>SJXQ01010199.1:0-191815 GCA_006408695.1 Aepyceros melampus | reverse complement strand
GGCGAGTTACGCAACGGGCGCCCGGGCGGGCGCGGGGCCTCCGGGCGCGCGACGGCCGCGCTGGGTACCCGCTCCTGGGCCCTTGGGTCAGCAGTTGGGCGTCCGGGCTGGGTCTGACCGGCGCCCCCTGAGGGTCTGGGATCTTGGGGCCAGTGGAGCAGAAGCACAGGAGGGGCCGGTGTTGCCGGGTGACTGGTCCTGAGAGTTTGGAAAGTGGGGAGGGTGAAGTTGGCACCCGCTGGAAATCGCTGGGATGTGGACAAGTAGCGCCCTTCTCCGCCGGCAGCTGCACACTCCGCCCCCGACAGGCACCTCCTTTGGCCCCTTTGGAGAAGGAGCTGCCCCGGAGTCTGAACTGTTGAGTGGTGGCTCACCTCTTAGCGCTTTTCTGGGCGCCCACGCGGCAGAGGCAAGAGGACACGGCAGCCCAGCCGACAGGTGGCTGGTGATGCCAAACTTCAGCTCTGGCCTCCGCAGGGAAGGGCCCCGGGAAGGGTCGGGAGGACGCACCGGGAGAGGGCACAGGGGGTCACTGAGGGGTGAGCGGGGCGCGCTGGGCCTGCAGGCTACACGGGAAGGCGAGTTTCTGAGAACTGAGCTGGCTGAGTCTTCAGTTCGAAATAGAGAACACGAGACATTCCTTCGATTTACCTTCATCTTTTGCCAGGACGGGCAAAAGCCCAGCCCCGGATCTCCAGTGACCCTGGACCCTGGGACTTAAAATGAATCCCCCATTGCTTTCAAACATTTAAATTAATAATTTTGTTGTATACATGGGGATCTTCAGGTGGTGAACAATAAGTTCTGAATTTATGTCTTGGGTGTCATTCAAGGTGTCAGTCCTTAGATCCTTGAGCCGCTGGATCAAAGGATAGTTAGGTCCAAATGACTAAGGCATCGCTTAAACAGGAGAAATTATAGGAGAATCTTTTCTTGTTGAAAAGATTTTCCACCTAGTAAATTATAGTCTGTTATTCTCCAGGGTATTTTTCTTTAATCTCCTTAAGACATTTTCCAGTGTCTGAAAACAATTTAAATATTCCAGGTAGAGAATCCAATTACTTAGCAGAGCTGGTCTGTGTCTGTACTTTATCCATTTGGAAGTGCCAGCTGGACTTAGAGGCTGAGCTTTCCTGAAAGCTCATACCAATTATTAAATGCTGTAGGCAACCTTTTACTATGGACTTTACACCTTTCTCCTCTGTCCTAGTCTAATGACTGGATGTTTTGTGTAAATGGAATATAGTAGAATCTAAACAATAAGTTCAGCTACAGATGAAAGGCTTTATTTGTGTCAAGGAGAAACAAAGATAATGCAGTTCAACAACAAATAAAACAGTCTTGCCCTTCTGGAGATCCTTAGATAGAGAGCTGATGTGATGATGGGTTTAGTGAGAAAAAGAATGAAGAGAGAAGGAAAAGAGAGAGACTGACTTTGCAGGATAGAGAAGGATATTCCAGTATAAGCTCTGGATTTATTCACAGCCATGATTTTAAATTGCTTTTTAAGTAATGATCCACAATGTCTTGTTTGGAAGAAAATATGAGTGTCACTGGAAGTGACAGTCTTCCCTAGAAACGCATTTTGATACATCCAGGTAGATAATTTTTATTATGTGTGTTTATGTCACATATATTTCTTTCTTACCTACTAATGCCAGGCCCTGGACTAGAGCCTGGTGTGATACAGAAAGCAGTAACCCTTCTGCTGACCTTATAGCAGACCTTATAGCCTAGATGAAGGAGAAAAAAATGTTTTCGAGAGGACAAGTGATATAGAGAGTGAGGGATGCAGGGAGCGTGTTGGAGAGCCTGCTAGTTGAATGCTGCTTGCAGATGCTAAGACGGGCTCCCTCTGAGCATTGAACAGTGAGTTTCTGGGACAGCCCTGTAGGAGGACTGTGGGGACTAAGGAAAGGGCCGGTGGAATCTCAGATTTTTCAAAGGCGAGAACCAGGCTGCATCCAGGAGTCAAGTTATCTAGAATGCAATGATGTCTGGTCAAGTTATCTAGAATGCAATTCAAGTTCCTTGTTTGGCCTTCTTGGTCTCCATGGTGATCTATGGAGTGAGAGAACCCAGACTTTCTTAGGATGATGGTTTTTTCCTTCCCTAGATGACACCCTTCTCCTCTTCCCAGTTCATATTTGTTCTTCTGGGATCAAACCAGCTTTGATTATCTGGCTAATTATATTGCATATTCGTGAGACTGTGTGTTGAAGACGATGGAGAACTAGATTTTTCAGTCCATGAGTACCTTCTGATTCTTTTACCAGTCAGCTGTGTGACTTTAGCTTAGGCACTTAACCTTTCTGAATCTTCGCTGTGTCTTGCACAGACTGAGAGTGCTACATTTCCTACCTGTTTCATCTGGAAGTTGGCAGTAGCTGATAGTGTACTTCTCACACTTGAGCATACTTAAGAAACATCTGCAGAGCTTTATAAGATTCAGACCACTGGGACCCAGCCTCAGTTTCTGATTCAGAAGGTCTGAAATGAGTCTGGGAATCTGCATTTCTCATAGGATTTTGAGAATAGGATCATTTCTCACCAGATCTCGAGATCTGGTGCTACTGGTTTGGGGAACCACACTTTGAAACCACTGAGATAAGATTTGTGGGAAAAACAAACAAACAAACTTGGAAAGTATGGTAGAGAGCATAATCTTGTTGGCTTGCGTATATTTCCACTGATGATACTTCTCACACTTGAGCATACTTAAGAAACATCTGCAGAGCTTTATAAGATTCAGACCACTGGGACCCAGCCTCAGTTTCTGATTCAGAAGGTCTGAAATGAGTCTGGGAATCTGCATTTCTCATAGGATTTTGAGAATAGGATCATTTCTCACCAGATCTCGAGATCTGGTGCTACTGGTTTGGGGAACCACACTTTGAAACCACTGAGATAAGATTTGTGGGAAAAACAAACAAACAAACTTGGAAAGTATGGTAGAGAGCATAATCTTGTTGGCTTGCGTATATTTCCACTGATGATTTTGTTTGTTGATTTCATTTTATCTCTGTGTTTGCATTTTGAGAATTCTTCCAACTGTTACCTTTCTGCCTACCTAGGAGGTAGAACAACCTCAGTAACATAACCATGGATAATCTTTTTAGATCTTCTGGGATATTTTAGGAAAGGTCTCTGATGCCCTGGTTGATTAACTCACATTCATGCATTTCTTTTGAATTTCTTATAGTCAATGAAACGTTTTCAGCATTTTCATCTGCTTCTAGTGGGAGTGTTAGAAAAGGAAAGGAAGCAGAGAAGCGTTTTGAGAGGCTGTCTAGTCTGACTTCCTGCCTTTGAGCAGGGGAGGCTGCTGTGTTTTTCCTTTTGGCTCTGACTTTGGGAAATACATGCCGCCTCCTTGCCCCAAGGGTGTGCCCCATCTGCTAATGGGGAAAAGTAAATGCTGGAAATAATTTAAAATACCTCAAATATCTGACCTCACTTAAAAATTGTAAACCCTCTTCTTTGATCTTTAAGAGTAAGGATGGGCAACTCAGAATAGATTTTCAATAACCCATTAGAAAGTTTAATGGTACATTTGAAAATGATGCATTTGGGGCTATTTAGAATTGTGAAGAGATTCTCCCTTGTTCCTTGAGTGGCTAAAGAACCGCAGTCACCAGTCCTGCTGTCCTGACCCCCATATAGAACAGAAGATGTCACCCAGAGGGTGCAGTGCTCACATAGTCTGTTGGCTACCTACCAATGTCATGGTGAGGCTGTGGACACTTTAAGAGTGGTAATCAAAAGCTTTGACACTGGAGTGAACCAGTCACAGCAGACAGAAAGTAGCAGTGGAGCTGGAACGGGGTCCTGGAGATATCCTGTTCCATTAGGCCCAGGTATTAACCTTTCTTTTGCCCAATCATGGGAAGGCCTGGGGGTCCCCAGTGTCTCCAGGGGCAAATGGAAATATTTCCATTTCTGAACAACTATTCTTGTTCAGTCTCTAAGTTGTGTTTGACTCTTTGCGACCACAGGGACTGCAGCACGCCAGGCTTCCCTGTCCATCATCAACCCCTAGAGCTTGCTCAAACTCATGTCCATTGAGTCGGTGACACCATCCAGCCATCTCATCTTCTGTTATCCCCTTCTCCTCCTGCCTTCAATCAGGGTCTTTTCGAAAGAGTTGGCTCTTCACATCAGGTGGCCAAAGTATTGGAGCTTCAGTTCAGCATCAGTCCTTCCAATGAATTGGTTCATTTCAGTTCAGTCGCTCAGTGATGTCTGACTCTTTGTGACCCCATGGACTGCAGCACTTCATGCCTCTGTCCACCACCAACTCCCCTAGCTTACTCAAACTCATATCCGTTGAGCCAGTGATGCCATCCAACCATCTCATCCTCTTTTGTCCCCTTCTCCTACTGCCTTCAATCTTTCCCAGCATCAGGGTCTTTTCAGTGAGTCATTTCTTTGCATCAGGTGGCCAAAGTATTGGAGTTTCAGCTTCAGCATCAGTCCTTCTGATGAATATTCAGGACTGATTTCCTTTAGGATGGACTGGTTGGATCTCCTTGCAGTCCAAGGGACTCTCAAGAGTCTTCTCCAACACTACAGTTCAGAAGCATCAATTCTTTGGTGCTCAGCTCTCTTTATAGTCAAACTCTCACATTCATACATGACCACTGGAAAAACCACAGCTTTGAATATATGGACCTTTGTCAGCAAAGTGATATCACTGTCTAGGTTTGTCATAACTTTTCTTCCAAAGCAAGAGTCTTAATTTCACGGCTGCAGTCACCATCCACAGTAATTTTGGAGCCCAAGAAAATGAAGTCTTTCACTCTTTCCATTTTTTCCCTATTTGCCATGAAATGGTGGGACCAGATGCCATGAACTTAGTTTTTTGAATGTTGAATTTTAGCCACCTTTTTCCACTCCCCTCTTTCACCTTCATCAGGAGGCTTTTCAGTGTCTCTTCACTTTCTGCCATTAGCGTGGTATCATCTGCATATCTGAGATTGTTGATTTTTCTCCTGGCAATCTTTATTCCAACTTGTGATTCATCTGGCCTGTCACTTCACACGATATACTCTGCATATAAGGTGAATAAGCAGGGTGACAATGTACGGTCTTGACGTACTCCTTTCCCAATTTTGAACCAGTTTGTTGTTCCATGTCTGGTTCTAACTGTTGCTTCTTAACCTGCATGCAGGTTTCTCAGGAGACAGGGACGGTGATCTGGTATTCCCTCTCTTAAAGAATTTTCCTCAGTTTTTTGTGATCTACACTGTCAAAGGCTTTAGCATAGTCAATGAAACAGAAGTAGATGTTTTTCTGGAATTCTCTTGCTTTTTCTATAATCCAACGGATGTTGGGAATTTGATCTCTGGTTCTTCTGCCTTTTAAAAATCCAGCTTGTACATCTGGAAGTTCTCAGCTCATATGCTATTGAAAACTAACTTGAAGGATTTTGAGCATTACTTTGCTAGCATGTGAAATGAGTGCAATTGTGCAGTAGTTTGAACATTCTTTGGAATTGCTGTTCTTTGGGATTGGAATGAAAACTGACCCATTCCAGTGCTGAGACCACTGCTGAATTTTCCAAATTTGCTGGCATATTGTCTGCAGCACTTTAACAGCATCACCTTTTAGGATTTTAAATAGCTCAGCTGAACAACGAATAATGGTGTATAGGTATACATAGTTGAACATCAAGGCCAGGCCTTGCTGTCCAGAGCTTGGCCAGTAGATAAGGAACTAACCTACGGTGGCGACTTGTTTCATCAGTATTTGGAAAGGATGTACCTTGCTTTTATTTTGTATTTGTATCTGATCAGACTCTGGTGGTAGGAGGTGTGTGTACAGACTGGGCATTTGAGAGAGGTCTGTGAGATATGAGTACTTTCTCCATCACAGCTAGGGAATTTGGGAGATTAAGAGCTTGACCCCGCTCATTTCTCCATGCTGGACAGGACGTGGAGGGAAAGACAAAGGTTTCTCAGTCCTGGATTTACCCCAGACTCATCATTTTCAAGTGCACCATTATACTTTCTAATAGTCACTGAAAATTTGTTTCCTAAGTTTGCCCATTCTTCCTCTTAAAGATCTTTGTTCCACAAACTTTGGAGCATGGAGGGCTGCTCATTTGATTGTTTCCTTTTCTCTACTCTCACCCTCCAAATTCAGAGCTCAGTTGTGGATGAATAGCTTAACGCATTGCAACCTCATTTTCCTCATGTGTAAGGTGAGGCTTGTAGTATCTCCTGCTGACGAGTAGCTGGTACCATTAAAAGAGCAAAGGTACATGCCCTGCTCTGTGTGGGGCCTGACACACAACACTCAATAAAGTATGTTGTAATCTTTATTTTTTATTAATTTTTATTAGAATATAGTTGCTTTACAATTTTGTGTTTTTACTGCTGTGCGGCAAAGTGAATCAGCTTTATGTTTACATATCTTGTTGTGCAGTCACCCAGTTGTGTCCAGCTCTTTGCGACCCCACGGACTGCAGCACATTAGGCCTCCCTGTCCCTCACCATCTCTTGGAGTTTGCCCAAGTTCACGGTCATTGCATTGGTGACGCCATCCAGCCATCTCATCCTCTGAAACCCTCTTCTTCTCCTCTCGATCTTTCCCAGCACCAGGGACTTTTCCAATGATTACCCCTCTGTTTTTGATTTCCTTCTCATTTAGGTCACCACAAAGCTTTGAGTACAGTTCCCTGTGCTATATAGTAGGTTCTTAAACTATCTCTTTAAAGTGATGCATATATACTAAGTCACTTCAGTTGTGTCCGACTTTGTGATCCTGACTGTAGCCCTCTAGGCTTCTCTGTCCGTGGAATTCTCCAGGCAAGAATACTGGAATGGGTTGCCATGTCCTTCTTCAGGGATCTTCCTAAACCAGGGGTCGAACCCACACCTCTGGTGTCTGCTGCATTGGCAGGCAGGTTCTTTACCACTAGAGCCACCTGGGAAAAGTGATGGTCTCCCAACAGTTAGAGGGCCATGAACTTTATCAAGGTGGTCAGTATGTGTTGGATGACAGGTTTATTTTCCAAGTGGGAGGAGCTAGACCTTCCTTCCATTTCCTTTAGTGTATATTTTGATTCTCATGCTTTATAATTTGAAAAGGAAAAAAAAAATCCATTTTTTACCCTTTTGAAAAATGTATTTTAGAGAAAATCTATATAAAAATCACTCTTTTTCTTTAAAGCAAGTCAGTTTCCAAAGTGTTCTAAATTTTTATTTCTACTTAAAACCTTTAATATATATCCACCCACGCCCACACACAAATAAGTACACAGGTTTGATGCCCAGAAGGAGGAGGAAACAGTTAACAAAATTCTTGTGATTTAGCAAGAAAAAATTATATATTAATAGATACATGTAAATCTCACATTGTACACTGTATGTCACAAGAGTAATCTGACATTGGAAAGTCATAATTGCTAGACTGGGTACATTGTTTGGGAAAAAGGCTGAAGAGCTGAAACAAGAAACGCCCTCTCCTTTCTACACCACTCTGCCCTCTGCACCAGAAAACCCACAGCTAAAAAGGTAACAATAATAAAAAACCTTAGTCGTATATTGCGCTTTTCCCAACATCCTACACAAAAGCTCAGTTAGAACTTTCAGATTATGTAGAATCTGAAGTTTGCAGTTTCCAAAGTGGTGACATGATGACACTGACGATATTAATGAGGAAGGAGCCGGGAGGTTTCTGAGGTGGGCAGCCAGCAGCATTCACTTAGAGCAAGCTGCGTGAGAGAAAGGAGAGAAACAGTGCTGGTCTGTAGATGGTGGATCAAAGGTAGTCCCGGAGGGCTGGCAGGTGCCCTCTCGGGGAAAGTTGCTCGGCCGTGTCCGATTCTTTGCAACCCCATGGAAAGTCCGTGGAACTCCCCAGGCCAGAACATTGGAGTGGACAGCCTTCCCCTTCTCCAGGGGATCTTCCCAACCCAGGGGCCAAGTCCAGGTCTCCCACATAGTGGGCAGATCCTTTACCAGCTGAACCACAAGGGAAGCCCTCTAAACTGTCACTTAAATATGCCCAGATACGTCCGCTTTTCATTTCCAAAGAGCTTTTGTGAATTTCTCATTGACAGTGATTACTGCAACCTTAAGTGTAAGAATATCACTTTTCCAAAGTGAGCCAATAAACCTATTTCAAGCTGTTGATCAGAGTGTAACATTCATGAAGTTAAACTTGCAAATCTTGTGTCCAGCTGGATCAGTTTTCACCAAATGAATGCTGTGATCAGCACCAGATCGAGATAAACTGCTTGCCAGCCCTCTCCTACGAGCTCCTGAGCGTCCCTTCCAGCCCCGCATACCCACTCGTCTGACTTATAGCTCTATAGGTTGGTGTTGCCTCTCTTTGATCTAAGAAAACTATTTTCATTTTCAATGAAAACAAAAACCTAAAGCACTTTTATTACTGCTTTAGGACCTTCTTCAGCAATAAAAAAAATGACTTATCCTGGGTTTAGATGGACCTTGATTAGGTCCTTATCTGTCCTAAAGCCTGGGAAGTGAAGCAGGTAAATGCCCCCAAGGAGAAGACAGTTAAACAAAACTCTGGTAATTGAGCAAGGAAATATAATGCCTACAGGCTTTTATTGGCATAGCAAAGCATAGTAGTAGAGTGCTGTTTCTGGAATGTATTTTTCTCTAGTAGTTTTTCTCTTATCTTCCCTGACCCGATATTCCCATCTGTGGTACATTAGGATAATTTACTCTGGCTATTAGCATGTCTCCAATCCTTCCCAGGAAAGTTTTATCCTATCAGTAAATACCTTCAAATGATGTTTACCTGCAATGACTGTTTAAATGGGCCAGGAACAGTTTGCTTTTTTTATATCAAGCTTTGTTATCTATGGTTACATGTTTCGTATCAGAATCATTTCATTTTATCATGAACAAAGAGTGCCGGTAGAAAATGGAATGGGATTGATTGTGAATTGTTAACTAACACTCTGGGTCTCCACCTAAATGACAAATCTTTTGTAACTGAAGTTACTGGAGCTAATAGAAGGTCTATTCAGCCTTTCTGGATCCTATCATAAATTCCATCTGCTCAGAGAGATTACGTAAATAATGCTCCTCTTTCCCCATCTATTCCTTATCAGACCCCACAATCAGAGCCAGTGCCCCTATATTGCACGAAGGAAAGGTACTAGGACGTGTTTCTGAGATTTACACATGAGACCCTAAGGATGCCATTGATTTCTGTAATTTAAAAAAAAAAGTAAAGAAATAGAATATAAAGAAAGCTAGACTCTTGGAGAATTCTTCAGGTTCCCCTCTGACCACTTTGCGCTCTGAGATTTGATTTTTTTTCTTCACATGTTATTTTCAATTTGGGGAAATTTTTAGTTTTTTTTTTTCTGAAAAATGCTTAGGTATATGCTGAAATATAATTGATATTGATTGAATCTATATGCATTTATCAATAAACAAAATTATTGTCAATGGAGAAACATCATTATATAAAATTTTGAAAAATTTAGTGTTAAATGGCAATTAAAAGCATCCTACATATGGTTTTCATTTCAAGGACTTTTTTTTTTCTTCTTAATTCCAAATGTGTGTGTGTGTGTGTGTTAAGTCACTTTAGCTG
This sequence comes from Aepyceros melampus, assembly GCA_006408695.1. Taxonomy (NCBI): domain Eukaryota; kingdom Metazoa; phylum Chordata; class Mammalia; order Artiodactyla; family Bovidae; genus Aepyceros; species Aepyceros melampus. The sequence continues at coordinate 182,236 of SJXQ01010199.1, read as the reverse complement.
TGTCTGACTCTTTGCGATCCTATGATCTGTAGCTTGGCAGGCTCCTCTGTCCAGATAAAAATACTGGAGTAGATTGCCATTTCCTCCTCCAGGGGATCTTCCTGATTGGGATTGACCCTGTGTCTCCTGCATTGGCAGGTGGGTTCTTTACCACTAGCACCACCTGAGAAGCCCAATTCCAAGTATACTTTTGTTTGCTGTTATTTTTAAATAGGAATATAAGTGCTTTACAATGTTGTATTTTTGCTATATAATGACGTGAATCAAATACACATATATCCCCTCCCTCTTGAGCAAAGACGTTTTTAGTTCACAATATTTGCTCTTTTTTTTTTCTTTTCATCACAGTGAAGTTTTATAAACAAGTTCAAGGAGAATAAATTAGTTAGCAAAGTGCTTTTATCTAAACTAGTCATGGTGGCTATTAATATATAACATTGATACATAGATTAAGAAAATCTATTTTCACCAAGAAATCTTTTTCGCTGTTAAAAATCAACTTTTCTCTGAAACTTGTTTATAAAATAGGTAAAGGAAAGTTAATTTGATTCATTTTTGTAGAAGAGGCCTAATAAGCTGAAACAGAAAGAGCCCAGAGCAAGTCAGCAAGTGGTCCAGTCGATTGAAAATGATGAAGGAGGCTGATGGATTCTCTGTCAAGTGTGTTGTTTGGTTGAATGTCACTTAGCATCCATCCCCTCGTCCTCTATGTGGGACTCTTTATAATACAGAGTCTGGAATCTAAAGCCGTATTTACTGGACTTCCTGGAAGCATCTACTATTTTGGCTCTAAATTCAGCCCCACTAGTATGAGATGCACTTGTATGGGATGCGGAAGGCTGATCTGTGAAGGAGGCCCCGCTCTGCCGTCTCTGAGCTGTTTCTGCGGACACGTGGGTTGCTGCAGGAGGAAGTGCTGTCTTCTGTGTCCATTCCCTGAGTCTGATGGCAGAGGTGGTGGCCATCAGGGCTGCTCCCTGTTCTCGGATTACTCTTCCTTTGTCTTCAGCTAAGCTGCTGTGTGTGTGACTCCAGGAGTTTCGCCTTGATTTCTCACCTTTCTGAATGGGGTGGAGGCAGCAGTTCCACTCTAGGGTCAGCGTATCACATTCTGGGGTCATTCGCAGAGGCCCAACCTGAAGCCTACTTCTCCGGTCCTATTAATGATGCCGTCAAGTGCCTGTGATTAAATTCCTTTGTGTACAAAGCTTCCAGAGAGGTTTCTGTTTCCTTTATTAATACCTGCCCAACATGGCCTTTTACGGTTCTAGGATTCCGTGACTTTCAGTCCTGACATGCAATAACCATCCACACAGCCTATGTAATTTTCTCCTTCAGTATTACATGTGAGTATAATGAGTTTTGCTATAATCCTGTCTCTTGGGTTCAGTGTTGACAGTGAGTCCTAATAACAGGCCCTGATATTTGTAAACCACTATCATTTATTTATGCATGCTAAGTTGTCTCAGTTGTGTCCAACTCTTTGTGACCCCATGGACTGCAGCTCACCAGGCTCCTCTGTCCGTGGTAATCTCCAGGGAAGAGTACTAGAGTGGGCAGCCATTTCTTTCTCCAGGGGATCTTCCCGGCCCAGGGTTTGAACCCTTGTTTCTTATGTCTCCTGCATTGGTAGGTGGATTCCTTACCATTGAGCCATTGAGAAGGCCATTATTTATTTATAGTCATGCCCATTCAGTCATCAAGACCACCTCAAGTGGTAGGGAAAGATCAAGTGTTGCTGCTGCTGCTAAGTCACTTCAGTCATGTCCGACTCTGTGCGACCCCATAGGCGGCAGCCCACAAGGCTCCCTTGTCCCTGGGATTCTCCAGGCAAGAACACTGGAGTGGGTTGCTATTTCCTTCTCCAAGGCATGAAAGTGAAAAGTGAAAGTGAAGTTGCTCAATCATGTCTGACTCTTCGCAACCCCATGGACTGCACCCTACCAGGCTCCTCCTCCCATGGGATTTTCCAGGCAAGAGTACTGGAGTAGGTTGCCATTGCCTTCTCCGGATCAAGTGTTACTATGCCTATTTTATGTAGATGTCAGCTGGGGCTAATGGGTGGTGAGTTGCCCAAGTTGCCCACAACTAGTTAGAGGCAAAGTCAGGTCTTTAGGTTAAATTATGGGCCTCTTCCAGTCTCTGGAGAAGGAAATGGCAACCCACTCTGGTATTCTAAACTGGAAAATCCCATGGACAGAGGAGTGTGGCCGACTTACGGTACATGGGGTCGCAAAGAGTCAGACACGACTCAGCAACTTCACTTTCTAGTCTACTGTGGCAAACAGGTTCGAAACAGGAACCTTTGCGTAACAAAAGGCTTTTAATAGAATTCAAACGAATACAAGTTGAAAGTGATTCACTGACTTTTCCAAAGAATCCCCCTGATTTTAGGATTCGTACAAATGAGGCTGAGATCCTTGCAAACTCATCCCTTTTTGCTAGTGTCTTAATAAACAGCTGCAATATTGTATGATGTACACACAAAGTCCATTTTTATTATACAACATAGGACTTGGAAATGTAGGAAAACTTCATTGCTGCTTTGAGGCACAAAGACAGTCTAGTCTTCAAATGTTCTACATTAGTTAGTATAAAACATGCTTATGGAAAGATTTAAGAATGGTGTTTAAAGCAAAGGTCATTTTTTCATTACCTAATGTGACACTTTGTATCTAACAAGACTCATTACATGTGCTTTTCCATCTTTTTCTCTTCCAAACATACTTGCAAATGCTGTCTTTTGCAAGCTGTGGGATCAGCTTCCTATAAGAAATTTTTGATCTTGGAAGATGGAAGATAAGGTGGGCATGAGGGAAGTGTAGAAGTTGCCCCATGACCCCAGGCAAGAGGCAAGATGACTTGGAATTCAAGGTGATGTCAACTGAGGTCAGATATAAGCTGCCAGGATAGGAAGGTACCTCCAGGGAGGTGGCGATACCTTAACTGGACCAGGGCTTCTGTGTTATTCATCTTCTTCCCCTAGGACAAAGCAGAGGCTTGGCACTGACTTGGTGCTCAGGGAATGTTTGTAGAATAAAGGACTCATCTTGTGTGTGTCTCCCTCACAGTGGATTCTTCTCCCTCACAGTGGGTTCTTGGGAAGGGAGGCAGGTGGTCTTAGGGAGACTTGGAGGACAGTCATGCTCCCAAGACCCTTTCATGCCATGTGTCTTATGGTGCTGGGTCCATCGTTCCATTCCCTCTGAAATCTCCCTCTGTGGCCTTCTTAACTTTTGTTTCTCCATGTGAGTTCCAGAAGCAAAAGGTTTATTGTCAGCATGTAGATTACTGTCACAGGCACACATTTCCTGTGAAGACTAAATACGGCTTAAGGTTGAGTGTGCACGCAATTGTGATTCAATATTGGTTGAAAATTACGATGCTTAGTGTATTTACATCTCTTATTCTGGATGTTACTGGTGGCTTCTGCTTTCTGAAGAAGATACACATTTACCCAGATTTTGCCAGGAAAATTGCCCTTAAAGAAGCTCAGAAGTGTTGGGAGTGGTGAACAAAAGACTGATGGTTGTGAAAACATCCTCTCTATCAGGATAATGATTCACTAGGAGAAAATCGAATATGTGAGTTTTATTGCCAAAATGAGAAAAATATCAAGTAACAGACATATAGTTTTAAAATATTATTTACACTAAAAATCCCACCTACACTGTTTCTTCTGTATAGAGGGAATGGAAGTTGCCAGGACAGTAGTATTCATGTATGCTCTTCCCCACTCCTAGTTCAAGGTATTTGGATCACCTTCGTGGTCCTGCCTTCTCTTCTGTTCCTGGGGAAGCAGCGTACCTTCTCCGTGTCCAGGGGCCCATGCCTGCTGGTTTCTCTGGATCCTGAATTCATAATTACCCTCCCCTTTGACAGTGTCTGTGAAAGATTATTCTCTGCTGACGCTCTTCTAAGAACATGGAAATACGCCTTGTAGTCCCACAAAGGCTGGCGTAGACTCCAGCAGAGTCCTCCGCCCACCTTCCTCTGCAGTTGCCGCCCTCCCCTTCTTCCCTTCCTCTGCAGGGAGATGCCACCCCCTTTTTCCCTCCCACCTGTCCTCCCGAGCCTTGTTCTGCCTTTGCCACTGCTTTGAAGTTTCTCTCGCCAATGCTATTGGCAGGTGATATTTTGCCAGCTGATATTTTTCAGAATCGACCTTGCTTCTTTTTCTGCAGTTTCCTTCCATCCACCCTTTTGTTCAGAGTTCCTACTTTAAATGTGTATTGATGCCTCTTATAAGCTGGACATTTTGCTAGTGTTGTGGATTGATGATGATAAATGATTTGGTTCCCATCTTCATGGAGTTGATATTCTGCTAGGGGAGATAGATGCTCAGCAAATAGAGGTAAGGGATATCACTCTAATTGTCGAGCCTTGTTCTGCCTTTGCCACTGCTTTGAAGTTTCTCTCGCCAATGCTATTGGCAGGTGATATTTTGCCAGCTGATATTTTTCAGAATCGACCTTGCTTCTTTTTCTGCAGTTTCCTTCCATCCACCCTTTTGTTCAGAGTTCCTACTTTAAATGTGTATTGATGCCTCTTATAAGCTGGACATTTTGCTAGTGTTGTGGATTGATGATGATAAATGATTTGGTTCCCATCTTCATGGAGTTGATATTCTGCTAGGGGAGATAGATGCTCAGCAAATAGAGGTAAGGGATATCACTCTAATTGTGCTAAGTACTACAGAAAAAAGTGCAAAAATACAAATGAGTGTAAGAAGCTTGGAAGGAGTCCCTAGAGAAATTCTGTGTAGGTGAAGACCTGAGTTATAAGTAGTTCTTCAGCTAACAAGAGGATGGGAAGTGTGTGAGGTCAAAGGAACAGCACTGATGAGCACCCCAAGGAGGGAGGGCACAGGGGACTTTGAAGGACAGAGATGAATAAGCCAATGGGGAGCTCAGTGGCTCGGAAAATGAGGAGAGAGGGCAAGGGGTTGCATATATGCTGCGTAGGCCATTGCAGGATTTCATCATGAAGGCAATGTAAAGCCACTAAGTTATGTTTCTCAACCTTAGCACTGTTTACATTTGAGGCCAGATGATTATTTGTTAAAGAGATTGGCCTGTGCACTGTAGGATGTTCAGCAGCATCCCTGGCATCTATCTACTAGACGCCAGTAAAAAACTGCCAGGGTAACAACCAAGATTGTTTCTGGGCATGGCCAGCGTTTCCCTGGAGAGCAAAACTGCCCTGGTTCAGAATCCTTGATTAAAATGTAAACCACTGATTTAAATCTTAACTGATTAAGTGTTGAGCCAGGCCCTTCCTGATACTTCAGTGGTTAAAACTCTGTGCTGCCATCGCAGGGCCAGGTGTGATCCCTGGTTGGGGAACCAAGATCCCACATGCGGTATGGCACAGGCAGAGAGAGGGAGACACAGAGAGAGAGAAAGGGAAAGAGGACGTTAGCACATGCAAAAAGCATCGGGCCACATGCACAGGGCTAGCAGGCCTGTGAAGAGATGTTTATCAGTTGTCATTAGTCATCAGGGAAATGCACTAATATGATGAAACCACCGTGAGATGCCACCTTACAGCCACCAGACCTGTGTCTATATCTTCCTGAAGTGATCGGTTTACTCATCTGATGCCTCCACTAAACAGTGAGCACTTTGGGTGATGCGGGATCTGGATGTTCATTTGAATCCCTGGTACAGACCTGCAGTACCTTGTATGGTATTTGAAGGTGCATGCTTTCAACTGTTTGTTGTATTTTGTTAAAAGAGATTTTTATACTTGTCAGTAAACGGCAGTTATTTTAATGGTGCTTCTCTCCACTTTTTGCCTGCTTCATCCTGGACTTTCTTCCCTCCTCCGCTTTCCTGTTCTTCGGGAAATTTCAGACTGGACAGACCCCAGGGAAAAGCTTCTAATGCATGGTGTTGCACCTAGGTTTACTTCACTGATCCTAGTCTCAAACTCAAACATCTAAGACCACCTTTGTTGTGTGTGTGTGTGTGTGTGTGTGTGCGCGTGCGTGCTTGTCTCTGTGTATGCGTGTCTCTGTGTGCGTGTCTCTGTGTGTGTGTCTGTGTGTGCGTGTCTGTGTGCGTGTCTCTGTGTCTGCGTGTTTCTGTGTGTGTGTGTGTCTGTCTGTGTGTGTCTGTGTGTGTCTCTGTGTGTGTCGGTGTGTGTCTCTGTGTGTCTGTGTGTGTGTGTCTGTGTGTGCATGTCTGTGTGTGTGCATGTGTATCTCATAGTCAGGGCTGCGTTGCTGACATTTGTTGGGCATCACATCGGATCTTCTGTGACCCTAGGAATTCTTTTTCCCTCGCATGACTCTTCCCCATCATATATGTGTGTTCCATCTTTGGCTCTGCTGCTTGTCTGAGGCAAGTCTAGGGTGATGTCTGTAGAGCATGGCTGGTTCTGAGCCCTTGCTGACTCTGAAACATTGGTTGGTTGAGAAGCACGCATCTCTTGCTGCTTGAGTTCTCTTGTTCAGTAGCACGAGGGCGTGGACTCACCGTGGAGTTGGGACCATGGTCAGCCTCGGTCGGTGGGGGGCTTTCTGACAGTGGGGGCTGTGGGGCTGTGGGCGGCCCTCGACACAAGGTGAAATGGGTCACAGCCTTCAGGTTACAGCTTATATCGGTTTTCTGAGGCGTCCATCAAGTAGCATGGACTGAGAGGCTTTAACTACAGAAATGTATTTTTTTATTGTTTTGGAGGCTGCACACCTGAGATAAGGTGTTGACAGAGTTGGCTCCTCCTGAGGACCCTGAGGGAAGGACTTGTTGCCTCTCTTCTCAGCTTGTAGGTGGCTGACTTCTCCCTGTGTTTCACGTCATTTTCCCTCTGTATGTGTCTGTGTCCAAATTTCTGTTTTTTATAGGGATGCCGATCCTACTGAATTAGGGCCCACCTTTAATAAATTCTTTTGACTGAATCACCTCTGTGAAGATTGTCTCTAGATAAGGTTGCACTCTGAAGCACTGCCTAGCACTTGAACAGATGAATTTGGAGAGGGACAATTCAGCTCATTACGCACCTGGCCTGGGAAAGGAGAGCTCAGAGAGCAGCAGTGTATTGGTTCTATTCAGATACTTGAAGAATTGACTCTTGGAAGCAGCTAGACTTAAGATGTTAAAACTAAATGGTAGCTGCATGCATAGAAAAAAGTACTGAAACTTTTCTAGCTAGAATTATCTGACCAAGTTTACTTGTGAAAAAGATTTCCCAATTAAGGAGAATACTTACTGTGAGCTGCTCTGCCCAGTAGAAATATAAAATAAGTCACACTGGAAATTCAACATTTTCTAGTGCCATATTAAAACAAGTAAAAATAAACAGGTGAAATTAATTTTAGCAATATACTTTATTGAACCCAATTAATGGATTTTCATGGGCTTCCCTAGCAGCTCAGACGGTAAAGAATCTGGCTGCAATGCAGGAGACCCAGGTTCGATCCCTGGGTTGGGAAGATTCCCTGGAGAAGGGAATGGCAACCCCAGTATTCTTGCCTGGAGAATTCCATGGGCATAGGAGCCTGGCATTGTAGGTGGCTGATTTCTCCCTGTATATCATGTCATTTTTCCTCTGTAGGGAAAGATCCCCTGGAGAGGGAATGGCAACCCACTCCAGTATTCTTGCCTGGAGAATTCCATGGGCATAGGAGCCTAGCAGGCTACAGTCTGTGGGGTCACAAAGAGTCTGACATGACTGAGCAACTAATGCTTTCCCACTTTCATTGATTTAAATGTGTAATCAATATAATAACACATCTTAGCCAAACTTGTCACATTTTGAATGCTCTGTGGTCTCAGATGAGCCCATATTCAGCAGCACAGGTAGAGAGCATGCCTTCTCAATTGGGACCAAATCATCTCCAAAGAAATGAAGAATGGTTCTTGAGGGGTTAAAAGCTTAACTCTTTTTATTTTATATAAAGCACAGTATACATACAATGTCTAAATAAATATTTAGAACATCTGTGATATTAACATTTCATGGAGGATGATTAGAAAACTAGATGTCAAAAAAAGCTCTTCAGCTGGTCAATAATGAAATACACTGAGTGGCAGTGGAGTAGAGTCTGTCCTAAAAGTTTAATCCGGTACTACACTTACTAGCTTAGCTAGGTTTCCTTGGACAAGTTAGTTAAGTTAAACCTGAGTCTATTTATCTGTAAAGTGAGGATAATAACAGTGTCTACCTCTTAAAATTTTATAAATATCAAAAGAGAAAATTCATTTAAAGTTTAAACTGCAGCTCAGACAAAAATTTTTAGGATGTGTCTGTTATTATTTGGTCATGGAGTTTTGTAAAGAATATTCTGGTATCAGGAGGGAGTTTGAACAATTTTGTCACTGCTTACCAGTTTCTTTAAGACATTTTATTTATTGATTATTAACATATAGTTGATTTATTATGTTAGTTTCAGGTGTACAGCATATTGATTCAGTATTTTTATAGATCATACCCAGGATATGTAATTTATTTTATAGTTATTCATTTTCATATTTCATCATTTTAGTGAGATGTAATTGTCATATAACATTGTATTAGCATATATTATTGCTTTATATCAGCAGTTGTTGTTTAGTTGCTAAGTCAGGTCTGACTCTTTTGTGACCATGTGGCCGTAGCCCATCAGGCTCCTCTGTCCATGGGATTTTCCAGGGAAGAGTATTGGAGTGGGTTGCCATTTCCTTCTCCAGGAGATCTTCCCAAACCAGGAATTGAACCCATGTCTCCTGCTTTGTCAGGTGGATTCTTTACCACTAAGCCGCTTGAGAAGCCCTTATATCAGCACATTGATAAGCAAATCATGAGCAAGTAAAGCTGTCATAGGATTTTGTTGATTATAATATTGATTCCAGTGACTTTTTCTTGCCATATTATCTTTCATTTTTTTCCCCCCAAATTGAGGTTTTATGGAAGCCTTTTACTTTGTTCCTTGACTGTCTTTTATTTGACCTAAAATCTTTTTTGAGAACTCATGTAAATAGCAAAACAGCAGCTTCTTATATCATTATAATACATTTCACTTTTGAGGTGATAGGGTTGAGAGTGAAATGGTTTCTAGAAGGAAAGAGAGGTACATAGAAGTTTACTGTACATTATCCACAATTACTAACTTAAGACAGTGTGTTTATTAATTTTCCTCTTTTCAAGGTGGAAGTTTATTGGAAAAATACCTTATTCTTTAAATAAGCAAATTAAAGTTGAATTCCTAGATATAAGCCATTTACTTAGAAGAAACAGGGACTTCTACATTTTAAGCTCACTGGTGTTTCTTGGCATTTGCATCATTGTATTCCTGACATCACTGAAAACTTAAGTTGAAATGCAGATTCTCAAACTCTATTCCAGTTTGAGACTATCTCCTAAATGAGAAACTTCAGAGAAAGGACTCAGGAGTCTGTTTTAAAAAGACCCCCTGTAAATCTGATGCACCAAAAGTTTGAAAACCACTGTCCTATGGAATAGACATATTATAGATATTGATAGAGAAAGAATAAAAACTAGACCATATGAGAGTTATCTCCATTATTCTGCAGTGAAATGCTGCAGTTGCCTTGGAAATGAAGGATGGCCATGTATTTCAAACTTCAAACTAGAGCAGATATTCTGACTATTAAGGATATTTGATCTCTGCGTCTGTGTCTCTATTTCTGCTTTGCCAATAAGATCATCTATAGCATTTCTTTTAGATTCCATGTAGATTCTTCTAATGTATATATACATTAATATACAGTATTAGTTTTTCTCTTTCTGACTTACTTCACTCTGTATGACACTCTCCTGGTTCATCCACATCTCTACAAATGGCACAATTTCATTCCATTTCATGACTGAGTAATATTCTGTTGTATATGTGTACCACAACTTCTTTATCCCTTCCTCTGTTGCGAGTCATTTAGGTTGTCTTCCTAAATGTCTAGGTTGCTTCCTAAATGTTCATAGACATTTAGGGTGCTTCCTAAATTGGCTATTTTAAATAGTGATGTTATGAACATTGGGATGCATGTGTCTTTTTGAATTATGCATTTCTCTGGGTATAAGTCCAGTAATGGAATCACTGGGTCAGATGATAGTTCTAGTTTTAATTTTTAAAGGAACTTCCATACTGTTTTTCATAGTGGCTGTATCAATTTTTACTCCCACCAACAGTGCAGGAGGGTTCCATTTTCTCCATACTCACTCCAGCACTTATGTTTGTAGACATTTTGATGATGGCCATTCTGACCAGGGTGAGGCGATATCTTATTTTAGTTTTGGTTTCCATTTCTCCAGTAATGAGCAATGTTGAGCATCTTTTCATGTGTTCATTGGCCACCTATATTTCTTCTTTGGAGAAATGGCTACATACTCCATTGCACAGGGAGCTCTATTTAATGTACTGTGCTGACCTGAATGGGAAGGAAACTCAAAGGGGAGGAGTGATACGTATACATTGACTTCCCAGGTGACCCAGTGGTAAAGAATCTGTCTGCAATGCAGAAGATGCTGGAGACGTGGGTTTGATCCCTGGGTCGGGAAGATCCAGGAGGAAATGGCAACCCACTCCAGTATTCTTGCCTGGAAAATTCCACAGGCAGAAGAGCCTCGAGGGCTACAGTCCAAGAGGTTGCAAAGAGTCAGACATGACCGAGTAGCTGAGCACAAACATATAGCCGATTCATTTTCTGTACAGTAAAAACTAACACAACATTGTAAAGCAACTATGTGCCAATAAAAATTAATTTAAAAAAGGAATACTTGAGGTCTGGGTTGAGTGGCTACTTCAGTGGGGGGAGAAAATAGACACTTGCTGCTATGTGGGAGGTGGGAAAAAAACCAGTGGAATTGAAAGTGGATATTCACGTATTTCTGGGTAAGATCCTACTTTGCATGGCAAGAATGCCAAGTCCCAGCTGATCTTGGAATGTTAGAGGTGATTATGGAGGAAGTAGGCAGAAAGCCGAGATAAATGATCATTTAGCAGAAGAACTGTGGCAGGAAGAGTGGGGTCAAAAAAATATTGAACAAAGGAACTTTAATTTTGGAGGAGGAGAGGGAATAAGCTAGAAATAGCAGTATCAGAAGCACCAAGGCAGCCTAACACAATGTTCCAGCATGTAAATTTGAGCAGTTTTACTCTGCTAACTTTAAGTATTTGATTGTCTGGGATCCTGGCAGTGAACTGTCATCAAGGTTTTGATTAGAATCTTACCTAATAATCTTGTCAGACACTCTGATAAGAAAAGAAACTGACATGAGAGTGAGAAGTTACATCTACAGGTTAATTGCAAATTTACCTGGAAATGGGGTTGTGTATTCTGTGAAGTCTGATGGAAACTTTTATTTTGCCCAACTCTGGAAGAGTAGGTGATATAATGGAACTGAAAATATTGCTATGATTTATTAGAAATATTGCTCAGAACTTTTATGCATGTAATCTCATAGGAGAAGCCTAAAATGTTTTAAAAATTATTCTTGCATTATAATATCAAATTTGCTTCCAAATGTCTTTTTTTTTTACATTTAGAAACAATTTTAGAATTTTAAAATTTCAGCTGAAGTTCTATGCAGAAGCACAAGCCTTGTAAAGGATATTTTCAGACTGCACATTAAGTATGAATCTTAAGAATGTCAGGAAAAAACATAATGGCAGTTCCTCAGAAAATTAAATATAGAACTATCATATGATCCAGTTATTCCACCTTGAGTATATATGGAAAAGAATTAAAAGCAGGGATGCAAACAGTTATTTGTAGACCCTTTTCATAGCAGCATAGTTCACAATAAGAGAAGGCTGAAAACAACCCAGATGTCCATCGATGGATGAGTGAATACAAATGATATATCCATATAACTGAATATTATTCAGTCTTAAAAAGGAAGGGCATTTTGACACCTACTGTGACATGGATGAAGCTTGAGCACATTATACTGAATGAAGTCGACCAGATACAAAAGGAAAAATATTGTATGATTCTACTTATGTGTGTGTGTTAGTTGCTTAGTCGTGTCCGACACTCTGCAGCCCCATAAACCGTAGCCCACCAGGCTACTTAAGTGAGTTATCAAAGAGCAGTCTGATCACAGATACAGAAATGGTGATTGTCAGGGCCTGGGGCAAGGAGGGAATGGTGAGTTAGTGTTTACTGAGTGTGGAGTTTGAGTTTGGAAAGATGAAAAAGTTCTGGGGATGGGTGGTGGTCATGGTTGCATAGCAGTGTGAAAGTACATTAAATACTTTGCTTAATGAACTCAATGAACCTTACACTTAAAAATGGTGAATTTTATATATGTATATGTGTGTGTGTGTGTGTGTGTGTATATATATATATTTACCCCAATTAAAAAAGAATACTGTGATAATCATTTAATATTTTAATAATTCAACTTTTAAAAGTTACTACAATAATCTACTACAATAATAATAAATATTTTTATGTGCCAAGAATTGATCCAAGTGCTTTACCCAAATTACCCTATTTCAGTTCAGTTCAGTCGCTCAGTCTGTCCAACTCTTTGCAACCCCATGAATTGCAGCATGCCAGGCCTCCTTGTCCATCACCAACTCCCAGAGTTTACTCAAACTTATATCCATTGAGTCGGTGATGACATCCAGCCATCTCATCCTCTGGCGTCCTCTTTTCCTCCTGCCCCCAATCCCTCCCAGCATCAAAGTCTTTTCCAATGAATCAACTCTTTGCATCAGGTGGCCAAAGTATTGGAGTTCAGCTTTAGCATCAACCCTTCCAAAGAACACCCAGGACTGATCTCCTTTAGAATGGACTGGTTGGATCTCCTTACAGTCCAAGGGACTCTCAAGAGTCTTCTCCAACACCACAGTTCAAAAGCATCAATTCTTCGGCACTCAGTTTTCTTCACAGTCCAACTCTCACATCCATACATGACCACTGGAAAAACCATAGCCTAGACTAGAAGGCCCTTTGTTGGCAAAGTAATGTCTCTGCTTTTAAATATGCTATCTAGGTGGATCATAAATTTTATTCCAAGGAGTAAGCATCTTTTAATTTCATGGCTGCAATCACCATCTGCAGTGATTTTAGAGCCCCGCAAAATAAAGTGACACTGTTTCCACTGTTTCCCCATCTATTTCCCATGAAGCGATGGGACCAGATGCCATGATCTTAGTTTTCTGAATGTTGAGCTTTAAGCCAACTTTTTCACTCTCCTCTTGCACTAAAAGGCTTTTTAGTTCCTCTTCACTTTCTGCCATAAGGGTGGTGTCATCTGCATATCTGAGGTTATTCATATTTTTCCCCGGCAGTCTTGACTCCAGCTTGTGATTCCTCCAGCCCAGCATTTCTCATGATGTATTCTGCATATTAATTAAATAAGCAGGGTGACAATATACAGCCTTGACGTACTCTTTTTCCTATTTGGAACCAGTCTGTTGTTCCATGTCCAGTTCTAACTATTGCTTCCTGACCTGCATACAGGTTTCTCAAGAGGCAGGTCAGGTGGTCTGGTATTCCTATCTCTTTCAGAAGTTTCCACAGTTTATTGTGATCCACACAGTCAAAGGCTTTGGCATAGTCAATAAAGCAGAAATAGATATTTTTCTCGAACTCTCTTCCTTTTTCCATGATCCAGCAGATGTTGGCAGTTTGATCTCTGGTTTCTCTGTCTTTTCTAAAACCAGCTTGAACATCTGGAAGTTCACAGTTCACGTATTGCTGAAGCCTGGCTTGGAGGATTTTGAGCATTACTTTACTAATGTGTGAGATGAGTGCACTGTGCGGTAGTTTGAGCATTCTTTGGCATTGCCTTTCTTTGGGATTGGAATGAAATTTAATTCTAACTAGAAACCTCTGAGGGAGGTATGATTATTATCTTATATTTTTTCCAAGTTGTTATTGCTTAAATTGAGGTACAGGGAGGGCACAGGCAGTGATTTGAGCCCAGGGGGTTGGCCTGAAGTTAAGAGTTGACCTGACTCTTAAAGTTTACCATGTACACAAAGCCTTAGATCTGCTCTACTCATCAGGAAGAAAACCTCAAATTCCAAAATTATCTCTGCAAGTTCTAAATTTATTACAGATCTTTTTGATCAAGAGGATATGACATACCACAGTTATAATGTGTATGAAAAAGTTGGAATAAACTGGTTATTTATGTCTCTTTAAAAAAAAAGCAATCCCTGCAAATACCTAAGTGTTTCAGTATAAAAATCCATATCCAGTGACATGTGTTTTTTTGTGCAGATGGTATGCCTCTGTGAAAACTGCCAAAAGAAAAGAACACATATTTTAGAAATGTTAAATATTGTAATTACAATGCAGGCAGTTTTTGCTTTGTAATATGCATGCTTAAAACTCAGAAGACTATGATGTTTTATTTTATTGTGTGAAATTTAGATTTGAAACAATTTTGTGTATAGCTTTCTGAATACTTAGAAGATGGCCTTATTTACTGTCACCTTGGAAATAGCAGTACCTAAATGCTGTGTTAACTCTCTTTAGTACAATTAAGATCATTTTATAGAGCAAATGTAGTTTAAAATAATATCCTCAAGCATGGATTTTAATTAATCATATAAAGTAGGTAATGTTTAGTGTTATATTTGGAATACTAAATATAGCTTTTTAATAGAAAACATGCCAATGCCTTTATTTATTTATTTATTTTTGTTAAACAGTGATTTTATTGCTTTAGTACAATACGCAAATTTATGCAACCAGGGCAGAGGCTGCCAATGCCTTTAAAAACGTGCCTCAATCAATAAATACACGCATCCCTGACCTTTTCCTTTTTAATAGTATTCTAATTGTGAGGAGAGCACCTCCAGTTATGTAGTTAATAATCCTCTGATGTTGAAGATATCATGTTTAGTTTCTTGAAAGTTTTACTAATAACTGATGGTCTTGGAGAAACTCTTAATTACTAACTTGTTAAGTCATCCCAGGTAAGACTTTCTGCTTTGCACATGTTGATACACACGTGTTTTCTTACACTTCTAGGACTCCACTATTGTCACTCCGATTATTTTGAGGACTGACCCTCAGGGATTTTTCTTTTACTGGACAGATCAAAACAAGGTAAGAAGTGAGATATGTCTCTTTTACATTTTCCAGTGGGTTGTTGATTTGCAAAGTGTTCAGGCTTCTGTTTGTTTCATGGATGACCCTTAGTAATTTATTTAAAGATTCTACTTAAAAAGAATGCCTTAAAATGGAAATGTCTGCAGAGTTTCCAAGGACTGTAGCCTGAAGTATTAGATGTGCTAAATCCTAGAACATTTGGCACTTTTCAGGATAAGAGCATGGAACTGTGAATTGCATTTGTTGTAGAGGGAAGTTAGTCGGTGTTACTGCTGTAAGTCTCCCCGCAACTCTATCCATAGGGAATGAAGAAAAGGGATGAGAAAGCCCCTGTGACCCCATGACTGTAACTGTGACTTTCGCTTTCTCTTCCTTCTGCCCTTTGTTGCTTATTAGGGTCTCCCAGCCTCGGCAGGAATTTGGCCTTGATAATTGGTTCACATCAGAAAATCAGGGATAAAATTCTTCCCATTTTCAGGAATTTTTTTCCCTGTTTTAGCTTTCTGTTCACCGTATCATAAATTTAGAATCTCATTTATTATGGAACCAATTGAGCTGATTCCATATTGAATTATTAAAAAGTAGAATGTCTGCAGATCATAAAATTTATTTGGAGTTTAACAGGCAGTTAGACTGGAATATTCATTGAAAGTGATTATTATTTCAATAGACAGTGCTATGCTTCTGCACTTGAACCTCCAAGGCCACTGACCACAGAATATTTTGGTCCTGTAAGTCTGATATTTGGAAAGATGGGGCAGCTTTTATTGAGATTTGCCAAAATGGTACCGAAATGATAAAATATCTGGACCAAATTGTGAGGCACTATTAACCTTTTCACATCCTGGTGTTACTCCTCTATATCCAGGGTTATTGGTTGTCAGCCTAGCTTTCTGCCTTTGGGGGCAACCTGGACTTCATTAGTGAGTAATGGTACAGAGACTGCTCTGTACAGTGGCTGGTTTGGGGTCAGGCTGGAGCCTGGGGAAATTCTTAGGGGGCTGGGAAGTAATATATGGCCCTCCAGGGTCAGTCCTGTATGTGTCTCTTTAACATATCTTCCAAAGGACAGATTTTACCTTTGTTGTCCTGGAGTTGCTTCCTGAATATGGGTGCACTATAGTCACCTCTGGCGACAGACATGGGGCCGCAGACATAGACCCCAAGCTAATGTCAAAAACCACGTTTGAGTAAGATTGCGTACTGACTGTTCATGTTTATTACTGGGTGTGTTAATCACTTTGGCTTTGACATTCTGTTTGGTTTCCTGCTGTTATGTATAAAACAATGGCTTGAAAGGGTTCTTTTTCTTTTTTTTTCCTCCTAAAGGCTATTTTTAGAACTGTTGAAGCTATATTCATGAAAGATATATTTATAATGCCTAGAGCATTTTTAAAGTTGGGTATTTGTACAAGAGACTGGACTGTCAGTTTGATTTTTCAGCTTGTAAATCAAGCTTCTACAAAAGCAGCAGAAGATATTTTGGGGATTTTAAATAATTCATAGCAACTCAGTTAAGCTCCCCTTTAAAACCAATCATAAATATTTCTTTGCTTGAGAAAAAGAAAGTGTTTAGGACCAGAGGCTCTTTGATGTACATCTCTTGTTCCATGAACCCAGTATTTTGATTAATGCTTATTTTCAAATGTAGGAAAAAAACTCAGTTTTTGAATGCAGACCATTTTCTCTTGGTTGTAATGCAGTTTATGATCAGATGAAGCAGATGTTGTGGTAGCAATACTTCTGTCTTTTTATTACTTTCTTTTCGTGAGCATCAACTTTCAGTACTAGCCAAGAGATGGTAGCTTCATTTTTCACTTTCTAAGTCAACCATCAGTCATATATCAGAGTTTGGAGGTTTGTTTTTTAATGATCATATATTAATAACTAAAAGATGAGGTAGTTTAATAAAAAAAATGAAACTTTACATGATTCCAAGTTTGTAATCTTCTTCTGGCTTTAAGCCCAGTTCTAGAGCCAGAGAGAGTGATGAGTCCACTTCTAGGAGACGGACCCCTGTGAGTGATGTATTAGCAGCTTAAACGCACGTGAGCAGAGACAGTACTCACAGATGAGCAGTAGCAAGCAAGCTTTAAGTCCATGTTTTTAAAAGCATAACATTATTTGAAGGGATGGGCTGAATGCTGCAATCACGATATTGCTTAGAGGCCCACTTTCTTTAAAATATTTTAATTGACAGTCTTGGTGATGTGAATCTATCACATGTACTACAGAGTTTATATCTCAGAGAAAAAATATGATACTTTTTAAGGTTTATCCCCTGATTCCCTCCTCGTCTCTGCTTGAAAGCTTGCATTGGTATCTGTGTGATTCACCTCTTCTCCCTGGAGCTTCTTCTTTCGTCTTTGTCCATGTTTCTCCTTGGTCCATGAAGTCTGTGCCAAAGTCCTTTGTTTTTTAGAATTTTTATTTATTTTTAATTGGAGGATAATTGCTTTACAATGTTGTATTGGTTTCTGCTGCACAACAAACATTGTTTTCTGCTGACTCACATTTCAGTATACATAGACCCCTCCCTGCAGAGCCCCCTCCCACCTCCCCCATCCCCCCGTCTAAGTTATCACCGAGCACCAGCTGAGCTCCCTGTTTTATGAAGCTCTTTGATTAGTGATCAGTTGAAGCCTAGTCTGCTCAGAGGTGAGCTGAATAGCTTAAGAAGTAGAGAATATTGTTACAGGACTTTCTTTTTATAGCCCTGGAGGAGAATCCTCACATTTGATGGGTTCTTATCCAGATCCTGTCTCCTGGCCTGACCACACGTGCCATCGACCACTGATTTGAAGCCACTGGTTTTGCTCTCTGTGAACCTTGACACATGTCCTGTAACCCAGCCTTTGATTTGCCACCATAGAATTGGTAGGTGGCAAAGAAAATTGATAACCCAGATAACAGATTGAAGAACGTGAAAACCAGAGCTGGCTTTTAGATAGCAGAAATGTGCTTCTCATGAAACATTGAAGGCATGTTTGGGGGTTGGTGGGGAGCAGATAAACATGAACATTATCTTAAGGGAAATGTTCCTACTTGGTATCAGCTCTGGGCTTATTCTAATCATTCTTTCCCTGTTAATGATGGCTCTGTAGTTTTATTGACGGTAATTAGCAGAAACGAGGTTCTGAATATGACTATCTTAAGCGTGGGTGTTTTTCTTATGCCAGTGCGTGTCATGTGAAGAGGATCCGTTTGTCTGTGATCATGAGTGAGAAGGGGCCCTTGTACAGGCCGAGTATGGAAGAGGTTTCCTACATTAAATTATGACTTTTCTTTGCAGCTATGCCATGTCAGGACCAGAAACCAAAGTAGGGAGCGCTATCCATGAAAAACGTGTGAACTATAAGAGGAATCTGTCTGGGAGCCAAAGAAAAGAAGAGGGGCCCATGTAAAAGGCAAACTCAAACATAGTCTGTTAGAATATGAAACAAAGTATGAAACAGACCTCTGCCTGGCAACCTGAGGCCCTGATCCTGGGCCAGGGTTGATGTGAAAATAAAGCTAGTCACCACCAATTCAGATACAAGAAGTTCGATATAGTTTAGTAAGCTCTTCCTTGTATCCCTGAAACGGGAGCTTGGGGAAGGGGAAAGAGGATCACATAATTATATTAAAAGGGAAGAGCAGGAGAGATGCATGTTTTAAAGGAAACCTTCCGACTACTTGATCTTTTTCTGTTACAGATATTTATTTTTCTTTTTGTTGCTAACCCGCAAATATTAATAGGTTCTTTTTGTGAGAGAGTAAAGCAGTGTTGATGCCCTTGACTCCTCCCCCCTTTTGACCACAACCTGGCCTTGTCCAGAGTCAGCTGCTGGTGGGACTCGCCTGGTGGTCCAGTGGATAAGACTCTGCAGAGGACCTGGGCTTGATCCCTGGACAGGCAACTAGAATCCCACCAACTGTGCAGTGCAGCGTGAAGTCAGCTGCTGGGAACAACTTCATGGTATATTTCCAAGTCTCTCTTTAATGAATTTGTGTGTGTATTAACTATGGAAATATTTTGTTTTGTTTATATCCATCTGTATCCTAAATAACATCTTTCTATTTTTACTTTTCCACACACTTGATTTTCACTTTACAGTATGTCTTACAGAACTTTTCATTGTAAGTACATGTGTATCTGCTTTATTTTTCTTATACCTCTATAATATCCCATGGAATGGCTGTGTGTTTAGTCACTCAGTCATGTCCAACTTTCTGCAACCCCATAGATTGTAGCATACCAGGCTCCTCTGTCCAGGGAATGTTCCAGACAACAGCACTGGAGTGGGTTGCCATTCCCTACTCCAGGGGATATTCCTGACCCAAGGATTGAACCTTAGTATCTTGCGTCTCCTGCATTGACAGGTGGATTCTTTGCCACTGTGTCATGTGAGAGGCCCAGGGAATGGTTGACCAAATTTTATTTAACAATAAAATATTCTCATTGGTGGACTCTTGGTATTTGTTTCTAGTTTGGGGCTACATGAAAACAATCTTGTACTTGGAGTAATACTTCGTCTTATGTATCTTTCTCTGAGTATATGGGTCAGGCATCCCTGAGGTAAATTTTGAGAAGTACAGTTGCTGATTGAAGGCTATATATATCCTAAGTTTTAGTTAATGGTTGTGTCATTTTATAGCTTAACCAGTCTTGTGTGTGAGGAACTGTTTCCTCAATTCCCACCAACACTGTTAAGAAACATTTTACTTTTTGTCAATTTGATGCAACCATTGTATCTCTGCTCTAATTTGCTGTTGCCTTATTTGCTACTGAGCTGTGTACATTTTCCAACATTATGGGCAATTTCTGTTTCCTCTTACATCAATACCTGCTTAAGTTCTTTGCCTTGTGTTGAGAGTTGTCCATTTATTCTGGATGTTAATCCTTTAGCTGTTAGAGATATTTCACACACTTTCTTCCTGTCTGTGGCTTGTCTTTGAATTTCTTAACTTATGCATGACAAAAGATGATTTGACATTTTCAAATTTGATATATTCACATTCCAAATTTTTTTTTTTGCTTTTTGCTTTATTCAAGATTTTTCTTATTCATTATACTCTTACCCATCATTATTATTAGTTTATATTTTTAATTCATGTAAAATTGTCTTAGTCCATTTGGGCCGCTGTAACAAAATGCCGTAGAATGGATAGTTCATAAATGACATGTTTCTTACAGTTCAGGAGGCTGGAAGTCCAAGACCAGGGTGTCAGCATGTCCCAGAGAGACCCTCAGGGTATCAGCATGGCCCAGAGAGACCCCCAGGGTGTCAGCATGGCCCAGAGAGACCCCTATTCTGTACTGCAGATTTCCTGTGTCCTCACGTGGTGGAAGGGGCTAAGGGGCTCTGTGTTGGTGCTTAATTGCTCAGTCGTGTCCAACTCTTTGCAGCTCCATGGAGTGTAGCCCGCCAGGCTCCTGTGTCCATGGGATTTCCCAGGCAAGAATACTGGCATGGGTTGCTATTTATTCCTTCAGGGGGTCTTCCCAACCTAGGGGTTGAACCCAAGTCTCCTGCATTGCAGGTGGATTCTTTACAACTGAGCCACCAGGGAAGCCTGAGGATCTCTCTCGAGCTTCTTTTATAAGGGTACTAATCCCATGACTCTGCCCTCAGGACCTAATCACCTCCCAAAGGCCCAATCTCCTAATACCATCCTTGGGTATTAGGTGTTCAACATAAGGATTTGGCATGGAGTGTGGGGACATAAACATTCAGACCATAGATATCATTCAGACCAGTGATATCATGTATTTTGAGGCCTGATGATCTCAGAAATCTAATTTCTTCAAATGGTTAGTCCTGTCTTTGGGTGGTCCCTGTTTTTCCTGGTTGGAACTGGCCGTGTATCACTATCTGCCATGTAATTTTCTTCTGGCTGGGGTGTGGAGGGTATGGGAAGTGCGAACTATGATGAAAGGTTGTCCTGATTAGATGTTTCCACTTTACTCCCAATGCTGACACCTCCACTACCTGGTTTGGGTGGTCCAGGTCTTTTCCTGTTTTAATGCCTATGAGTTTCTGGGGTGTTACCTCCTACTTGTTTTTTATTCCATTTATCTTCTGCCTTCCATACTTTCTGATTCAAGAAGTACAACCCCCATGATCCTAGATTATAGACATACGTTTACACCTGTGTATTCAGTCATTTCTAGGGAACAGGACATGGGAGGACTTCACCATCTGTTCCATCTGTTGTCTTGTTCTGGGCTATTATTTTGCATGAGACAGTCACTGGGGATTCTTGCAAAGTGGTAAGTTTCTGTTAATGAAAACTATAGACTGCCTTCTCTTATAGTGACCTTATATTTCTATACCGAGTTCAAATGCAAAGTTCAAAAATTACATATTTACATAGTACATGGTGATATTTTTCAGCAAAGAAGTCAAGAGTTTGTAAATATTTAAGCTATTGTATCATAAACCTCTATGAAAAAAAGGTAGTAATATCATGTTAAAAAATAGTCTGGGCTCCATAAAGAACCACCAGTCACCACAGGTTTTATTAATCATTGTTTATCAACAGCACTTCTTCTTTCACACACACTTCTCTAGAATATACCAGAAACATCAGTTTTGAACTTTCTTGTCTATGGTAATTGGGGTAGGACACTCAACTGTCCATTGAGTGCAACAATGTGATTATAAATTAAAGATCAGCTCTACATACTTTTATTTGGTAGCTTCCCTCGAACCCTGAAACAACAGCTGATTTATCTCAGAAAACAATGCAGAGCATGTGAGTATCCCTGCTGGAAGGCTAGTATCTTTGCTAGGCCTGTAGCAGGATGCCAGTCATTGCCAACAAGCAGCAGCATCTATGGATTCTTTTCCTTCACCTTCCCCAGATTTCCTTCACATAAACCTTCCCAGATTTCCTTTGGGGCTGTGTAACACAGCCCCAAATCTAAAGCCAAGCCCTTACTGCTCCTGTGGCTGAGATTTGGACCCCAGTGGCATTTGCATTCCTTTGCTTTTTCTGGCCTCTGGAGCTCATGACACTGCCTGGGAGCTGACACCCATACAGGAGACAACTGTACAGACGGTCAGTACCGAAATCAGATTGATTATATTTGTAGCTGAAGATGGAGAAGCTCTATACAGGCAGCAAAAACAAGATCAGGAGCTGACTGTGGCTCAGATCATGAACTCCTTATTGCCAAATTCAGACTTAAGTTGAAGAAAGCAGGGAAAACCACTAGACCATTCAGGTATGACCTAAATCAAATCCCTTACAATGATAGAGTGGAAGTGACAAACAGATTCAAGGGATTAAGTTTGATAGACAGAGTGCCTGAAGAACTGTGGACGGAGGTTCATGATGTTGCACAGAAGGCAGTGATCAAGAACACCCCCAAGAAAAAGAAATGCAAAAAGGCAAAATGGTTGTCTGAGGAGGCCTTACAAATAGCTGAGAAAAGAAAAGCCAAAGGCAAAGGAAAGATATACCCATTTGAATGCAGAGTTCCAAGGAATAGCAAGGACAGGTAAGAAAGTCTTCCTCAGTGATCAGTGCAAAGAAATAGAGGAAAATGATAGAATGGGAAAGACTAGAGATCTCTTCAAGAAAATTAGAGATACCAAGGGAACATTTCCTGCAAAGATGGGCTCAATAAAGGACAGAAACGGTATGGACCTAACAGAAGCAGAAGCTATTAGAAAAAGGTGGCAAGTGTATACAGAAGAATGATATAAAAAAGAACTTCATGACCCTGATAACTGCAATGGTGTGGTCACTCAGCTAGAACCAGACATCCTGGAATGTGAAGTCAAGTAGGACTTAGGAAGCATCACTACGATCAAAGCTAGTGGAGGTGATGGAATTCCAGCTGAGCTATTTCAAATCTTAAAATATGATGCTGTTAAAGTGCTGCAGTCAATATGCCAGCAACTTGGAAAACTCAGCAGTGGCCACAGGACTGGAAAAGGTCACTTTTCATTTCAGTCCCAAAGAAAGGCAATGCCAAAGAATGTTCAAACTAGCACACAATTGCACTCATCTCACAAGCTAGCAAAGTAATGCTCAAAATTTTGAACATTCTTTGGCATTGTTTTTCTGGACCTTTCTTGCTTTTTGTATGATCCAACGGATGTTGGCAATTTGATCTCTGGTTCAAAAAGCAAGAGAGTTCCAGAAAAACATCTACTTCTGCTTTATTGATTACACAAAAGCCTTTGACTGTGTGAATCACAACAAACTGTGGGAAATTCTTCAAGAGATGGGAATACCAGACCACCTTACCTGCCTCCTGAGAAATCTATATGCAGGTCAAGAAGCAACAGTTAGAACTGAACATGGAACAATGGACTGGTTCCAAATAAGGAAAGGAGTACATCAAGGCTGTATATTGTCACCATGCTTCTTTAACTTATGTGCAGAGTACATCATGCAAAATGCCAGGCCAGTTGAAGCACAAGCTGGAATCAAGATTGCCAGGAGAAATGTCAATGACCTCAGACATGCAGATGACACTACCATTGTGGCAAAAAGCGAAGAGGAACCAAAGAACCTCTTGATGAAAGTGAAAGAGGAGAGTGAAAAACCTGACCTAAAACTCAATGTTCAAAAAACAAAGATCATGGCATCCAGTTCCATTACTTCATGGCAAATAGATGGGGAAACAATGGATACAGTGACAAGCTTTATTTTCTCGGGCTCCCAAATCACTACATATAGTGGCTGCAGCCACGAAATTAAACGACACTTGCTTCTTGGAAAAATAGCTATGACCAACCTAGACAGCATACTAAAAAGCAGAGATATTACTTTGCTGACAAAGGTCTGTCTAGTCAGAGCTATGGTTTTTCATATATGGATGTGAGAGCTGAATCATAAAGAAAGCTGAATGTCGAAGAAATGATGTTTTTGCACTGTGGTATTGGAGATGATTCTTTAGAGTCCCTTGGATTACAGGAGTTCAAACCAGTCCATCCTAGAGGAAATCAGTCCTGAATATTCGTTGGAAGGACTGATGCTGAAGCTGAAACTCCAATACTTTCACCACCTGATATGAAGAGTCAACTCATTAGAAAAGACCCTGATGCTGGGAAAGATTGAAGGCAGGAGGAGAAGAGGATGACAGAGGATGAGATGGTTGGATGGCATTACCTACTCGATGGACATGAGTTTGAGCAAGCTCTGGGATTTGGTGATGGACAGGGAGGCCTGGCATGCTGCAGTCCATGGTGTTGCAAAGAGTCAGACATGACTGAGTAACTGAACTAACTAACACCCACTTGAGCAAACAAGTTTGATGGGCAAATACCACAAACTTCTGGGTGGCATAACTCAAAGGTGCAAGCTTTCTGTTTTATCCTAGTGCACTCCAGGGGCAATAGGCCCCTTTACCCTCAGAGGTAACTGGCTTGAGAACACACCCTTCATGGACTTCCTTCCTTTCCTGTCTCTATTCCACATGTGTCCTGGAGACACCTCTAAAATAAACTCATTTTAGTAGAATCCTCATTTAGGAACTGCCTACCATGGATCCCTAATGTCTAACAACTTAATGGAAATGCCCCATAACTAAGGGAATTAAAAGGATTTCTTACTAAGAGACACCGTAACTGGAACCTGTTAGGTAAATACTTTGTTTAAGCTTGGGAGATTTTTTAGTTGAGTCTTCATCTGGGAGGCCAGAACTTGAAATCTGACTGATGTGGATTGGAGTTCTAGTTCTAGCTCATGTCCTGTGAGTCATATCTGGTGAATCTCTTCAACCAGTTGAGCCTCCATTTCCTCATCTGTAAGACTGAGTGTTAACTTTCTCAGAGTTGCTGTTAAATATGATACACAAAGTGTGCAGCACAACGCTTTGTGGTTGTTTAGTTGCTCAATTTGTGTCTGACTGTTTGTGACCCCATGGACTGTAGCCTACCAGGCTCCTCTGTCCAAGAACAAGGCATACTGCTTTGTAGACTCAGTCTTTGTGGTGCTTTTTTAAGATTTAATTTTTAAATTAAATAAAAATTTAAATGCAAGTTTTCCTGAAGTATGGTTGACAAATAAACTTGTAAGATATTTAAAGTGTGCATTGTGGTGATTAAAAAAAAATAAAAGTAAAGAAATTTATCCATTGTGAAATAATTCCCTGCATCTAGTTAATTAGCACATCCATCACCTACCTCACTTATTTTCTTCTTTTTTGTATGTGTGAGAACATGTAGGTTCTATTTTCTGCAAATTTCATTCATATAATACAGTATTATCAACTATATTCATGGTATTACACATTAGATTCTCAGCCCTTATTCATTTTATAGTTGAAAATTCATAGCCTTTTACCAACTTCTTCCTAGTTCTCCTGGCTTCCCAGGTGGTCAGTGGTAAAGAATCTGCCTGCTAAACAGGAAGACTCGGATTCGTTTCTGTATCAGGAAGGTCTCCTGGAAAAGGAAATGGCAACCCACTCCTGTGTTCTTGCCTGGGAGATCCTGTGGACAGAGGAACCTGGCAGGCTGCAGTCCATGGGGTTCCAGAGTTGGTCACGGCTCAGCCCCAGCACCCACATTTCTACTCTCTGTTCCTGTGAGTCTGACACCTCCCCACCTTTGAAGGTTTCACATATATGTCATGCCATGTCATATTCATCTCTCTCTATTTGGCTTTATTTCACTTGACATAATGCCCTCAAGGTCCATTGTAGTAGTTTCTATTATTGGTATATAATTAACAGTAATTTTTAGGGACTACAAACATTCTGTTTTGAAAGCCAAGTGACTGTCTGTTTACATATATTTAAAAATATTTTTTCTTCTTCTTCAAGGCAATAGTGATCATTTCCTCTTTAGACTCTGTTGTGGTCTTTGATCTAAAGCATTGAGCCTTAGGTCTGTTTGAGCAAACAAGATGTTTATGTATTTCATAACATTTCAGGAGCAGAACTACGGAAGGCAAAAGAAGGGATTTATCACTGAGAGGACTTTCCCACTGAGGGTAATCTACTAATAAATACTGATCATAGGTGAAAGGTTTTTGACCCTCAGGAATTGGAAGCATCTTGTGGAATGAGCTTAAAGATGATTTAAAAGTCTTGGGTAGGAGAAATGCTATTATTCACAAGCAGAATTGGTTTCCACCATGGTTGTCTGTGTCTTTTTTCCCTAAGATAATCACTTTGGGGTTTTCACTGCTGTATTGGCACCAGGCAGCTCCTCCTCCTCCATTCCAATAAGATCCTGAGAGAGTAAGCTTGCAGTTATTTGTGAGTATAATTTAGATAGTGGTCTGTTGGATTACTGAGGAGCAAGCCACTTTTCATCAATTTTGCTTCCAGATTAAGCTTTATTTATTTCCAACCTTTCTTTCACTGTCAAAGTCCCAAAGTTTTTGCCTCAATGAGTTCGAGCTCGTGTAGGACAGCCAGATGCTATGATTGCTTAGCCTATGTAGATGCAACAGAAGAACATGTTGTTAGAATGGAAGCCTTTACCAGGTTGTGATTCATGGTCTTTTAGTAAATGTATTTTAAAATCAAGCTGATTATTATGAAATGTCACCATTGTACTTTCTTTAGAATCGTTTTTAGGGTGTTAGTGAATTAATCTGATATTTGTGTCTCTAATCACAGCACTTCATCAGGCCGATAATAACAGCAGTGCTCATTTGAATATGTTGTAACCAGAGTTTAGAATTACATAGCACCCTGGCTTTAATTCAAACTTCATCACCCCTAATATAATTTAATTACAAAATTTTGCCTCAGTTTTATGTGTTGCTTATATTTAGCTCTTCCTAGGAGAAGGAAATGACAGCTCACTCCAGTGTTCTTGCCTGGAGCGTCCCGGGGACAGGGGAGCCTGGTGGGCTACCGTCTATGGGGTCGCACAGAGTCGGACACGACTGAGGCGACTTAGCAGTGGCAGTAGCAGTCTTGTAGTAGCAATTAAATTGGATGCTTTCCATGCTATGAAGTTATTATGATGGGTTATTTGTACCTTTTGATAAAAAATTAGTTTGAGACACTGGATTAAAGGAATTGTAGAGGAAATACATCTGTATTGTTCATAATTCTACTCCTTGTTATGTGGAAAACCCATTTGCCCTTATTGTGAATAGAATTCCCAGACACTTGGTATTGACCCAATGTCATGCTTCTTTGCTTGAATTATAGATATTGTAGGTAGAGTGAGCATATTTGGTTGTCCTCTAGCTCATTTTCTTGTAAATGCAAAATTGTTTGATTCTACTGATGCAGTTCTTGTCAAGCTCTTTCCATATTTAATCAGCATGATAAGCCACTTTTTTCCATCTGGTAAAATAAATAAAGGTGGAAAATTGTAATACTTAAATTGTCATTTAAGTATTTACCAAAAATAGACCAAAATACAAATTTTCCATTTTTCACATTTTATCTTTACTTTGTTTAAATAATTTTACAGGCTAAACAACCTGATTATTAGGAACTTGGTATCACGTAAATTTCTTTTCATATGCACTAGTTCAATTTGCACACACCTTTTATCTATTGTTATTATTACTGTTGTCATCATCACCAAAAATAGCAATCACATATATGGAGTTTTCTGCACACCAGTCACTGCTGTGGTATATGTGTGCATGTGCATGCTGGTGTGTGTGTGTGCACACACACACGCATTTAGTCGTTTCCATGAACCCGTGAGGCCAGGCCTCTTATCACTCCCATTTCCAGGTTAGGACACTGACATGGACAGAGAGTGCTGACCCTTGTTACACAGTTGGTGAACAGAGATGGGACTAGAATCCAGGTAGCCTGGCTGTGTGTCCTGACCCTTAACTTCTTGCTTTTTAAAGATCTTGTTTAATTTGTAAAGTTGTTTTTCTCAGATTTTTCCCCCCTTAGATCTGTCTGAAAAGAAATCTCAGTAGGCATATTGCATGTGCAAGGAAAAGGCAAACAGTGTGAAGTGGTTCTCAACTTGGGCTGTACAGGGAAACGTTAAAATCACTGGGGGAGCTTCAAAAATTGTTGCTGCGTGGGTCCCATCCCCAGAGAATCTGATTTAACTGCTCTGGGGGTCAGTCAGAACCTTGGATTTTTTTTTTTTTAATGCTCCTCGTTTGATTCTAACGTGCAACCAAGGTGAACACCGATAGGAAGCAAACTGACATTGCAAATCAATTCAGTGAAGATCCTGAGGGGTTGTGCTCACTCTGCCTTTCCTTCTGTGGCCTCATTTCTATCAAAAATCAGACTCAGCTTAAGCATCCAGAGGCCCTACAAGACTCTGAATTATTTAGCTACAATTGAATAATATTCCCTATACTGTACTTAGGAAGGCAGGAAATTACTAACATTTTTTAGAAGGAGTCTTAGTATCCAAGATTGAATCAAAATAGATACTTTTGTTATATTCAGTTGATTAAAATTCATTTAATTTTCCATTCCCTGGATGTTCTAAGTACTAGGTATTCATTTTATTTTTGCTGAACATGTCATCAGCATTCATGCCTGTTTATTAACCTTTATGTTTTTCTAGATCTTCTGTTAAACCAAGATGCTATTTGAACATATTTAATTAAACTAGCTATACTTTTGAATGAGCAAATGCGGTTTCAAAAATGATTTTATATAATTATAGTATATCTTAAACTTGTTTTATGGAGACAAAGCAGATATCATCTTGGTAAATTATGACATGATGTCATTTTTTATTAATTTATAGAAATTATTTCTTTATTGACACATTAGCCCAGCAGGGAAACCAGAGACAACAAGGTCATATACAGGGGTGATAGGAAGCTGTGATATAATCAGTTCTAAATAATATATTTAAGTGGTAAAAATCCGTATTTCTCCCATAAGAATATTTGGTTTTTACTTCAGTCTTCAATACGCATTGTTATGAGAAAGATTTTGCATGAGATTTCTCTTTAGTGCTGTGCATGGTGAACAATGCACCTGGTGAAGTGCATGCCTCAATGAAAAGTTTTATGGGGCAGAACCAGTTGCTATGCTAAGAAACTAAGTGTTGTGCTGATACACATAATGGATTCTATTTTTAGATGAACATATGTTCCTATATGCAAGGCCTCTTCCTTTGCAAGAGGCCAGCAGTTTCAGCCCCACATTGTGAATATTGAGACTTAGATGATCAGAGGAGATGGGACTTTAGGTTGTGAAATTTTCATCTATTTTAGCCCTAACATAGTTCATGACTGGGGGAAAAATTAGAAACAAAACAGATTAACATATATGCCCTACTATATATAAAATAGATAACCAACCAAGAACTACTGTATAGCACAGGGAGCTATATTCAATATTCTCTAGAACCTATAAAGAAGAAGAATCTTTAAAAAAATATATGTATAACTTAATCATTTTGCTGTATACCTGAAACTAACACAACATTGTAAATCAACTATACTTCAATAAACAAAACAAAAATCTAAACAAGCAAAGTTCTAAAACGGTTTCAGCTTTTTGGTGTTTGTAGGGTGAGTTCTTCCAGAAGTTTACCTCAAGACAAAGATTCAAGTTCAAGTAGTTTATTTGGAAGGTGAGCTCCCGAAGCATGGACCGAGCAGTGGGGAAGTGAGACAGGCAAAGGAAGGCAGCAATAGAGGGTGAATTATCAGATACCCATTAACACTCTGGGCAACTAAATATCCATCCCACTGGGAGCTCTGGGCATGGAGCACACCCCAGAATTATCTGAGATAAGAGAGCTTAATATCTACCACCAGTTCCTATGTGTCTCTGTTTGAAGACAGCTTTGCCCAGGGCTATTCTGTTCACAGCACGTCTGCCAGCTCTTCTCTGTGGCCAAGGAGCCTTCAGACTGCTGTCCTCAGACTTCGAGAAAACTCTCAGGCAAAGTTGCCTTTGGAAGCTGTCAGTGGGCATGCATGAATACACATAGCCACCAGCAGCAGCGACTACTCTGAAGGCTTTGATTTTAAGTGAGACTTAAAAAATCTCTACCACGGGTGCAGACAGAAGAGTAAACCATTTCACAGACAGATAGATCTTGCTTTGTTTGCATAACATTTTAAAAGGTAAAAGCCAGCGTTAAAAAATCTGGAGAGTTCATATGCAAATCTGAATTTCTCAGAAAATCGAAGGCTTGGCAACATTGGTCACTATACCACCACAGCCACATGTGGCTACCTGCATCAGACAGGGCCTGTGAGATCCAGCCTCCTTCATTTCAGCTTTTGGGTGTACAATATCAGGTGTCTATGGCAATATCCTTTACTGGAAGCTTCAATAAGCTAATGATTATGAAGGCTCCTGTGGAATGCAATCAGTTCTGCTACAGTGGGCTTGTTGGATTGCTATGGTGTAAAGACTGATTTTACAGTAGAAAATGGCTAAAGGTCAGCAAATCCAGGCCTTACTCATAACTGCCAGAGCAAAGTAATTGATGCCCCAAGCCCATTTCTTCTCTATGAGATATGGACTTGAAGTGTGTGAGCCCTGAGGTCACTCTGAGCTTTAAAAGGTTATTATTCTAAAATGACTTTCACATGGCATTGTACTGTGTTAGATTTATCAGTATGACTCCTTGGCAAAAGATTTCATGTGTAGTTGAGCCATTAATCTATAGGAAATAAAAATGGTGGGCTATAGGACACCAGGCATAATGACTTTCCTTTGTGGAATGAATGGGGTTTAATTCCATCACCAGCTCAAGGCAGTGGGCACTGAGTAGCTAAGTCAGCTACACCCACCCATTCCCTACTGTATATCTACATTGTCCCATAAAGTGGCATGTTGAATTTTATACTTGAATTTTAATTAATTAAAATATAAAATGCATTCCCTCAGCCACACTTGGCCACATTCCAAGTGCTCCATAGCCACCTGTGGGCAGGTAAAGTTAAAGAACATTTCCATCACTAACAGAAAGTCCTGTTGGGTGTTGCTGCATAGAGACTGGGTCAGGAATAGTCTAATCAAAGCCAGTGAAAAGTGAAAGTTTCCTTGAATTTGTGGGGAAAGACCTTTCTTCTCTTTTGTTGAATCATGTCCTGTAAAGATGTTTTGTGGACATGACTTTCATATTTTGTTCCCTTGGATGAAGACATTCGGGTGCTTCCAATACCACTTTGGGAGCCTAACAGCTAGGCTGATCCCACAAAGACAAACCAGTGAAGGACCAGACCTCAGCGATGTCATTTGAGAAATAAATCAGACTGTCTCAAATCCATGAGCGAGTGAATCTCCTTCACCGTCTAAGCTGGTTTCAGAAGGGACATTGTCCCTTTTCAGTCAAGATTGCTAACTGAATCAGGACATTCATGTATTTGAAGGAAGGCAGGGACTCAGGTATCTAGGATCCAGCTGCATCTGGCCCATAAATATGAAAGAGGAAAGAGAAGACAACACTTCAGCAATCTTCTCTACAATCCCCTGTGCAAGACATCATTGTATGTTGTTTTGTGTGTTTTTCTGGGTGGAGCTGTAGCTCTCAGGAATGGTTGTAGTGCACAATTAGAGAAGAATATATATTGAGAAATAAGGAGAACGTGAAAATTTGTGCAGCAAATGGAACTTTGTATATTAGTCTAATATATAAATTGCATTTTGTAATTGGTTTCAGTTGTACCAGAAGGACTTCTAGGGAAGGAAAGGAGAGCTTATTGGTAAACCACTGTTTTGCATGCATCATGCCTGTGTGCCTTCTGTAGACTGTGTTGTTATTTACTCGGTTGGTTTTCCCCATTTTGCACTGGGAAGCCGAGACTGTGGCAGGGTGGCTGCCTCAAGAAGGCATCCCACGCTGCCAGCCTAGATCGGGGCCCTTCCTCAGCTCCCCTGGTGTGCCTTGTGCTCCCCTTCAGCTTACCTGTCATTACGCTCTGCGGATTGTCTCATTCATTATACTTGCCTAATATGTCAGGAGGAGAAGGCAATGGCACCCCCACTCCAGTACTCCTGCCTGGAAAATCCCATGGATGGAAGAGTCTGGTGGGCTGTGGTCCATGGGGTCGCTGAGGGTCGGACATGACTGAGCGACTTCACTTTCACTTTTCAGTTTCATGCATTGGAGAAGGCAATGGCAACCCACTCCACTGTTCTTGCCTGGAGAATCCCAGGGACGGGGAAGCCTGGTATGCTGCTGTCTATGGGATTGCACAGAGTTGGACACAACTGAAGTGCTTAGCAGCAGCAGCAGCAATACGTCAGGAAGTCTTTAAATTTAAGTACTTCATCCAGTACGGTTGGCATGTCAAGTCCACTGCTAGCATACAATGATTGCTCAATCACTGTTGATCAAATGAATGAGGTCTAGCAAGGCTGTGCCACTCACCTGGGATCACAACGGGTGGGAAGCCAAGTCCGTCAGGACCCAAAGCTGGTGGTTTTCCTGGCTTTTTCTTGTTTATTAACACCTTCTCCAGCTGCCTCACCTCTAGTAGTTTTTGTGACCAGCTTCCTGGAAGAGAGAGGGAGTGTGGCAGTGGGGGGTGGGAGGGGGAATTTCTCTCTAGCTCCTTCCTGCCGTTGAGTCCCTGAAACCCACCTTCACCTTCATCTGCTCTCTCTTCCCATTTCCCTCCTCTTTCCCAGGCAGTTCCTACCTCTTTGGTCCTAGACCCTGACTTCCCAAAGATTTTGAACTAATATTTATCCCTTTTATTTCATGTATTGGAGAAGGTGATGGCACCCCACTCCAGTACTCTTGCCTGGAAAATTCCATGTACAGAAGAGCCTGGTAGGCTGCAGTCCATGAGGTCGCGAAGAGTCAGACACGACTGAGCGACTTCCCTTTCACTTTTCACTTTCATGCATTGGAGAAGGAAATGACAGCCCACTCCAGTGTTCTTGCCTGGAGAATCCCAGGGACGGAGGAGCCTGGTGGGCTGCCGTCTATGGGGTCACACAGAGGCAGACATGACTGAAGTGATTTAGCAGCATTTCATGTATTATCAATATTCCCTCCTTCACCAGATCCATACAATCAGTCTTAAGCATGACAAGCCTGTCCCACCTCTAAAGAAAACTTTAGACACTCTCTTGACCCCAACTTTCTTTTCTTTCTCCTTGTCATTCACATAAGCATCTTTAAAGACTTGCCTGTATTCTCTGCTTACCTTTCACTCCCTCCTCTGTCCATAGTAACCTGGATTCTGCACCCATCACTTCAAACTGTTCCTTCTAAAGCTACCAGTGACCTTTAGTCAACATCAGTTCAGTTCAGTTGCTCAATCGTGTCTGACTCTTTACGACCCCATGAATTGCAGCACGTCAGGCCTCCCTGTCCATCACCAACTCCCGGAGTTCACTCAGACTCACGTCCATCGAGTTTGTGATGCCATCCAGCCATCTCATCCTCAGTCGTCCCCTTCTCCTCCTGCCCCCAATCCCTCCCAGCATCAGGGTCTTTTCCAATGAGTCAACTCTTCGCATGAGGTGGCCACAGTACTGGAGTTTCAGCTTTAAGATCATTGCTTCCAAAGAACACTCAGGACTGATCTCCTTTAGAATTCACTGGTTGGATCTCCTTGTAGTCCAAGGGACTCTCAAGAGTCTTGTCCAACACACCACAACACCACAGTTCAAAAGCATCAATTCTTTGGTGCTCAGCTTTCTTCACAGTCCAACTCTCACGTCCATACATGACCATATGGAAAAATCATATGTTAGCATATGTTGGCCATTTTTACCTCTTTGTGCTTGAACTTTTATCAGAATATTATTAGTATTGTTGATTGCCACATTTCTATGAAACATTTGATTTTCTTGACTTCTTTGCTTTCATATATTTTCCTCTACCCCACTCAGTTTTCATGGTTGGCTCTAGGTTGCCATTCTTTTCTACTCCCAGAATCCCATCTGTACTTGCAGCTTCATTTACTATCTGGACACAAAGACTTGCAGATTTATGTCACCATCCAATATCTTGTCCCCTTGAAACCCAGGAGACAGCATTTCTAAGGTGGGTAGTGATCTCTTCCTCCCTTCACCCTTGACCTGGTCCTGCTGCCTTACTGAAGGTGCCACCCCCTTAGACCTGCACCATCTGGACTCTGGAGAGCTTCCTCTCCCCTTCCTTCTCCACCTTCCAGTCAAGCTCTTGGCCTCTTGCTTTCTGTGTTGCAGTCACACTAGCCATACTGGTGAGTCTACACCTTCCCACTTCCTTCCACCTGGAGCCGTCACAGTATTTCCCCTCTGCTTGCAGGATGTGTTCTTGCTGTTGCATCACTCCCTGCCTTGCTTTGCCACACTCCTCATAGCTGTCACAAAATATTTTACACAAAGTTATATGGTGTCTAGCACCCCTGTTAGAATGTTGACTCAATGAGAGAAGTGTCCATGTTGTCCTGGTAAATGTTTTAACAACTGGATCTCCTGCTGGGAAAAATGATTTGTTGGCATTTGCTGATTTCCATAGTGTAAATTCTTCCACTGTATCTGATTTTAAGCTACCATTACATCACCATTGGACACAAATTTGGGAAGAGGACACAGTTGCCTCTTATAAGCTTAAAATAAAATTCTAGCATAGCACTCAGATATGGCCATCCTCTTCACTGCCATGCATGTCTTCATGACTTGGGGCTGTGCTAGGTACCTTGGTGATAATGACTCTTCATTGGAGGGTTAAATGCAGTGTCTTTATGTCATCATAGAAATGTAGTGGTAAAAATGCTAATATTTCAGACAAAATGGCATAAAATCTTTCATTTTAGAATTGGACCCGGCCTTAATTAAACTACCACAGCTAATCCCGTCATTTTTCTCTCTTGTAATTGAGGGTCAGGGAAGTGAATCTGGCACAATCATGTAACTAGCTAGTAAAGTTACCCAAGTTAAAGTGCACATCTCTAAATTACCAGTGTGCATTCCTTCCAAAAGAAGTAAACTTTTATCATACAAGTGATTTAATTCAAGTCACGTTATTATATAGTGGCGGAGTTGAACATATCATAAATAAACCTACTTTACAAAAGAAAAGGCACTGTTTGATCTTCTTATTAAATTTTAAGTTGTCTGTTCAGAGAGATTTCCCCGTTATCATCCCCCCTTAATTATTTCTTGTAGTTATATGCAGATTAAATATATTAGCTAGCTTTTGCTGTGCAGTAAAGCACTCCAAAATATATTGGCCTTTCTTTCGGCCACTGGTGTGTGGGCTGACAGTGTGGTGTCGACCCCCTTTCTGGTTTACCCAGGCTTCTCTGGCCACTGCAGGAAGCTGGAGATGGGTATGAAACTGTGATCATGGCTGCCTCATGTCTGAGGCTGCAGCTGGGATGCTGCTGACTTGGATCTGATCCAGGTGGTCCCTGATCCTTCATCTTGTTTTTGTGTTGGGTTGGCAGAGTTCTGAGAGAGAACGGAACTTGCAAGACCCTAGAGTCAAAATTGCTATATAGGTACTTCTGCCCCAACTTAATGTGTGAAATAAAATCATTCATAGGGTGAGGAAATAGATGCCAGCTCTTGATATCAAGGTCTGCAAAGCCATACTGCAAAGAGGCCTTGAAACATACAGGGGATGATTTGTAATGGTTTTTGCAATCAAGTACAGAAAAGGAATCTTTTCCTCAAATGATAGGAGACTGTAATAGTGAAGTGTCCCAGTGGGCAGAACTGACAAATGGCTTCCAAGGCTTCTTGAGTTATTGAGGCAGTGCTAAATACCCTAGCCAGACTGTTGTGTTGACCACATGCATGCAGCACTGAATCTTATACTGGTGTGAGGTGGGAGTCTCTCTTCATACCCTAGACTTTGGGTCCGCCATTGGTGTTTGGAGATGAAAGGCTCCCTGTGAGGGGATGGGGCAGTGGAGCCACATTTCAACCCATGATGACTTGGGCAGCACCCTGTTAGTGACAGTTGTCAAAATCTGGAAGAACACTGGGGAAGTGGAAATTAAACCTCAGGGTTCTTTACTGCTGGAAAATGATTGTGGGGAAATTTCCATAGTGGAGAGGTGGAAATCTTTCCAGATGACTTCTTCTGTCCTAGGCAGCAAATGCATTTTTCTGGAATGAGAAACACATGAGTTTGACTGAGGACGAGCTAATTGGTTTTGAGGACGAGTTAGTTGGTTTTGTCAATGAAGCATGAGAAGGGATCAGTCCTTACTCTGAGCTCATCTTTTTTTAAGCTGAGTGTGCTCTGGGAAGATGCAGGCATCAGCATATTTGTATCCAACTGAGCCAACAGAGCCTGCAGTGAAAGGCAAGGAAGGCCATTATCCAGTGAGTGTATATTGGGCTGGGAGCCACTGAGTTAAAACATTCACTTTATTGCCATCTCTTTATCTGTACTTTATAAAATTAGTTCACAATCTCTCTAATTGTTCTTTGGAGTAAGATCTTTGGAACTGGTCTTTGGAAAAGATGCCCTGAGTAAGATAATGGAGTCTGAAATCCAACCCCCTGGGTGTGAAACCCATCTCAACATTGTGTGTGTCTCTGAGGAAGCTATTTAACCACTCTGAGCTTCAATTTCTTCTTCTCCACAAGGAGAATAATATAGCTGCTTCATAAGAATCTGGTGAGGATTAAATGAGATCACATACCTGAAATGCTTGGTATAGCACACAGAGTAAACGCTCAATGCTTCAGTTCAGTTCAGTTCAGTTGTGTTCAATTCTTTGCGACCCCATGGACTGCTGCTTCCCTGTTCATCACCAGCTCCTGGAGTTTGCTCAAACTCATGTCCATAGAGTCAGTGATGCCATCCAACCATCAAATTCTCTGTCGTCCCCTTCTCCTCCTGCCTTCAGTCTTTCCCAGTATCAGGGACTTTTCTAATGATTCAGTTGTTTGCATTAGGTGGCCAAAGTGTTGAAGCTTCAGCTTCAGCATCAGTCCTTGCGGTGAATATTCAGGACTGATTTTCTTTAGGATTGACTGGCTTGATCACCTTGCAGTCCAAGGGATTCTCAAGAGTTTTCTCCAATACCACAGTTCAAAAGCACCAATTCTTTGGTGCTCAGCTTTATTGGTCCAACTCTCATATCCATACATGACTGCTGCAAAAACCATAGCTTTAACTATACAGACCTTTGTCGGCAAAGTGATGTCTCTGCTTTTTAGTATGCTGTCTAGGTTGCTCATAGCTTTTCTTCCAAAGAGCAAGTGTCTTTTAGTTTCATGGTTGCTGTCACCATTTGCAGAGATTTTGGAACCCAAGAAAATAAAGTCTGTCACTGTTTCCACTGTTTCCCCCATCTATTTGCCTTGAAGTGATGGGACCGGATGCATGATCTTGGTTTTTGAATGTTGAGTTTTTTTTTTTTTTNCATTCATTGGCTTGTGTAGACTGTTTTATTCTATAAAGTTGTTTTGTTTTGTTTTGTTTTGGGGGGGGATGGTGTTAATCGTATGGTCATGGAGATCTGAAATAGCATGAGAGGTGTTATTTGAACTGGGATAAAGGTAGCCTCCATTTGCCTCTTTTCTGCTATTAGTTTATAGATTCTGAAACTCAGAAGTCAAGGCTTTGTAAGTAGCCAGTGCCTTCTTTTTTATCAGCCTTAGTTATTCAGTGGGTCAGTTGGCAATGGCTAGTGGCTAATGACATGGAAGGATGAGGGAAGCTAATTAGCTCTGATGTGAATTGTAGGAGCTTGGCATTTCTGACCTTACCCTCCAACCCCTGAGCACACTGGATGTAGAGTAGACAAATGAGAAGCTGGCAGCTCCAGCCTTTTGTTTGGCCCCAGGGTTCACCAACACTGGTGTCGTAGTTCATCTGAAAGGGAAGCAGCTGAATTTAGAGACCTCACTCTGCCATTCCTCAGTCCCCCTCCTAACACTTGATCAATGAATTAATATCAATAAAACAGTGACTTACTAATAGTTGAGGATGAGCTTAAACTTCTTAAAACATTTTTTATGTTTTTATTTTTTTCCTTAATGTATCTTAAGTATTGGCTATGTGCAGTAGGTACTATGGGTTGAACTGTCTTCTCCTGAAATTCTTTTGCTGAGGTCTTAATGCCGTGGCTCTCCAGCAGTGACTGTATTTGGAGGATAGGGTCTTTACAGAGATAACCATGTTAAAATGAGGTAATTAGGGTAGACCTTGCTCCAGTAGGACTGGCATGCTTATTAAAGCAGAAGTTTTGATACAGACATGCAGAGGGAAGATGACAGGAAGAGAGAACAGGGAGAAGGCAGAAGGCAGCTAGTTATAAACCAAGAAGAGAGGTCTGGACCAGCTCTGTCTCTCATAGCCCTCAGATGTGACCAGTCCTGCCAACACCTTGATTTTAGACTTGTCGTCCCCAGAATTGTGAGGCAATAAAAATTTGTTGTTGAAGCCATGCATTCTGTGGCTCACTGTTAAGGCAACTGATACAGTTGACTAGTATCCAAGGCCCTGTAATTCAGGCTATCTCATTGAATCATCCCCTGTGAGCTAGTCATTACATTTCCAGGTAAAACTCGGGAGATTTGCCATAGCAACACAGCTATCTAGTAGAAGAGCTTGGGATATAAATCAGGTATTTAATTCCAAGTCCAGTAAGTTTTTTGCTCCCAAGAAACAACTTCAGGAAGCTAAAGGAAATATATATATATAGCTTTTCTTATAAATGGGGGGAAAAAACAAAAAAAATTTAAAAGGACACAAAAAATACTGTCTCTGAAAGCCATTTAGGTACCTTCCAAATTTAACAAATGGTAACACATTATTGTGTTTTCTTCAGACTTTTTCCTTCAAGACATTATTGTTGTTTAGTCACAGTCATGTCCAATTTTTTGTGACCCCATGGACTCTAGCCCACCAGGCCCCTCTGTCCATGAATTTTTCCAGGCAAGAATACTGAAATGGGTTGCCTCAAGACATAAATCATTACAAATGGTTTTCTTATGTTTTTATTTATAGATCATTTTCCTTTCTTCACTAAAGTCAAACAGAGGTATTAATTTAGTGTATATCGGAGAAGGCAATGGCAACCCACTCCAGTATTCTTGCCTGGAAAATCCCATGGATGGAGGAGCCTGGTAGGCTGCAGTCCATGGGGTCGCTAAGAGTCGGACACGACTGAGCAACTTCCCTTTCACTTTTCACTCTCATGCACTGGAGAAGGAAATGGCAACCCACTCCAGTGATCTTGCCTGGAGAATCCCAGGGACGGGGGAGCCTGGTGGGCTGCCGTCTATGGGGTCACACAGAGTCGGACACGACTGAAGTGACTTAACAGTAACAGTAACAATACTCCATTGTGTATATGTACCACAGCTTTCTTATCCGTTCGTCTGCTGATGGACATCTAGGTTGCTTCCATGTCCTGGCTATTGTAAACAGTGCTGCGATGAACATTGGGGTATATGTGTCTCTTTCAGTTCTGGTTTCCTCAGTGTGTATGCCCAGCAGTGGGATTGCTGGGTCATAAGGCAGTTCTATTTCCAGTTTTTAAGGAATCTCCACACTATTCTCCACAGTGGCTGTACTAGTTTGCATTCCCACCAACAGTGTAAGAGGGTTCCCTTTTCTCCACACCCTCTCCAGCATTTATTGCTTGTTGACTTTTGGATCACAGCCATTCTGACTGGCATGAAATGGTACCTCATTGTGGTTTTGATTTGCATTTCTCTGATAATGAGTGATGTTGAGCATCTTTTCATGTGTTTGTTAGCCATCTGCATGTCTTCTTTGGAGAAATGTCTATTTAGTTTGGCCTGTTTTTTGATTGGGTCATTTATTTCTCTGGAATTGAGCTGCAGGAGTTGCTTGTATATTTTTGATATTAGTTGTTTGTCAGTTGCTTCATTTGCTATTATTTTCTCCCATTCTGAAAGCTGTCTTTTCACCGTGCTTATAGTTTCCTTTGTTGTGCAGAAGCTTTTAAGTTTAATTAGGTCCCATTTGTTTATTTTTACTTTTATTTCCAGTATTCTGGAAGGTAGGTCATGGAGGATCCTGCTGTGATTTATGTCAGAGAGTGTTTTGCCTATGTTCTCCTCTAAGAGTTTTATAGTTTCTGGTCTTATGTTTAGATCTTTAATCCATTTTGAGTTTATTTTTGTGTATGGTGTTAGAAAGTGTTCTAGTTTCATTCTTTTACAAGTGGTTGACCAGTTTTCCCAGCACCACTTGTTAAAGAATTGTCTTTTCTCCATTGTATATTTTTGCTTCCTTTGTCAAAGATATACAATGTCTTTTGTACCATTCTGATTCATTCATTTTCACTGCTGTATAACATGAGTGAGTATAACATGAGTGTATAACATGCTGTATAACATAAGTGAGTGCTCAGTTGCTAAGTCGTGTCTGACTCTTTGCAAACCCATGGACTGTAGCCCTCCAGGCTCCTCTGTCCATGGTATTTTCCAGCCATGAATACTGGAGAGGGTTGCCATTTCCTTCTCCAGGAGATTTTCCTGATCCCAGGGATGGAACCAGGGGTCATATGCATTGGCAAGCAGATTCTTTACCACTAGTGCTACCTGGGAAGCCCCCATGTGTATATATATCCCAGTATATTTATGCAGTTTCCTCTTGATGGATATTGAGAATGCTTCTGATAGGAATATTCACAGTCAATATTGCTGTGAATATATTTACATATACATGTCTTCTTATACATACATATGAGAGTTTCTCTGTACACCCTAGGAAAGAAATTGCTGAGTCACAGGATAAATGTTAACCAATTTAATATCACCATCATTATTATGCCTTGCCTTTTCTTTTCTATTTTATTTCTTTATGTCTCAGTGTTTAATCCTGGGTGAATACTTTCATATCTGCCTTCTAATTAATTATTTCTCATTTTAGATCCAGTGTGTCATTTATAACCTATATTGGAATTTTTATTATTTTTAGTTTCTAGGAATTCCAGTTGGTTCTTTTTTCCTAATCTGCTTATTCTTGATTCCTATTTGACTGCTTTGCTCTCACAATTTTTGTTCTTATTTTACAAAACTGTTTTATTTCTTTGAAACATATCTATTTTAAAGTCATTTTTGGCATTTTCTATTTGAATTTTCTTCCCTTAGCCTTGTTATTTATCATATACCGGTTATATTAGTTTTGAAGCTCATGTTGAGAGACAATTTCTTTTCACATTATCTGTGCTCATTCCTCCCTGTCTGTTTTGTAGAGACATCTACATTTACTCTGGTTTTCCTGTCTTGAGCCAGTCTCCATAGTGGTGTCTTTCTGCTGTTGTCCCATGGTGATGCAGAGAAATTTCAGACCTAATTATGAACTTTTGGGAAGCCTGGCTGAAGTCTGAC
The DNA here is from genome assembly GCA_006408695.1 of Aepyceros melampus. NCBI lineage: Eukaryota > Metazoa > Chordata > Mammalia > Artiodactyla > Bovidae > Aepyceros > Aepyceros melampus. The sequence continues at coordinate 141,082 of SJXQ01010199.1, read as the reverse complement.
CCACACGGTGCCACCTACCCTCTGCTTCCTTTAGGCCTTCCTCCCCCACCAAAGTGTAAATTATATATTGCTTCGTATAAAATGATTTTCTGGGAATTTGCATAGCATTCCTTATTTTTAATGCTCTAATGCCTTATTTCAGGTCCCTGGTTTAATAGAATTAGTCTGGTTCAGGTATTTCCCCACACCCTACAAGAATAAAAAAGAAAACCTAGCTGTTCTTTTTTTACACACACACACACAAACTTTTATGTGCTGAACATTTGCCACCCCCATTCATAGACTGCTCAATATAATGGTATTTGGAAAGGGGGGTTCTTTGAAAGATAATTAGGTTCTGATAAAGTCGTGAGCATAGGGCCCTTTTGATGGATTAGTGCCTTCATAAGAAGAGGATGAGGCATGAGTGATTTCTTTCTCAAGAGTATGCACTGAAAAAAGGCCATGTGAAATGCAGCAAGAAGGTGCCACTTGCAAATCAGAAAGAAGGTTCTCTTCAGTAACTGAATCTATTGGCATCTTGATCTTAGCCTCCTCAGACTCCAGAACTGTGAGAAATAAAGTCCTGTTGTTGAAGCTGCCACTCTATAGGATTTTGCAATAGGAGCTTGAGGTAAGACATGTGCTGTAAATAATTCTGGAATCTGGTTGATCTGGTTGGCTGTAGCCCCTACTTATCTCTGTTTCTGTTCTATTTCCAACTCTGGTGCATATTTATATACTTCCAACTCTTGTTCATATTTTAAATGACTGTTATTTTAATACTTTTAAAACTAATCAAAAAGTATGCTATGAATTCACAGTATTCACAGTATCCTGTGAATGCGTCAAACAGAAAGTTGAAGCATTAATCCAAGGTGCCATTTTGACTGGAAGCCTTGAGGCTATTTCTCTAGGATGTTCTGTTAATAAAAATGTAAATTCAAATGGTGCAACAGAGATAGAGGTACTGGATTAATTAGTAGAATGTTTAAGACAGAGACAACTATGTGCATTGAATTCTCTGCAGCCCTCACCACAATGTATTGCATGTAATAGATACTCATTAACCATTGAACCACTGGCATTTGCAGATTTAACATTTATGGTTTTGAATTTTCCCAAGTAACCTCCAGAGGGCCCTGGAATTTTACATGTGCATCTCAGCATGATTGGTGGCCCTTAGCTCTTTATCAAGTGATCATTATTGCATGTCATCAAGTGCTCACAGCTGAATTTTTAAAAATGTGTGTAAAATAGAGGTGAAATAAGATAACTGACAACAAAAATTTAAAAATAGCAAAATTGATTACTTGGATAGGGAAAGAAAACAGGTTACTTTTTCAATAGAATATAGTTCTGGAGCAAACCAAAATCCTTGCCAAAATATTTTGAAGTCATGAATTCAAGGTTATGTGGAGAAGCCTGGAAGAATTCATGAATGCCAAATGTCTGTGGTAAATATTTGTCCATTGAAATAATTTGAATTGATCTTTGAAGTTGCACATGTGAGAAACAATAGGAACACTCCACTGTCTTGAATTCCCCCAATACTGTCATAGTCAAACTATCAGTCATACTGATACGTCATCCTGTGAAACTGATTACTTTGTGCTAAGTACTGACCCTTCTCTACAGACCTCTCTTAACATTAATATCCATGATTGTGAAGGGAGCAAGTACATTGTCACCAATACTTTAGGCTAAAGTTTTGCAGATCCACAGACCCAATACCTCTTGAATATTTATCATATGCCAGATCCTTCTAGGTACTGCAAATGCACAGGGATGAAACAAGTACTTGTTCTTGGGAACTCCTGGTCCAGTGGAAAAATGGATGGAATGAAATATTAAAATATGAAACAATAGATGACATTAAAATGTATGAATAAAGCTATCCTCTGATAGTTTAGAGGAGGGAACAATGAATAATTCCAGGAGAAATAAGGGCACTTTTAGAGAGGAAGCAAAATTTGTGTTTTATGAAAGACTAGGGGAATTTGCTTACTAGGAAGAGCTGGAAATGATTCATAAATTCACAGTATTCACAGTATCCTGTGAATGCGTCAAACAGAAAGTTGAAGCATTAATCCAAGGTGCCATTTTGACTGGAAGCCTTGAGGCTATTTCTCTAGGATGTTCTGTTAAATAAAAATGTAAACTCAAATGGTGCAACAGAGATAGAGGTACTGGATTAATTAGTAGAATGTTTAAGACAGAGACAACTATGTGCATTGAATTCTCTGCAGCCCTCACCACAATGTATTGCATGTAATAGATACTCATTAACCATTGAACCACTGGCATTGCAGATTTAACATTTATGGTTTTGAATTTTCCCAAGTAACCTCCAGAGGGCCCTGGAATTTTACATGTGCATCTCAGCATGATTGGTGGCCCTTAGCTCTTTATCAAGTGATCATTATTGCATGTCATCAAGTGCTCACAGCTGAATTTTTAAAAATGTGTGTAAAATAGAGGTGAAATAAGATAACTGACAACAAAAATTTAAAAATAGCAAAATTGATTACTTGGATAGGGAAAGAAAACAGGTTACTTTTTCAATAGAATATAGTTCTGGAGCAAACCAAAATCCTTGCCAAAATATTTTGAAGTCATGAATTCAAGGTTATGTGGAGAAGCCTGGAAGAATTCATGAATGCCAAATGTCTGTGGTAAATATTTGTCCATTGAAATAATTTGAATTGATCTTTGAAGTTGCACATGTGAGAAACAATAGGAACACTCCACTGTCTTGAATTCCCCCAATACTGTCATAGTCAAACTATCAGTCATACTGATACGTCATCCTGTGAAACTGATTACTTTGTGCTAAGTACTGACCCTTCTCTACAGACCTCTCTTAACATTAATATCCATGATTGTGAAGGGAGCAAGTACATTGTCACCAATACTTTAGGCTAAAGTTTTGCAGATCCACAGACCCAATACCTCTTGAATATTTATCATATGCCAGATCCTTCTAGGTACTGCAAATGCACAGGGATGAAACAAGTACTTGTTCTTGGGAACTCCTGGTCCAGTGGAAAAATGGATGGAATGAAATATTAAAATATGAAACAATAGATGACATTAAAATGTATGAATAAAGCTATCCTCTGATAGTTTAGAGGAGGGAACAATGAATAATTCCAGGAGAAATAAGGGCAACTTTTAGAGAGGAAGCAAAATTTGTGTTTTATGAAAGACTAGGGGAATTTGCTTACTAGGAAGAGCTGGAAATGATTCATCCTAAGATTGCGAACCTTAAGCCCAGATCTGGAGGGTGAAAATACAAGGGTAAAATGGGGCTCTTGGGGAAGGAATAGAATGTCACAAAGTTCATTCCTCAAATTTGTCATCTGTTCCAGCTAGTTAAGAATCCTAAGAAAAATGCTTTGTTGCATAACACTAGGTGCTATTCATAGCCTGTATAAGACTTCAGTGATTTTATTTTATGCATGTATGAAAGTGAAATTTGCTGTCATGTCTGACTCTTTATGACCCCATGGAGTATACAGTCCATGGAGTTCTCCAGGCCAGAATACTGGAGTGGGTGTCCATTCCCTTCTCCAGGCATATTGCCAATCCAGGGATCAAACTCAAGTCTCCTGCATTGCAGGCAGATTCTTTACTGCCTGTATGTGTAAACATATATACATATATGCATGTATATATGTGTGTGTGTGAAAAAGCTGGCTTAAAATTCAACATTCAAAAACCAAGATCATCATATCTTGTCCCCTCACTTCATGGTGAATAGAAGGGGAAAAAATGGAAACACTGACAGATTTCATTTTCTTGGGCTCCAAAATCACTGTGGATTGTGACTGCAGCCATGAAATTAAAAGATGCTTGGCTTTTTGAAAGAAAAGCTATGACAAACCTAGCCAGCATATTAAAAAGCAGAGACATCACTTTGCCAACAAAAGTTTGTATAGTCAAAGCTATGGTTTTTCCAGTTGTCATGTATGGCTGTGAGTGTTGGACCATAAAGAAGGTTGAAGAAGACTCTTGAGAGTCCCTTGGACTGCAAAGAGATCAAACCAGCCAATCCTAAAGGAAATCAACCCTGAGTACTTTGGAAGGACTGTAGATGAAGCTCCAGTACTTTGGCCACCTGATTCAAAGAGGTGATTCGCTGGAAAAGACCCTGATGTTAGGAAAGATTGAGGGCAGGAGGAGAAAGGGACAAAAGAAGATGAGATGGTAGGATACAATACCATCACCATCTCAATGGATGTGAGTTTGAAGAAACTCTGGGAGATAGTGAAGGACAGGGAAATCTGTCATGCTGTAGTCCATGGAGTCACAAAGAGTTGGACACAAGTTAGTGAATAAACAACAACAATATCTTTAGTGTGAGCTTTGGGTAGAGTGGAGATAAAGTTCACCTAGTAGTCTGAAGACTTAGCTTCTAGACAAGTTCCATCACTAGTTAATCATGTAATTCTGTGAAAACCATTATATCCTTTGGAGCTTCAGTTTTCCCAACATGACAATGTAATAAATATAATTGCCCTGTCACAGTGAAGTCTTGGGATAGAAAGCTAAATAGCATATATAAAAATACATTGAAAATTGCAAAGTACTACACAAATATAAATTTAGGTTTGAAGTATCATTCAGCAAGTTAAGGGGTCAGACTAATGCACCAGGGGTGACATGTCAGCCAAGAATGAGTTTAAGGCACATAAGCTAGTCAAATGGTATGGAAGATTTTTTTTTTTTTTTTTTTTTGCCCTGCAGATACTTTCTGAATTGTGTTTGAGCTGTTGCCAGGATGAGTGTTCTTGTACTCTATACTTAGTTATCTCAGCCATAGTCCTATTCTTTTTAAAAATTTTTTATTTGTTGTTGGATTATAATTACGAAGTTGTATTAGTTTCTGCTGAGAAAGTGAAAGTGAAGTCACTCAGTCATGTCTAACTCTTTCAACCCCATGAACTGTAGCCTATCAGGCTCCTCCGTCCATGGGATTTTCCAGGCAAGAGTGCTGGAGTGGATTGCCATTTCCTTCTCCAGGGGATCTTCCTGACCCAGGAATTGAACCCGGGTCTCCTGCATTGCATGCAGACGCTTTACCATCTGAGCCACCAGGGAGTTACAACAAAGCAAATTTGCTATATATATATACATATATCTCCTCCCTCTTGAACTTCTTTCTCACCTTCAGTCTCATCTAGGTTATCACAGAGCATTGAGCTGAGCTCCCGGTGCTATACAGCAGCTTCCCACTAACTATTAATACCTACTTGACACATGATAGGGTATATATGTCAGTGCTACTCTCCCAGTTAATCCCATGCTTGCCTTCACATCCTGGACCTGTGTCCTCATGTCCATTTTCTATTTCTGCCCTGCAAAGAGGTCATCAGTACCATCTTTCTAGTTTCCAAATATATATGTTTTAAAAATTATTTTATTTATTTTAATTGGAGGCTAATTACTTTACAATATTGTGGTGGTTTTTGCCATACACTGACATGAATCAGCCACAGGTGTACATGTGTCACCCATCCCAAACCCCCCTCCCACCTTCTTCCACATCCCATCTCTCTGGGTTGTCCTAGTGCACTGGCTTTGAGTGTCCTGTTTCATGCATTGAACTTGGACTGGTGATCTATTTCACATATGATAATATACATGTTTCAATGCTATTCTCTCAAATCATCCCACCCTTGCCTACTCCCACAGAGTCCCAAAGTCTGTTTTGGTGTCTGTCTCTTTTGCTGTCTCACATATAGGGTTGTTGTTACCATCTTTATAAACTCCATATTTATGCATTAATGACATGAGTTTGAGTGAACTCTGGGAGTTGGTGATGGACAGGGAGGCCTGGCATGCTGCGATTCATGGGGTCGCAAAGAGACAGACATGACTGAGCGACTGAACTGATACTGTGTTGGTGCTTTTCCTTCTGGCTTACTTCACTCTGTATAATAGGCTCCAGTTTCATCCAACTGACTAGACCTGACTCAAGTGCATTCTTTTTAATACCCTAGTAATATTCCACTGTGTATATGTACCACAGTTTTCTTATCCATTCATCTGCTGATGGACATCTAGGTTGCTTCCATGTCCTAGCTATTGTAAACAGTACTATAATGAACATTGGGGTACACATGTCTCTTTCATTTCTGGTTTCCTCAGTGTGTATGCCCAGAGTGGATTGCTGGGTCATATGGCAGTTCTATTTCCAGCTTTTTAAGGAATCTTCACACTGTTCTCCATAGTGGCTGTACCAGTTTGCATTCCCACCAACAGTGTGGGAGCGTTGCCTTTTCTCCATACCCTCTCCAGCATTTATTATTTGTAGACTTTTGATAGCAGCCATTCTGATCCACATGAGATGGTACCTCATTGTGGTTTTGATTTGCATTTCTCTGATAATGAGTGATATTGAATATTTTTTCATGTATTCTTATCCATCTGTATGTCTTCTTTGGAGCAATGTTTATTTAGTTCTTTGGCCCATTTTTTGATTGGGTCATTTATTTTTCTGGTATTAAACTGTGAATAGTTTGGATATGTTTGAGATTAATTCTTTGTCAGTTGCTTCATTTGCTATTATTTTCTCCCACTCTGAAGGCTGTCTTTTACTTTTCTCCATACCCTCTCCAGCATTTATTATTTGTAGACTTTTGATAGCAGCCATTCTGATCCACATGAGATGGTACCTCATTGTGGTTTTGATTTGCATTTCTCTGATAATGAGTGATATTGAATATTTTTTCATGTATTCTTATCCATCTGTATGTCTTCTTTGGAGCAATGTTTATTTAGTCTTTGGCCCATTTTTTGATTGGGTCATTTATTTTTCTGGTATTAAACTGTGAATAGTTTGGATATGTTTGAGATTAATTCTTTGTCAGTTGCTTCATTTGCTATTATTTTCTCCCACTCTGAAGGCTGTCTTTTCACCTTGCTTATAGTTTCCTTCATTGGGTAAAAGCTTTTAAGTTTAATTAAGTCTCATTTGCTTATTTTTGCTTTTATTTCCATTACTCAGGGAGGTGGGTCATAGAGGATCTTGCTGTGATTTATGTTAGAGAGTGTTCTACCTATGTTTTCCTCTAGGAGTTTTATAGTTTCTAGTCTTACATTTAGATCTTTAATCCATTTTGAGTTTATTTTTGTGTATGGTGTTAGAGAGTGTTCTAGTTTCATTCTTTTACAGGTGGTTGACTAGCTTTCCCAGCACCACTTGTTAAAGAAATTATCTTTTCTCCATTGTATGTTTTTGCCTTCTTTGTCAAAGATAAGGTGTCCATAGGTGCATGGATTTATCTCTGGGCTTTCTGTTTTGTTCCCTTGATCTATATTTCTGTCTTTGTGCCAGTACCATACTGTCTTGATGACTATAGCTTTGTATTGTAGGCAGGTTGATTCCTCCAGTTCTATTCTTCTTTCTCAAGATTGCTTTGGCTAGTCAAGGTTTTTTCTGTTTCCATACAAATTGTGAAATTGTGTTATAATTCTGTGAAAAATACCATTGGTAGCTTGATAGGGATTGCATTGAATCTATAGATTGCTTTGGGTATTATACTCATTTTCACTATATTGCTTCTTTTGATCAATGAACATGGTATATTTCTCCATCTATTTGTGTCCTCTTTGATTTCTTTGATCAGTGTTTTATCGTTTCTATATATAGGTCTTTTGTTTCTTTAGGTAGATTTAGTCCTAAGTATTTTGTTCTTTTCATTGCAATGGTGAATGGGATTGTTTCCTTAATTTCTCTTTCTGTTTTCTCATTGTTAGTGTATAGGAATAAAAGGGATTTATAGTTACTAATTTTATATCCTGAACTTTACTATATTCATTGATTAGCTCTAGTAATTTTCTGGTGGTGTCTTTAGTGTTTTCTATATAGAAGGTCATGTCATCTGCAAACAGTGAGAGTTTTACTTCTTTTCCAATTTGTATTCCTTTAATTTCTTTTTCTTCTCTGACTGCTGTGGCTAAAACTTCCAAAACTATGTTGAATAGTAGTGGTGAGAATGGGCACCCTTGTTTTGTTCCTGACTTTAGGGGGAATGCTTTAAGTTTTTCACCATTATGGATAATATTTGCTGTGGGTTTATCATATATGGTTTCTATTATGTTGAGGTATGTTACTTCTATGCCTGCTTTCTGGAGGGTTTTTGTCATAAATAGGTGTTGAATTTTGTCAAATGCTTTCTTGAGCAGTTATTTCTTTAGCACATACTTGTTAATTCGGCAGAAACTGGAACCCACAACTTCCATTACACCATTGTCTTTTGTATTTTGAGGAAAACAGCATTTCTCCCTTTTTTTTACATGAAAAAAATTAGCAAAAGACCAGTAAGCTAAAGCAGTAACCTTTAATTTTGTGAAAGTTAAGGGAAATTGAATGCTGAGAATTACAAATCTGCAATTGAAATTAGTCCCAGGGCACCCCTTCTGCTCTCAGATTCTGGGCACACCAGTGAAATATCAGAAGACATGCAATACCATGAAAATGTGTTCTTTGGGTATTGTAGCATCTTGAAGTAGATGAGCTTTAACCTTGGCCTCATGCTTCCTGTGAGGCCTGTTGCTGATGCTTCATAGGTGCTGGAATTATCAAGCAGCACCCAGAATTTTTCATCTGAGCAAAATTAAAAATGAAACCCTCAAAGTCCTATTGATTCCAAACATGTTCTTTATGCATTAAATAGAACCCCATGGACTAAGAAATGTGGATGAACATTTTAGCCACATATAAGTAAGAATTATTTGTATGAGAGTCAATTACTCCCATGCCCTTTATCCAGCAATGTATGTACATGAGTAGGCAATGACAGAGTATCCTGTTGAATCTCTCTAGATAGCTGAGAATCACTTTTCATTCAGGATGCTTAAATTTGGCTCAGTGTTAGTCCACCATTAGCTCTTGGCTTTCCTTATATAAAATATATGTGAAAACATTTAGTGAATATTTTGACCATTGGAAACACTGAGTAAGGACTTTAGCAGTGTTATAATTGATGTATTTCTAGTCTTGTAGTCTTTTCACTTGTTCACACTTATCTGGTCCATGTCTTTTATGTTCTTAGGACTCTTGATCCTATATTTCTATCATAAGTTTGGCTTTGAACTTTTTGTGAGCTTGAGCTCATATATCCAATGATCCTGTTGGAGGAAGTGAAAGTTGTAGTCACTCAGTTTTGTCTGACTCTTAGCAACTCCATGGACTGTAGCCTGCCAGGCTTCTCTGTCCATGGAATCCTCCAGGCAATACTGGAATACTGGAGTGGGTAGCCTTTTTGCTTCTCCAGGGGATCTTCCTGACCCAGGGGTTGAACCCTGGTCTGTTGCATTGCAGGCAGATTCTTTAGTGTCTGAGCCACCCAGTTACTTAGTAATCTCACAGCGACCTGCTATTCAACATGCTTAAAGTTGAAAGTCTTGCTCTTACAAACCCAAACTGTTCTTCTTCTTGTATTTCAGCTGTCGCCCAGACTACACTGCTTCCTCCTTTCAACACTCATCTTCAGTTTTCAAGTCCTCATTTTATTGCTTGAAGCGAACTCAGATGGATTCACTTCTCTTTATCCCTGTAATAAAGCTTGAGTATAGACAAGCTCTTGTTTTGAGTACAGTTGTCCTCTAATTCTGCTTCAGTAGAGTGTCACTGACCCAGATGCATTCTTTTTCATTTTTACTCATTAAAAATTTTTTTTGATGTGGATAATTTACAAATCTTTATTAATTTTTTTACAATATTGTTTGTTTTATGTTTTGGTATTTTGGGCCAAGAGATATGTGGGATCTTAGCTCCCTGACTAGGGATCAAATTCACACCCACTGCTTTGGAGGGTGAAGTCTTAACCACTGGACTATCAGGAAGTCCCTGTTTTTACTTAGTTATTAAATTTATTTTTAGTCAGATGTATTTTTATGGTATAGCCAGAACCAGAATCCTCTCTCCAACTTGCACATTTAACTATTGCTCCCCAACTCCAGAATCTCCCAGTGGTTTCCTAAACATCTATTAATACAACCTGAAGTTTAACTTCTTAACAGGGCTCATAAGATCCTCTGGGACTTGGCCAACACCTGCCTTATTAGCTGCCCCTCTCAGTCAGAGGGTACCATGGATTTGCTTGTAACTCTCCACACTTGTAGTGCTGCCTCCCATTGCATGTCCTGATTTCAGGTGACCCCTTGGCTGCAACCGCCTGCTCACCTCTCCACATCCTGCTAGCCATTGGTCATCTTCCAAGACTCAACTGTGACATCTTTTCTCCAGAAAGTATACTTGAAAATCCAGTGTGAAGTAATCCTCTTTCATGCTCCATCACATCCTGTGCAAACCTCTGTATATTGAAATTTTATTGTCAGTTTTGTGTCTCTATTTCACTAGGCTATAAAGTTTTTTGAGAAAAAGACTATTTTGCATTCATCTTAGTACTCTCAACGTGAAGCCCAGTGCCTTCCATTTGGTAAATGATTTAAAATGCTCATTAAATTGTCTTTGAGTTAAACTGATACACTTAACAGTTTTATGTAAGATTTCCTTTGGCTGAAAGTTTTAGGTAACTGGCCAGGTTATGGAAAAAACTGTGGAAGGATTCTCAATTTAGATACTCTCTGTGTCACTTATAGGTTGGAAGCAGGTTTTAGGAGCAAATGGTGTGATATATACACCAGCGGTTCAGCTTAGTTTTTAGTATACTGGCTAGAAGTTTCTGGAAACTGCTAGCATTGCCAGATTTATAGGATTGTTGTTTTCATGTAGCAACATGTACTATGAATGCATTTTGATAATTAGAAATATAGATACCTTTATGTGTAAATTATCAGTAATAATTAATGCTCATCAGATTAAGAAATTCACGGCCTATGAGGCCCTTCCAATTCTAGAACCACCCCTATAAACAAATCAGAATGAAAACTGTTTTAACTTTGCCATACCTGACAAATTAGACTGTCACTTGGTCGTGTTGGCTGTCTGTAACTGCAAAAACTGAACCCATCACCTGACCATCTGAATCACTTCTGAAAAAAGCCCAAGCACTTTGTATTAACATGCTCTCTTGGTCATTTTAGTCAATTTCCTCAGAGTCTGAGAGTCCAAAGAAGGAGATGAAAAAGTCTTATTTCTCTGAAGAAACACGAGGTTAACATGAAATGCACAATACTTCAGTTGTCTCTGCTCTCTGGTAAATACATCATCCTGAATGGATCCACTGGCTGTGAGGAGGTGTATGCAAATTACAAATCTTTTTTTTTTTTTTAGTGTAATTTAATACTTTCCATGGATCCAGTTTTCTGAAATGGAGTAATATGCTTCTTTTTAGGCAAATGTGTTTGCTCTTCTGATTTTCCATTCATTTGGTGGGTTTTGGCACCAAAATTCTGAGCAGCTGGACCTCTAATTTAAGGAACCTATAATGCACACATTCCTGGAAATGAGGGAATAGTTTGTGTTTAGAAAGAAGTGGATTTATTTGACACTCAAGAGTTTCTGGTTTGTTTAGAGACTGACATACCTCTCCTGACATAAGGACACCAAGAAGGAACAAATCATAAAGTTTAGGGATAAAAAGGATTTTATATCTTAAGGATACCTGCAATATATTATCTTGTCCCCTTTTAAATTCACTCATTCAAGAACTACTAGATGAATACCTGCTATGTGCCAGGCACACTACTAGATGACTCATCAACTTAAAGTCTGGTGGAAGGGACAGTGGAAACATAATTTATATATGGGGTCATAAATTTTGCAAAAAAGTCTAGGGGGCTAGGGAAGAACTCCTGAGGGACCCGACCCAATCAAGATAGGAGGTTAGTGCTCCCTAAGAAGTACCCTTTAGGCTGAGAACTGAGGGCTGGAAAGAGGAGTCAGAGTGGGGGTTAGTCCATGGGCTTCAGGCAAGATTACAAGCCCACGGTTCCTGCTAGGACGAGTTGTCCCCTTTGGGAAATGTTTGACACTTTCTCTAGTCTCCAAAGACCCCACCTCCGATGTCACAATGCTTTTTTCTTCTCTATTTGAGAGCTGACCTTTCTGAGCTCACTTGTCAGGGAGTCTTGTCTCTCTTTCTAGGCCAGTGTAAGACTTTACTGATGAGGGAAGGAAAATGGTGATAAATGACAAATTCGGCTAGAGGTGATGAAATCTACAATGAAGGACAAGCTCTCTCCTTCAAAAATAGAAACTGAACTTCCCTGCTGGTACTTTTAACATTTAACTCTGCTGTGAAGTGGCTCCCTATGTAGGCATCCAGAACCTTCCTAAATTAATGTATATTATTAAATACCTCAAAGAAGAAGAAAAAGTAAGCTTATAGAGTTTTTCCCCCATTTCTGATCTCTGGGTGAGATTTTAGATTTTTTAATATTAATAATTACATTCCTCCTAGTAAATCAAGGCCTGTAGCTCTGGCAATGAAATTAAATCTCCTTTTCATAAAGGAAATAAAAGGATGCAATAATATGGATGAATTTTATAAGCAAGCTATGGAATGAAAGAAGCCAGGTTCATAAAATACAAACTGTATAATTCGATTGAGTTTCAAAACAGGCCAAAGTGAGCTGTGCTATTTGGAAGTTCACCATTCTTGATAGGAGCTACCCTTGGTGGTGGTGAGGGAATTAATTGGGAGGGGACACAGGGTGAATTTGGGGTGCTAGTAATATACCCTATTTATTCCATATCATAAGTATTGTATGTACATATGGTATAAGTCAAGAAGAAGCTGAAAAGAGGTTCACTTACAATGAATACTTTATACAAAGGGAGAAAACATGTGGCCTTGCAAACATGGCTCTGTAGATAATGCTAGAATCATTACAAAGTGGCCCTTTACAGTGATTCAGTTTCTATGATTCAACTCAACAGACAAAAATCAGCTCTCACAAAAAAATTTTTTGGATGAGATTATTTAGTTTAACCTTAAGTCTGTGATGCTAAAGATGTAATTGCTCAAACTAAGCAAACAGTATTAGAAATCTGTTCTCATTGTGTCAGAGCCAAAGCTAAGATAATATGTTTCTATGCTGTATTTCATCACATGCATGATGCATTTCCCAATGCTCTCTTATTTCTCCAGGAGATAGCTAAAGAAAACTGTACAGTGCTCTGTATGCAGTCTGTATACACTGGGTTTATATGTCCTGAAATTTATATTTGATGGTAAACAATATTTTTTCTGAGTTGACATTATTTCAATAGGCATATGAGTTTGATGATTGACCTTCTGTTTTCTGTGAGAGCAACTCCATGGGATGGAATATGTGATTAGAGATGTATATTCTGGTTTTACTTCCATAAGTGCAAAGAAGGAGTGTATCATTGCATGCTACACTGGTATTATGAAATACACAATTTTGTTCACTCCCCTATTTTTTAAGTTACTTTATGCTTTTCAGATGTATCATTTCATAAGTTTGCTACTATGACCCTAGCCATCCTCTCTCACTGGAAGATAGCTAAAGGTTTAAAAGAAAAAGACCCAGTCATAATCTTCTAAATGAAGCCATTGTACAAGACTCCTCACTCTGGCGTCTAGGTAGCCGGTGGCCTGTCTGCTGATAAAAAACATGGTCCTGAGGAAGGGGAGTCGGGGGATGGAACACTGTTCTCCTGCTCTCCCTCATGAGTGGTGCTGGGGCCTCTGCCACTACTATTTTTGCCCAGAGATGCTGTGTAGAGCTGTGCAATCACTCATGATCTGGAGATACGAGTGGGTTTCTAAAGCACACTCGGGTGATTAAAGTCAACATTCCTGAGGAGAGAATACTTGTCAGGCTGAGAAGCAGGCAATGGAGTGGTAAGAACCTCCTGAAACACCACTGGGTTCTCTGGAGAACCTAATGTGGCATCCAGCCAACAGGAGAGGAGTGTGCTTTATGGAAACACATGAAATGTCTTGGCGAACATTCTCCTCTGACTGCATGTGGGTAAACTGCGTATCTGGATCTCCAGGGAGTCCTTCCCTGTTTGTCTTCTAGCAGTGCTGCCCTGCAGGGCCACATCAAATAGTAAACAGAGCAGATAAATGGAAGATAAGTCTTCTTGAGCAGAAAAAAATGACTCTCTAGTTGCTAAAGAAAAAAAAAAAAAAGCAATCAAACAAACCCCCCAACTACATGCTTATGTGAATATCTTACACATTAAATAAGAAATTGTTTTCCACTGTATACGTGTGTCACTTGTCACTGTAGTGATTTTTAGTTTCTGCACAGCTTGATTTTCATTCCCCTCTGCGACTCTCCTTTGCTCGTGTTCAACCTCCCTCTGAAATCAGTGTACCACACGAACCACAAATGATTAGGGATGGGAAATTAAATCTATGAACAAGCAGAACTAATGAAATGCTTCCCTGCAAGGCAAAGGTGGGATAAGAATGCCTGCAGGCGAAAGAAGCCTGCAATTGTTAGGCACAAAAGTGGGAGATACAGCAAGTATGTGATCTTAATGACACAGCCATCAAGTCAGTCCACTGGAATATCCATGGCTGTTTACGTTTCTATTGATACATAGTCCTGTACTATTAACACATGGATACAAATACACACGTGTTTGCACCTTAGACATTTTCTCCTTGCAGTTTAGAGATTCAATGCCTTATATCACTTTTAACTCACAGAACAGCTCAATGAGATGGTAGTGTTGTGATTCCCTTTTTGGAAATGAGAACGCTGACATAATGACAAAGGTCTGTCTAATCAAAGCTATGGTTTTTCCAGTAGTCATTTATGGATGTGAGAGTTGGACTATAAAGAAAGCTGAGCACCGAGGAATTGATGCTTTTGAATTGTGGTGTTGAAGACCCTTGAGAGTCCCTTGGACTGCAAAGAAATCAAACCAGTCAATCCTAAAGGAAATCAGTCCTGAATATTCACTGGAAGGACTGATGCTGAAGCTGAAGCTCAAATACTTTGGCCAGCTGATATGAAGAGCTGACTCATTTCAAAAGACTCTGATGCTGGGAAATATTGAAGGCGGAGGAGAAGGGGACAGCAGAGGATGAGGTGGTTGGATGGTACTGCTGGCTCGATAGACATGAGTTTGAACAAGCTCCAGGAGTTGGTGATGGACAGGGAAGCAATGGCGTGCTGCATGGGGTTGCACAGAGTCAGACATGACTGAGCGACTGAACTGAACTGATGCCTTATATTTATGTATCCAATAACCACAAATCTTCTCTGTAAGACTTTGCCTAGCATCTTCTTTGTTATCTCTCTATAAAATTGTAACCAACGAAACTTCTTGACAGTTGGTTTCAGGCTAGTCTTGTGAGTTTATAGAGCAGGTGGTCATCCCCTCAGGCTGTCATTTCTGAACATTTGGAAAGTGCTCTTTGCTCAGCAGTCTGTCTCTCACTTGCTTTCTGATGCTTTAACAGCGACCACAGTTGAGTCTGGTACCAGGTTAGGATGAGTCAATAGATGAAGTCAAAAAATGCAAACATCATGGAAGGATGGCATTACCCAAATTCCTACAGAAAATTCAAGGACAAGCTTTGATAAAATGCAGTACACTGAGTATCCCCAGTTGGGTAAAGGAGAAAGAATTCCACTGGTCAGTAAGCTGACTATAGAGAAATGGGCAGATGGTACTAAGGCAAGTGATTCCTTCACAATAGGAAGGTGACCTGTATTGACTTTATTTGCTCAAAGTCCTTGGTTTGGTGTCAGGCATTTATTACTTATTGGGTGGATTTCATTGTTAGCAAAATGGGAGCAATTATATGGTCTGAGCTGAATCAGTAGAAGGTTCACCTTATATGTACCGTGTGAGGGTAATTGGTTATTTCCTTCATTCTTGTTTAGTCTTTTGCTCTTTTAAAACTCATATTGCTGTTCCATTTCTCAGGAAGCCTTCCCACAGATCCAGGATGTTGGAAATATTCCCAGAGTACCTGTTCCTATCTAGAGCCTAGCATTTCCCACTCTGATAACTGTGGACTTGGCTTGCTCTTTGCCCCACCACACTGTAAACTCCTTGAGAGCAGGAAAAGATGCTATTTAGTCCTAACCCTAGTGCCCAGTTTCCTAACTGAAACATCATTTATTGAATAATTGAATAAACTCTTTAATGAATCTGACAGATCAAAAAAAAGTCTGGATGCAGTGATGGGTTAGCCACAGGACAATGCAGAAGCAGGGAACTTGAACATTTACTTTATCAACATAATGTGCTTTAAAAAGTAGAATCTATTTTTCTAAATTAAAAAAGGCTTTATGGTGTTTTTCTCAGAGTTCATTTGCCTAATAAACTTGCAGTGGAGAAATCAGATTAAGAGATTCCAGATACACTCTCTTGTGATAATTGAAAAGGCCCTAGAGAATGGTGACTTCTGAAATGGCCACTAAGTCAGGAGAAGAGTAGGTGGGCGAGGGTAGCTACTGCCTGAAAGCTAAATAACCCATGTGTGTGGCTACCTCTCCCTTGAGATGGTAGCTACTGGGAGTCAGAAACAGACCTTTCAGCAAGATTAAAGAGATGCTATTAATTGCTATCGATCATGGTCAACAAATTAAATTGTATCTGCAACCACATCTCTGAAAGGTCTAAATGAGAAATGCAGTTAATGGCTCTGGTTGACCCAATGTTGTGATTAATTAAACAGAGAGTGGAATCAAAAAACAAACAAAGACCAAGAAAAATGTAATGGGGAAAGGGTGGGCATTCTTGCAAATCTCTAATCAAAATGCTCTCCTAGGACCTATTTTGCCACCTAATCCTGTATGTTCTAAAAGAAAAAAAGAAGACCCCAGCAGATGGTTGAAAATTTTCTTTTCTTTTTAATTTCCAAAACCCTGGTGAACAATCATATAAAAATAAAACTGACACTTACATTCTGAAGGGGCATCAGCAGAGAGGGGTGTTGGAAATTTATAAGCAGTTTGTATCTTAATATGCAAAAGAAATTATTTCACCATGGTGTGAGATTAATATTTACCACAAATTAGTAAAGAATTCTTTTCTTGCCATGCCAACCTTTGACTTCCATTTCAAGAATACTATGAAAACATGTAAAGAAGCTGAGTGCCGAAGAATTGATGCTTTTGAATTGTGGTGCTGGACAAGACTCTTGAGAGTGCCCTGGACTGCAAGGAGATCAAACCAGTCAATCCTAAAGGAAACCTGAATATTTATTGGAAGGACTGATGCTGAAGCTGAAGCTCCAATACTCCGGCCACCTTGTTAGAAAGACCCTGATGCTGGGAAAGATTGAAGGCAAAAGAAGAAGACAGAGGATGAGATGGTTGGATGGCATCATTGACTCAACAGACATGAGTTTGAGTAAACTCTGGGGGACCGTGAAGCACAGCGAAGCCTTCCCATGGGGAAGCAAAGAGATGGACATGACTGAGCAACTGAACAACAACACAGTGAAAACATGTATGACCAGTGGAGGACTATGGCTATTCAAACCAAAATGAAAAGAGGATTGGCAAGTAGAAACAGAGGGGCTGCCCTGGAGACAAGCGTGTCTGAGGTTGATCCTAAAAACCTGGTCATTGCCAGCACCTTCAGTGTGAAGTCTAAAGTTGGCTATGTACCACTCCCAAAGAAAGCATAGCTCCATGTTTTTGGTGGCTGTTATTAGTATCCAAATCCTTCTAGTTACCGGAACTAGAAATGTGGACTGTTTTAATTCTTGATCTATTTGATCCTGCATGAAGTCCTGTTGCCCCAGCCAGTCTGTTTCAGGGTCATCATTATCAGATCAGATCCTCATTATTCCTTCCTGGACTCTGGTAATTGCTTCTCATTAGTGTCCACACCTTTGTTTCCCCAGACCCCAACCCATCATTCACTCAGTTGTCAGAGTTTTTATTCCAAGACTTACATGTGGTCATATCACTCTTTTTAATGTTAATGAATCCACAGTATCAATAAAAACCAAGTCCAATTTTCTAAACGTGATTTTTTGATCCCTGACAACTAGGTTTCCTTCCCAGATACAACTCTCACCGTGTCCCACCTATCTCCAGCCTCATACTCAAATCACAGTTGATTGCTTGTCACACACTCCAAAGATACTATTTATCTTTTTAATTCAAACCAGAAATCCCTGCACATCTTGTACTCAAGCTATATGATCCAAATCCAGGGTTACTTTATCTATGAGATTTATCATACCATAACCAGACTTTATAATGATAGCTAACACAAAAGAGACTCTTCATACGTGCCAGTCTGTAGTCTAAGCTATTTTATGGGTAGCATTCTGTTCGATACTTACAACTCTGATATAAAATTGTGTGAGTCTGAGAAAATGACAGAACCTCTCTGAATCTCACTGTTCCAGTCTTCAAATATGGGAATGCCAGTTCATGATTCCATAATATTAATAGTTATGAGAATGGCTGAATTGATGAATGCAGGTCATTATCTCATACAAAGCAATGAATATAGTGTCTTGATGCCCAGACGGGGCTCAAGGTGTGGTAGCTGAATAGCTGAACTTTATATCCAAATTTCTCCCCACTTCACTTACTCATTTGAAAGGTTTTAAAATTTAAACTTAATTATAAAAGGGTAACTTTTTTTTTGGAAAGGATCCTTATTTAAGGCTAAGTGGTAAAGTAAGCACTGATATTGGTTAAACTGGGAGTTTGGGCTTCAAAGAACTATGAGTTAAAAATTTTTCAGGTTTAAAGAGAAAACCATTAAGTCATCACCACAAGCAAAACTTTTTAGGATATAAAACAAATTTAGAGTCCTTAAAATTAAATAAAAGAAATCCTTTTAACTCAGTGTATTTAACTCTTACTCTGTGAGAAGCACTAAGGAACTAGCTCCTTAAAAGAAAAATACGCCTTCTGGGTGCATAAGGTTGATCAGGAGAATGAGATATCCACATCAAACAGTTCAGTTGGAGCCTCACTGATAATATTGTCCTCCTCATTTGAGGTATAAATTGGGGTGTAAACCATAGGTAAGGTTTCCAATTTAGAGATAGCATTTGTTTTTCAAAATCATGAAGTTATTAAAAGCAGAGATATCACTTTGCTGACAAAAGTCCACATAGTCAAGGCTATGGTTTTTCCAGTCGTCAGATACAGATGTGAGAGTTGGCCATAAAGAAGGCTGAGAACTGGAGAATTGATCCTTTTGAATTGTAGTGCTGGAGTAGAGTCTTGAGAGTCCCTTGGGCAGCAAAGAGATAGAACCAGTCAATCTTAAAGGGGATCAACCCTGAATATTGATTGGAAGGATTGATGGTGAAGCTCCATCAGTACTTTGTCCTTCTGATGTGAAGAACAGATTCATTGGAAAATACCCTGATCCTGGG
Source organism: Aepyceros melampus (assembly GCA_006408695.1). Classification (NCBI taxonomy): domain Eukaryota; kingdom Metazoa; phylum Chordata; class Mammalia; order Artiodactyla; family Bovidae; genus Aepyceros; species Aepyceros melampus. The sequence continues at coordinate 121,835 of SJXQ01010199.1, read as the reverse complement.
GAGGATTGAAGGCCAGAAGAGAAAGGGGTGACAAAGGATGAGATGGTTGGATAACATCATTGACTCAGTGGACATGAGTTTGAGCAAACTCCAGGATATAGTGAAGGACAGGGAAACCTGGCATAGTGTGGTCCGTGGGGTCATGAAGAATCGGTCACAACTGAGCGACTGAACAACAGTAACCTTTTTTTTTTTTTTTTTTTTTTTTTAAAGTAACATGCCCAACATAAACCCTGAAATAACAAACCCAGGACCCTGTCACAGTTCATAGCTTTCTCTCTTATGCTTTGAAGTGCCCTTCCATGAATCCTGAATCAGAAATGAACTGTAAACAATTCTTTGCAAGGGACATAGGGAACAGCGAGTTGAACAGATGGGAAACTGAAAACCGTGATAGTCTCATCATGTTTTAAGAAAATGTTGGTGGTGCTCAGGTGTGTATCCATGTATAGGGGGACACCATGCTGATGTTTTCTTAGTGGTTTGGCTGTTTTCTTTCTTCCTCCAACAAGGCAGTAGATGATGGCAATTTATGGGGTATTGTTCCGCTTTACTTTGTGTTAGGCACTATGTTTGAATCAAGGAGAAGGAAAATAACAGTTTGCTGTTACTCCTCAAGGAAAGCTTACACATATATAAAAGGCAATGTCCTCTGCATGCTGGTCATTGGCAGTAATTCTTGATGTGGGGCTCTTTGTTGCCCCTTGGAGATCAATTGGTAGAAAGCCTCTTGCTTGCCCTGCTCAGCGTGTAGGAGGGAGTTTAACGTGGACCTTAAAAAAGTAATTTTCTCCAAAGCAAACCCCTAATAACAACAATAGACCCAGGAGTTTGTCAGTTGGCAGGGTTCACATCTCTTTTGTGGATTTGGGAGAGAAAAAAACCAAATGCAGTGTTACAGATGGCTTGGTTTTTGATCATGCAAACACCCCATTTCCCTGTATTTTAGAAAAATCTAAGAAATTTGAATGTAAATTAGATAGTGATGATATTATTAATTTTTGTTATGTTTGGTTAAAAAATAACTTATCCCTTTTTCAAAGAGTTAGGGATGAAATGATATGCCTGATACCTGCTTTAAGATACTCCTGGGGAAAAATATAGATGAAGCATGATGCAAAATCTTGAGAAATGTGGCATCTGGGCAATGGGTAAATGGAAGTTTTTTATACAAGTTTTTCTTTTTTTTTGCATATGATTGAAAACTTTCACAGTAAAAAATTTTCTGCTTTGCCACTTAGTCCTGTGACCTTGGGTAGAACATTTAATCTCCTTGTATTCTGGTTTCCTCAACAGCAAAACAGGGAAAATAAGAGTGCCTCCCTCATAGCTGTGCTATGTGGATTGAATGGAAAAAGGTCAATGCACAGTGCAGGGTCTGCCACAGAGCAAGCATTCAATAATTATTATTAGTAATGAGCATGGATATGAACAGGGGAAATATTTTCCAATCACTTACCCTCTCACTGCTGGTTTGAGTTCCTCTCTGATCCCTAAGTCAGACTTATGTTATGAAAAATGAAAATGTATACAGACAAATGCTAAAGCTGATGCTTAATTCTAATTGAATATAGCTCTAATGACATATATAATCTCAAATGACAGACATAACTTAGAATTAGTCATTAAATGATGAGAGTAGGGAGAAGGGAGAACCTTAGGAAGGAAAATATACCATGAACGATGTTTGCTGGTTAACACACTTTATATTTAACAAAATAGTTTTTTAATAATATATTATTTTACACATCAAATATTGTTGCTAGAATCCCCTTTTTACAGTTGAGTGTTTAGTTTTTTTTTTTTTTCTCACTAGTTTTCAGGCACCCATTTTTCAAAGATTTTAGAAACAATCGTTTTTGAACAGGCATCAGCTGACAAACAGGATGTTGATCCCTTATTTAAGCAGAGCTGTAGTTAAAGCCGAGAACCAAAGGCAGAGGAGATGTAGGAGAACTGAGGTGACAGGGTGGCTGCAAACAAAGCTTTCAAAAGGAAAAAAAAATTAGGAAGCAACAGATGAAGCCAGAAAGCTGCTGTTCAGAATTTGGAGAGAATTTCTCAATGACCTGGGTAGAAGGAAGTGGTAAAGTGTTTATCAGTAGGTGAGAAATTCTGTCACAGTATAGGTTCATCTCTCCCTAAAGGGGCGGCAAGGGGGTGGGGGTGTGGGTGGAAATGTCAGTGCTACAGAGTCTTAAAGGAAACATCTTGTAGTGAGATACTGTGAGAAAAGAAAAATCCAAGAACAGCAAAATAATCCCTCTCTCTGGCTGGTAACAGGCTGCTGAGCAGCCTTCATTCTGCAAGCTCTCTGAAGAGAGTTTCCTTATGGATATTATATTCCATTCTTGAAAATTCTTGCAGTGACTATCACTGAGCCAAGACGTCGATGCAAAACGCCTGTACCCTGGCTTCCCTGTTGCTCTTTCCTTCTGTTTTCTAAAAAGGACAGAGTAACTCCTTAATAATAGATGGGGTACTATGCTACATGGCTCTATTAATGATGTTTCTGGGTTTCAAACCTTATTTCTGTCATTTATTATTAGTATTTCTTTCCGAGAGTGTAGATTTTTGAAGCTGGCAATAGGCAACCTCAGGGCAAAGAAAGCTCTATAATACATCTCTGTCTAGACATACACTGAAGTGTGGAGTAGTGCTTTACTTTGGAGTGCGGGAATAAATCATGCAGAATTGTTCATGAATGATTCATGACTGTCTATATGATGTTTCTGGGGTGGTAACGGAAAAGCACCAACTTTGGTGCAAATTGGTGTTCTAAGGAAAGGCTGCTTGATGCGCTCCCTCCTGAGATGCTGGCCCGGCTATTTGTATCGTAACACAAGTGCGTGTATGTGAGAAGTGTCAGGTCCAACTTGTCAACACATTAATTTTGGAAATGACAGTTCTTTCTTGATGAGAGGTGCTTCCAGGGAGGAGAGGCTTGGCAATTTTAAAGGAAAACCCAGTGGGTGAGATTAAAGAGATGTATGCCCGGAGGGCAGACCTGTAACTGTGTGGTGGTGGGGCCTCACTCCATTTGGATCTCAGGGCTTCTGATCTTGCCTGTCCCCAAGGGCTCGGAGGCTCCGCAAAGCCACAGCCACAGCCAGCTCTTGCCTGGCAGAAAACCACTCTCTACTGATTATTCTAGACCACTGGTTCTCAACCAGGTGAAATTCTGCCCCCTCCCAAACACCTTGGGGACATTTGGCAATGTTCAGAGACATTCTGTTATGACGATTAGGGGTGCTGCTCTTGGCATTGAGTGGATAGAAGACAAGAATGCTGCTCAACATGGTAAAAAATGCACAGGACAGCTCCCAGTGACAATTGTCTGGCCCCAAATGTCAATAGTGCTGAGGTTGAGAAACCTCGCCCAGGAAGGCAACACTCCGCTGGAGTTATGGCCAAGCCCAGGTAGGGCTGGGAGCAGAAAAGGACAGAACATCAATAATGAAGATAACCTTCAAGGTTCCTCAAGGACCCTACCAGATCTGTGTCAGGGTTTTCAAGACAGGAGAGTGAAATAAGCGACTAGCTACGCTGTGTGGTTTCAGAATTGCTCAGTGTGCACTTGAATCGAGGTGGCATTAGGTACCCTGTGTGTGTGTTTTTGTTTTTTCCTGTTACTATACTAGCAGCATTGCCAGGGCAACCTTGAGATGCTTCAAAGGTTCACTTTAATTGCTTAGTATCTAATATATACATTTAAAAAAATGTTCAACAAATGAAATTGTATTGTGCAAGACCCACTCTACCCTAATCTTTAATTTAAGTCAGCACTTAAGGTGGAAAGAATGTCCTGAATCTGTGTTTTAGTCAGAGGGCTGAGTGGTCATTAGTATAAAGTGGCAAACACAGTCCCGAACAGAAAAACTGCCTGTGTACAAGTACTGGCTTTCAGCCAGATCTGAACTCAAGAGCCAAAAGTGTTCAGAAGGCTTCAGATTCACAGTGGGGCTGTTCACCCTGGTTCTGGTATTTATCGTGCCAGGTGACAGAGTGGGTTTAGAGTGTGTTTTGTTATAAGCTGAACTTAAATTCAACATCATGAGAAAGCCTAGTGTTTAATGTTGCAGTTTTGGATAGCTGTCTCCCTTTGGATTCTTTAGTCAAGCTCATGGTATTCTTCACATATTAGTTTTTGATTGGCAGTTTCAAGGTTTTGTGAATGGAACATGTGGCTTGTAAGAATCGAATTGTGAGCCCTCGCATAATGCACAGAGCACCAGTTCCCCACCTAGCCCAGCAGTGGGCCCTCTCAGAGCACCTCTCTCTTCTCCCCTGTAGGGCAAGATTCACTCAAGGGGAGTGATTGGCTGCATGTTTTTGCATCTTCCTAATCGGGAAGGGTCCTTACCCTGGCACTACTTACCGGAAGCTAGTTTGACACAACTCAAAACCTTCCTGTGCAGTTAAATCTGGCCCCTTAGGCTCTAAAGAGGAAAAAAGGAATTACTACAAGAGAAAAATGCCATGTTTACAGAAGAGTAAAAGTGGAGTAAGTCGGTAGATGGTGAGCTGGCAGGCCAGAGGTGTCACCAGAGAAGAAGCCTGTTCAAGGCTATTTCTTTCTTTTTGCTCCAGAAATCCAGTGGTCAAGTCACCATCAAGCAAGGATAATTACAAAAGCGGTTTCAGTAGCTGTATACTATGTATATTTTGTATAGCAAGAAAAAGAGAGAAATGTCCTCTTAGTAAAATATTCACTTTTGTCAACCCTAGAAGGTTTTGCTGGTGACCCTGTTGTAGCTGGCAGGAGTTTGTGTGTTCTGTCTTGTTTTGAACGTGTGCTGTGTGGAAGCCATAGCCTCGTCTCCTAAGAGCTCGCCGTCGGGTGGGAATCGCCTCTACACAGTCTGCTTGCCTTGGCACTCGCGTTTGGAGCACGGGCAGGCTTCCACCAGTCCCCGTTGTGACAGTGACAGACATTACATTCATCCACTTTCACTTCAATGCCGGCCGGAATGATCGTCGTTCCTGCAAAGCAGTTTGGACCTGAAACACATATATAAGCTGATTAGTTGATTAGGTCCGAGAGACTCTCTTTTTTGTTTCCCTCTCCCACCTCAGTTAAAAAAAAAAAAAAAAAAACCTCCAATTCCCAAAGCCATGAATGAGTAGGTCAGACTACTCTTACCAGCGTATCAGTTTTCTAGTCATCTCCCTTAAATGCAAGATTTTAACTTCTGCTGTCTTTTGCACAGAGCTCTTATTCCACATGTGTCATGCATTAAAAAAAAAAAAAAAACCAATACTCAAAAAAGAAAAAAAGTCTTAATATCTATTACTGAGTACATACATTTTTCTAAAGTAAGATATGGATTTAAGTCTATTTGCTTTATTCTCTGAGTGTTAAGACTGCCAGAGTGTCCCCTGAAACCTGAATGAGGGTCTAGCATGGTCAGCATCACTGTCTGTGCCCGTGGCCTGGCCTTTCCCTTCCCAGAGTAGGTATGAGACAGTGAACTTGCTCACTCCCTGGTTTCAGCACCTCCCCAAGCCCAGTTCCTGGAATCCCTAGCTTGTTTCTTGATAATAATGAATAATTCATGACCAGATGATTTATTCATGTCCCAAACAAACTTTGTTAGCGGTTCATTTGATTTTTATAAAAAGAGTTCTTTTAATCTGCTGACTATCTAATATATATATATATATATATATATATATATTTTTTTTAAGAATGACTCAAAGGGTTGGCTTTTGAAAGTCAGCAGGAATTTTACTTTTTCAGATTCAGAAAAGCTTTGCTCAAAATGTCACTTGCTTGTTATCGATAAATGTGTTTAAAATTCACCAATATTTTTTTCTTCTTGTCTTTTCCCCCCTTCCTTTACTTTCCTTTTATTTTCACTCTCTAATTTTTGTTTTCTTTTAGGCCTCCAAATGTAAAAGTGCCAGTGTTTGGTTGGGTGATACTATTTCTCATATTCAAATGAGATAGATTGCCTCCCAAGGTGCAATGAATTATAGTGGGGTGGTACAAATTGCTCTTTCCTAGAAATGATTTGCTGTAAACCTCTGACGTACATATTTAAACATATAGAGAGAGCACTGAGCTGTGTCTACTAATGATTATTCAGCCCACATTACTGGCCACTTGCCACAACCACTAGAGAAGTAACAGGGCAACCACATCAACATCAGCACTCCATTTTCACTTTCCTATCACTTGATAAGAATTTATGAGACGATCTTTATGATGAAGTAAATGAAATCATAAGTTTTCCAAGTTTCATAATTGGAAACTTGCCTTTCTAAAATAATAATTATTACATTATTTCTCACCCAGAAGTATTTAATATGCTACAGGTTTAATCGCCCTGGTTCCAGAGCTCTTGGAGCTCAATTGTGCATGTGCTCACCAATGGTGTTTGTATACCTATGCCTTTCCTTCACTCAGGTGGACAGAATCTTGGGGTGTGTGCCTGGGTGTGAAGAGCCAGTGAGAGCAGGAGGTATATAATGGATCCACCCTGGTAATTAAATGGCTTAGCAAACTGTGCCCTCACCCGAGAGTGTGCTCCTTGTTAAGATGCTATGGTTAAAAGCTCTTGGCCATCTTAATCCCTGATTACTTAAGGGTCACTGTAGCAATTTTAAGTCTTAGGATTTAGGTCATGGTTTGATAGATTGAATTGCCTTTGGGACTACACCTCTCTGGAAAAATTCCACACCAAATCATGAATTTGTTCTGTTATTAGAGAAGTTGGGAAAGAGATATTTTCAGTATGTAGCTGGTTTTCCCGTAGCTGCTATTGACAGACCTCTCTCAGTCTTGCTGGTTCTTGGCTGGATAGGGTCTCACCATAGCCACACAAGCTTCAGAAGATAAACAAGATGAACATAATTCCTGGTTTCCCAGAACCAGCCTAGAGGAACCAGTACTTTCTCTCTTTCCACTTCCTGATATCTAACCAACTGTTTTGGAAAGGCAATGGCACCCCACTCCAGTACTCTTGCCTGGAAAATCCCATGAATGGAGGAGCCTGGTAGGCTTCAGTCCATGGGGTCGCTAAGTCGGACCTGACTGAGCGACTTCACTTTCACCTTTCGCTTTCATGCATTGGAGAAGGAAATGGCAACCCACTCCAGTGTTCTTGCCTGGAGAATCCCAGGGACGGGGGAGCCTGGTGGGCTGCCGTCTATGGGGTCGCACAGAGTCGGACACGACTGAAGTGACTTAGCATAGCAACCAACTGTTTTCACCCTAATTGAATACTTTTAACTTTTCCAGATAGGAAAATAATTTTTTTCTAAACAGTGGTTCCAAAACAAAGAAGTCCATGAAACAGAACAGGTAGAAAGGTAGAATATTATCCAGAAAGAGTTTTCTCATCTTCATGAAAGGATTTGGAAATCTGTCAGTAGAATCTTAACTCGTGTGTGTGTGTGTATGTGTGTGTAGAGTCACACTACTGGCTCCCAGGGGGCAGGTACATCTCAAGATAAAAAGTCAGGGAGGGATCTTGGTAAAAAGATTTCTGTTTAGTCTCCTTGCTTAGAACTCTGATTTTCATGTCTGCCCCCTTTCAGCATATATTGGTACCATACAATGATCAGATATTTGATCAGACCATATACATCATTTCTTAAAAGTCATGCAGAATTCCTGCATTCTCAGCTCAGGAAATATATTTTTTATTTATTTTTAATTGAGGGATAACTGCTTACAGTATTGTGTTGATTTCTGCCAAACATCAACATGAATCAACCATAGGTATACATATGTCCCCTCCCTCTCGAACTTCTGTCCTCCCCTCCCTCCCCATCCCACCCCTCTAGGTTGTTACAGAGTCCCAGTTTGAATTCCCTGAGTCATACAGCAAATTCCCACTGGCTATTTATTTTAAATATGGTAATATATGTTTCCATGTTACTCTCTCCATACATCCCACCCTCTCCTTCCTACCCCCTACAATGTCCATAAGTCTGTTCTCTATGTCTGTGACTAGCTAAGGAAATACTAATTGCTATTGATTGACAGAATACAAAGATGAATCTTTTGCAGTTTGCCAGGATTCACCAAAGTTGCTGCCTATAAATAACATAGTAATCTCTGGACAGTCTGCTCAGCAGCCAGGGGTATTATACCGAATCAAAAACTCCTATTTGATCTCATTTATAGTGATTTTAGTAGCACCTATCTGAGAACTTCAGCTGTAACTAAAGCAAACTTCAAGTTTGCTGTTAATAGCCTTATCTGCTTAAAAGTAATTTAGGTAATTGTCAGGCACAATGGTTGGCACTATTTAGAAATTCTTCTGGTCTTGGCTCTTTCTCCTTAATGTTGATGACAGTAAGTACTAATTTGCTTTCAGCATGTAAGTATCTTCCATGAATACCTCAAAGAAATCTATATTTCTATATATTCTCTTACTTTGAGTGGGGGTGGGATGGGGTGCTGCTTTTCCTTTATCTTGGCTTAGGTGAAAGAATAAATCTTAGAGTGACCTTAATGGCAAAAAGCAACACATTTTAATGCAGAAAACTTGGAGAGACTCCAGAGGGGAATAGTGAAAATTATTAAACTGAAGGCTGGCAAATAGGACCTCTGAGCAAAGGTCAAAGGGATTGGAATTATTTAATCTAGAAAGAGAAAACAGAGGTATGACTCAATAACTCTCAGGGAGTGGAGGCTTATTATATAAAGAATGGTGACCAAATGTTCCTTCTCTCTTCTGACACCTGGAATAAGAGGAAATGGAGATGCATTGATTACCAAGGAATTGGAAGCGCGCACACACACAAATAGCTCAGAGAACTGAGAATTAAGTGTGGCAGTTGCCAATAGTGTGCTGAGGTCTTTGCTTTCAGGGATCTCAAAGAACATATGAGGTCTCATCTGTCAGGTAGATGGAAATCATCAGCTCCTTGAAAATAGGAACGGAGTATCTATTAGTTTCTGATGGTCCAGGACTAATACTGTGCCTTACAAATATTAAAAACAAAAACAAAAACAAAAACCTGGTATGGCTTGGTTGGACTTCCCTGGTGGCTCAGTGGTAAGGAACCTGCCTGCCGATACGTTTGATCCCTGGGTTGGGAGGATCCTCTAGAGAAGGAAATGGAAACCCACTCCAGTATTCTTGCCTGGAGAATCCCATGGACAATGAAGCCTCATGGGCTACAGTCCATAGGGTCATAAAAGAGTCAGACATGACTGACTAAACAACAAATATGCTTGCTTAGCTGAATGAAATAGTATGAAGTAGCTAGTTATCTACTGGAAGCAAATTACTTCCTGAGATTTCAGATCAGGCCTAAGGTATATAGTTATCAAGCCTCACCCTAGCAATATAGAAATATTTATTAATTAATGGAAACAGTGAACATCTGCTTAATTGACTATGCCAAAGCCTTTGATTGTGTGGATCACAACAAACTGTGGAAAATTCTTAAAGAGATGGGATTACCAGACCACCTGACCTACCTCTTGAGAAATCTATATACAGGTCAAGAATCTACAGTTAGAACTGGACATGAAACAATAGATTGGCTCCAAATTGGGAAAGGAGTACATCAAGGCTGTATATTGTCACCCTGCTTATTTAACTTCTATACAGAGTACATCATGAGAAATGCTGGGCTGGAAGAAACACAAGCTGGAATCAAGATTGCTGGGAGAAATATCAACAACCTCAGATAGCCAGATGACATCACGCTTACAGCAGAAAGTGAAGAGGAACTAAAAAGCCTCCTGTTGAAAGTGAAAGAGAAGAGTGAAAAAGCTGGCTTAAAGCTCAACATTCAAAAAATGAAGATCATGGCATCTAGTCCCATCACTTCATGGCAAATAGATGGGAAAACAGTGACAGATTTTATTATTTTGGGCTCCCAAATCACTGCAGATGGTGACTGCAGCCATGAAATCAAAATACTCTTGCTCCTTGGAAGAAAAGTTATGACCAACATAGACAGCATATTAGAAAGCAGACACTTTGCCAACAAAGGTCTGTCTAGTCAAAGCTATGGTTTTTCCAGGAGTCATGTATGGTGTGAAATTTGCACTATAAAGAAAGCTGAGCACTGACAAATTAATGCTTTTGAACTGTGGTGTTGGAGAAGACTCTTGAGAGTCCCTTGGACTGCAAAGAGATCCAACCAGTCCACCCTAAAGGAAATCAGTCCTGAATATTCATTGGAAGGACTGATGCTGAAACTGAAATTCCAATCCTTTGGCCACTAGATACGAATAACTGACTCATTTGAAAAGACCCTGATGCTGGGAAAGATTGAGGACAGGAGGAGAAGGGGACTACAGAGGATGAGTTGGCTGGATGGTATCACCGACTCAATGGACATGAGTTGGAGTAAACTCTGGGAGCTGGTGATGGACAGGGAGGCCTGGCGTGCTACAGTCCATGGGGTTGCAAATAGTCGGTCACAACTGAGCAACTGAACTGAACTGGGAACAGTTATAATTTCCTAATCAATCACTTACTTCATGCCAGAAATTTGTCTCATTTAGTCTTTCCAATAGACTATATAAGATACACATACTTATTCTGAGGACACTGAGCCTCAGAAATAGAAACTAACTTGCCTGAGCTCCCATATCTAAGAAGAGGCATCAATGGGACATGGACTCAGACCTGACCTGCAGGAAAGGAGGCAGAGTCTCGGAGTGCACTGCGATTCTGAGCTTCTGATGAGAATTTGGGAACTTTGTTGGCTTTAGTATTGAGAATGCATATTAGATTAGAAACTTGATGGCTAAAAAGAAGTAAGAATATTTTCCTATAGATCTTTGTTAGATCTCTCAAAAACTTACTAGTTTTATATTGGGTATCCATATTAGGTTAGTGTATCTATATAGTTGCCAGAAAGCTTAATTCATGTAAAAAAGAAATTCCCCCTGGAACAGATGCCTGGATATGGAGGCTTTGGCTTTCTTTTGATCTGCAATGAAGTTCCCATTGGTACGGCAGGTAGCCCAGCTAGGAAGCAGAATGAGCAGACTTTGACTCAGGAGACCTGGTTCAAGGTGTAATTCCATGATTGATCCTCTACATCACTTAGGCAAGCACTCTGTGATGCAAATATGGATGGAAGTCTATACGGTCAAGTCTCAGAAAGAATTCATACTTTTGAAAATGCAGTAAGATGAGAAATGCAATTTATGTCTTTACTGGGAGTTGGAGCAGGATGGGAAGGAGGAAAAGCAGGCTAAGGATTCTGTTCTATGAGAAAAATTTTCCATGAAACACATTTTTTTTTCTATTATCCTATACTTCTCTAAGCACCTATTTTGCATACCTAAAAATAAAAATTGTTTTGCAAACATTATGTCATATTGTTCATAAGAAATCTCATAAGGAAGACCAATATATTGTGTAACAGCAGAGCTTCTCTGGTGAGGTGGCCATGGGGATTCTGTAGTTCTATCATTTCAGCAGGAATTTTTTCCAACTTGCCACTAAAATCTTGCAGAGGTAGCCCATGAGGCATCTGCATAGAATATCTAGTGATCAGAGAAAAAAGCATCTGGAATGATTTCCTCCAGCATCAGTAATCTAAGAAACCAGAGAATTAGAAGGGATTCTGTCATATTTGAGGTTGTAAGAACTGAGCAGATTTGCTCTGCCGCTGAAGTTCTCTTTCTTGATAAGCCCTGAGATGTTCCTCATAACAGGTGTGTAGAAACTATATGGAAAAGAAAGTCTGTAGCTACTCAGATCACATCTCCTACAGACCTGTGTTTGCTTATGATGTTGAATATCACTTCTGTTGTATGAGAGAACAAATATGTAACCTGAAACCAATGTTCTCAAAGACACTCTCAGAGCTCTGTAACAGAGAGTTTGACCAATGGGTTTATGGAAAGACTGTGTGTGGGGACAGGGGAAGAGCGGGGAGGGTATGACCCACTGAGGAAATGAAAAAGCCAGTGGGGTTACAATGATAAGTGCAGTGAGAAGTGGCTGGGAAAACAGTAATACTTTGGAGCTGGGGGCACCTATTGGCTTACAAGAACCATTGTTAAATAGTCAGGAATTTTAAAACCTGCTGATATTACCTTGGTAGCTTGAGATTAACATTGGGAACTATTTATGCCAGTAAAAGCAGCAAATGCTAAAAATAAGGATTTTAGCTGCTTCTCCCCCGACCTGAAAGCCAAATCATATAATCATCTATTAATATATCACCAGGTTAGGGCTCAGGATTTACAGCCTTGTTGGACATGTGAAAAAGTTTGGTCTTTATTCTAAAAGCAATCAGAAATGACAAGTATTTAGGGATTTGTGTGTGTGCGTGTCTGTATGCGTGCCAACTTCTGTGCATATGCAGGCATGTGTATAGTCAGGAAGTAAAGACTAATTCCATAAACTGCACCGGTGTCACCACATGGTTGGTCCACAGCGCTCCCACCTTTGGACTATATGTGATACGTCTTGATGAATGTAGGGACCTTTGCGATTGCAGACAAACGGAAGAAACTTCACATGCCCTGGCACTAGTGAGATGGTCAAAGCACATCATTTTCTCCTTTGCTCTGAGGCTTTACTGCTAAAATGCTGGAGTTGTATTAAATTAGGATTGGAAATTAACACATTGGCTTGAATTAACTGATCAGATTATCCCTTATAGAAAGTAAGATCCTAAGGCACAGTGAAGTATGCAAATTGATCTGGAAGAAGGAAAATGTTGGAAAGAGGGAACAGGTAATTTTTAGGATAGTTTAGTCAAAGTCCCTTAGGGGATGAGGGTCATGTTCAAGCTGATGGAGATACTGGGCTATTTGGGGAAAAGGAAGACCCTATCAGTCAAGCAATAAATCAGTCCTAGAAAATTCAAGCATAAAAAGCACTAATTAAGCTTGCATCTAGAGAATATCCAATATAGCCAAGCTTGGAGGAAATACAATCGGTTGTTGTTCCGCCACTAAGTTGTGTCCGACTCTTTGTGACCTCATGGACTGCAGCACGCCAGGCTTCCCTATCCTTCTCTCAGAGTTTGCTCAAACTCATGTCCATTGAGTCGGTGATACCATCCAACCATCTCTCTGTCACCCCTTTCTCCTCCTGCCCTCAATCTTTTCCAGTATCAGGGTCTTTTCCAGGAGTCAGCCCCTTGCATCAGGTGGCCAAAGCTTCATTGGCACTTCAGTGTCAGTCCTTCCAATGAATATTCAGGGTTGATTTCCTTTAGAATTGACTGGTTTGATCTTGCTGTCCAAGGGACCCTCAAGAGTCTTTTCCAGCACTGCAATTTGAAAGCATCAGTTCTTCAGTGCTCAGCCTTCTTTATGGTCCAACTCTCATATCTGTACATGACTACTGGAAAAACCATAGCTTTGACTAGATGACCTTTATTGGCAAAGTGATGTCTGCCTTTTAATACATTGTCTAGGTTTGTCATAGCTTTTCTTCCAAGGAGCAAATGTCTTTCAATTTCATGGCTGCAGTCACTGTATTAGTGATTTTGGAGCCCAAGAAAATAAAATCTGCCACTATTTCCATTTTCCCCTCTCTGTTTGCCATAAAGTAGATATAAACAGTAGCAAGAACCAAAATCATGCCACAGATCTGACCCAGTGAAGATACACTTCTTGGGTGCAGGCATAGCAGCCTGGTCCATCAATATTCCCAACCCAGGATCCTGGATGTTGCTGTGACATTCATTGCCAGAGCTGGCTCTCTGACAAGTCTTTCCAGGATGGAGATTATATAGTTCTTGAAATCACTAGCTCTCAATGGAAAGTAAGCAGTGAGTGAGCCTAGAGACAGAGCCTAGTCAAGTCCTTGCACCTTAGCTCTAAGAGAGCCTGGGGCATGGATACCTGCATTCTGGCACTTGTAGCTTCTCGAGAGAGAGAGGCTTGCTTATTGAGGATTTCCCCAATCACAGGTAGGAGGCAGTTCATTTCTGATGCTAAAATGGACTGGGAAAGGAGTCAAGGAGGGCAGACTTCATGTGCGTCAACATTTTTCTGGGGCTGATTGCCAGTATGTTGGTCTAGCAACCAGGTCAACAGAGTAAATATTAAGAACAAGACTGCTCCATGAATGATACAGCTGTTAAGACAGAGTTTCTGCCCTCACAGAGTTGACATTCTAGGGGGGGATGAATCAGACAAACAGTGAAAAACACACAGGACATTTCAAGTCATTTTGTACTCTAAAGAAAATAAGCAAGGCAGAGGACCTAAACTCAGGAAAGGAACATTCTTCTGAGTTTACAGAACATGTTTTATATGTCTTTGTAGAGCTGTGAGATGTCATCATGAATCCCACTGCATACGTGAGGAAAATGAAGCTCGGAGAGATCAAGCCACTTGCTGAAAGGCAGAGAGCTAAATGTTGGGAGAGCTTAAATGCCCGTCATCCTGTTCTGACTGCTTTCCTTGAGCAGAGGCTTTTTTATGTGTGCTATCACTTACTGCAAATGTCAGCCAGAATGATACCCTCTCCTGTTCCTGACTTCCTAACTTGCTTTTTTTTTTTTTTAACTTTTTATTTGATATTGGAGTGGTGGCTCAGACAGTAAAGAATTTGCCTGCAATGCTGGAGACCTGGGTTAGATCCCTGGGTCGGGCAGATCCCCTGGAGAAGGGAATAGCAATCTACTCCAGTGTTCTTGCCTGGAGAAAATCCCATGGACAGAGGAGCCTGGCAGGCTACAGTTCATAAGCTGGGAAAGAGTCGGACATGACTGAGTGAGTAACACTTGTACTTATAGTTGATTAACAATGTTGTGATAGTTTCAGTGAACAGCAAAGGAACTCAGCCATATGTATATATGTATCCTTTCTCCCCCAGACTCCCCTCCCATCAGTCTGCCACATAACATTGAGCAGAGTTCCCCGTGCTATATAGTAGGACTGTTATCCATTTTAAATAGAGCAGTGTGTGCATGTCCATCCCAAACTCTCTAACCCCAGCTTGATCCTGTAGGAAGCTCAGATGAGATCCAGATCCAATTGGAAACACTGAATTCATTGCACACTTGAGGGGTTCTTTTTAAGAATTTTCATACACTACCTTACTTCCTCCTCCCATGATCTACTATTTTTCTGTGTTTCATAGATGAGACAACAAGAGACAGAGTGTCAAATGACTTTCTCAAAGTCACACAGCTGGTGAGTGAGTGAGCTGGGACCCAGACGATTTTTTCAGGCTCTGTCCCAGAAGTCAGTCTTCCTGGGTGTAGGAGCTGCTCTTCCCTTCCTCCAAGTTTTAATAGCACCCACCTGCCACCTTGGGATAATGTGGGATGGATTAGACAGAAAAGGCTGGGATATTTAAATTCCTGTGATAGACTGTGTGTGTCAGGGAACTCAGCTTGGTGTTCTGTGATGACCTAAAGGGGTAGAATGAGGGGTGGTGGGTGGGAGGCTCAAAAGGGAGGGGATATATATATATTTATATATTTATAGTTGATTCTGGTAGTGGTACAGCAGAAGCCAACACAACGTGTACTTTTTGCTTAGTTGCTCAATCGTGTCCGTCTCTGCGGTTCCATGAACTGTAGCCCACCGGGCACCTCTGTCTGTGGAGATTCTCTAAGCAAGAGTAGTGGAGTGGGCTGCCATACCCTCCTCCAGGGGATGTTCCCAACCCAGGGGTTAAACCCAGGTCTCCTGCATTGCAGGTGGATTCTTTACTGTCTGAGAGCAATTATCCTTCAGTTTAAAAAAGTAGTGTGAGTGAGGGTGGGGAGGGACACACACATCTGTAGGTAAAGGGGGTAATTGGAAAGAGGAAAGCCATTCTACACAATCCCTGTGGGGGAGAGAGTGGAGCCCTGCAGCAGCATTGTTCAGCCTCTTCTCTGTAAGTGCAAAACAGGAATTGCTCCCAAGAAGTGGATATGGCTGAGAGAGTGTGGCTCTGATGGTCTTAAGGCTGCCAACCTGGCACTGAGATTCCTCAGCAGGAGGTGCCCTGTTCTTGTTGCTTGTTGCCCTAAATCCTCTTTACAGTCAAATCTCCTTCTTCCCAGAGATTTGGAAAGCCAGGCTGGTCATGACCATTTTATAGACACTTCTGGATTATAAATTGGTTTATAGTGTCCCTGAAAATCCACCTTCTGACAATAACTTCATATTGCTTACCAGCCTACCCCCCTTTTTTTTTTGAGTATTGCAATTTCTGGCCTTGATTTGAAAATTTATTATTGATGCTTGTGTCTTTTGGAAATTGGCTGTAAACGATCTTCCTGCTGCATAAATGAGGCAGATTCCCATTGTGTAAGGCCATAAACATCCTATATTTATTTGGCAGGGCATCTAAATCATTGTTACAGCAAATACTAGGCTTGTAGGCATCTGTCTGGTATTGAATTGGATTGGATTATGTTCCTCCTCTTAACCAATTTTAATTCTCTGCTTCCTGAAGTCTGAGAGATGTTACTGGGCTACTAAAAGCAAATAGGCTTCTGATCAGGTGAACCCATTTCTGACTATTAAAATCTTGGAGAAAATGTTTCTAGAAACCAGTAATTAGAGCTGATGGCAGTGAAAATGGAGCTAAATGACTGAAACCTCCTCAGTAACATGTTGCAATGGCCCTTTTAGGCCTAGACAGAGAGCAGTGATGAGATTCTGGTTGCTAAAGGGAGTTTCCAGCCTAGAGAATGGAGTGCCTGTCTCTACCTGCTTCTAGACCCTCATTCCTACCTGACTTTCCAGCCATTTTCTTAAGCCTCAGAACAAAAAGCTTCCTCAGATTAAGGTGACAAGTCAGGAAGGATTGTTTTCCAGAGGCTGCCCAAGAGGTGCCTGTTAATCATTTTATTCGAAAATTCAATATTGCTGAACTCCCACACAAATTTCAGCATGAGGCCTCAGGAGAGATTTTTGGCCCTTAAGTATGTAAGATTTATAGCATGGGGCTCCAATTAAGCAAAATGCAAAGACTGAAGGAGAGCGAGGAGAGCTGCAGTTGGGGTAGACAATGGAGGTAAAGGTTGGCTGCTTCTTTCCTAATTTCAGGCAGCTTAGCCACTGTCGGGGCCTGGCACTGTTCACAGTCTCTATTAGCTGGCTCTGTACGTACAGTCTCGCCTTCAGAAGCGGGTGTGTGGTCAGAAAATGACTTGGTTTGCTGTTGTATAAAACACTATCTGTTCAGACTGCCCGGTGGTCCAGTGGTTAAGAATCTGCCTGCCAAAAGCAGGGGGCACAGGTTTAATCCCTGTACCCAGAAGTTTCACGTGCTGCTGGGCACTTAAGCTCCCGTGCCACAACTGAGTTCATGCCCGAGAGCCCGTGCTCCGCTCTAGGAGAAGCCGCTGTAGTGAGAAGCCTGCACAGCAATGAAGACCCAAAGCAGCCAGTAACAGAAAAACAATCCCACCTCGAACACTATCCACTTAATTTTTGCCTCAAATGATGAAATCGACTCACCCCAGTTTTTCAGCCTTAAACCAGATGACCCGCTTTTGTTAGACCTTTCAGTGGATTTCAAATTCCTTTCACCTTTCTCCTCAGCAGTCCTTAGAGGGGGAATAACTGGCAGTACTCTGCCCGCCTTATAGCTCAGGTCACTATGGTTTGAAGAGAGGACATGAGGTGGGTTACTATGTGATTTCCCAGGTGGGGTGATTTATTTCAATGTGAGTGGACAGAACTCTGGAGTCAGGCTGCCCACATCTCAGTCTGCCTCCTGCCACTATTGCCATCTCCATGTCCTCAGCCATAAAGTGGGAATGATATTGAAATAAAAAGAGCGTTTACCTAGTGGAGGTTTTGAAGAAGCAAATGAGTTAAAGTATGTAACATACTTAGAACAGTCCCTAACAATGTCAGTTGCTGCTTTTTATCATTCTGATTATTAATATTATGACTTGAGTTACAGTCTGTGCTGCTTTGGGTTGGTTATAGATTCCAGGACCTTTGATTCTTACTGCTTTTTTTTTTTTTAATTTTAAAATATCAGTGAAAAAAGCAATGTGGTTAGTGTCAACTAATACCTTTTGCAAAGTGGGTGTATGTACAACAGTAAGACTCATTCCTATGTGGATTTTCCCCAGCCTTGTTTACTCTTTTCCTAGAAGCCAGACAGATGAAGAGAACACCTGAATAGAGACAGAGAGCATGACTGGGAGAGTAAAGGGGAGATATATTAGTCTGAACCAGCTGTTGACTGTGGGATAATTCATTAGAAAATGAAATTAAACTGATTTACTTGAACAATACTGACAACTCCTTTCATTTGTTAAAAAAAAAAAAACCAGCCCAGATATGATAGGAAAATGTCTAAGGTAAAGGCTAACAAAGAGATGGCAAGCTAATTTAAAGAGAGAATAGGCCATGACAGACATCTATTGATTGATCAACATATCTAGCTAAAATTTTCTGCTTTCTTATAGCATTTTTCTTAGTGCTTAAGAGTATATGCCCACCAATATACCCACCAATAACAGAAATAATGATGAATTATGGTGCCCCAGTTCACAGACTCTTCTGGAGCCATGAAAAATAATGAATTATAACCTCTAGCTGACTTGCAAGGATTTTCATGAATTATTATGGAATAAGAAAGGAATTAAATGCAGAGAAGTGGGTATAATATCCTAATTTAATAAAACAAATATAGACAGACTACTGTGTGTATGTTTGTATAGAATTACATGAGACTGGAAGAAAAATAAAGAAGCACAAATACTAAGTGGTTAATGTGGATTATCTTGCCAGAGGAAGGGATTGCTGGTGGAGGAGCAGATGGAGATAGGACAAAACAAGTGCATTATGAGATAATTTGGTTCTGTATATAAAAATAGAGAATTCTTAGAGTAGCATGCATTTTAAAATCAATGTATACATGTGATGCTGTAATTATTCCTCTCTTCCCTTAAAATCTGTTCTTAAAATGATTAATACATCATAAAACTGAGGAAATGTAGTGAAAGTCATAAAAGAGCCCTCCGTGCCCTAGTTTCCCTGAATCTAAAGTTCTAGGGCCATGCTATCCACGATAGCAACCACTAGCCATGTGTGCCTGTGAAGCTCTTGAGATGAAAGTGAAAGTGAAAGTCGCTCAGTCATGTCTGACTCTTTGCAACCCCATGGACTGTAGCCTGTCCATGGAATTCTCCAGGCAGGAATACTGGAGTGGGTTGCCATTTCCTCCTCCAGGGATCTTCCTGACCCAGAGATTGAACATGGGTCTTCTGCACTGCGGGCAGATTCTTTACTGCTGAACCACTTGAGATGAAGCCTGTCCAAAATGAGATACTCAGTAAATGTCAAAACAGATGTCAAACTTTGAAGATATAGTATGTCTTCAAACAGAAGAGAAAAACAGGAAAATTACTTATTAATATTCTTTGTATCCAGCATACGTTGGGCAATAATATTTTGGATATTGGGCTAAATAAAGTGTATTGTTAAAGTTAATTTCATCTCTTTTTAATTTCTAATGTGGCTAGTTTAGAAAATTGAATTTTAGAAAATTTACTTAAATTTGCAACTAAATTTAGAGAATTAAAAATTCAGCATATGACTCATATAAGAGATGGTACCGGCCTCAAGGAATTACAGAAGGATGAAGAGGTGTTAGAAGTGGCTATGAGAAACTAATTTTTACATAATTTGGTAGGAAGAAATGCTAGATGTTGTGGAAAAGGGCATAACTTTTCCGCAGGGGTTCTCAAAACACAGGCCCTTGATCAACAGTATACTGTGAATATCTTTGAAATGCAAATTCTCCAGCCCCACCAGACACTTACTGATCAGAAACTCTGGATATGGTGTCCAAGATCTGTGCTTCTATGTTTTAATAAACATTCTAGGTGATTTTGATGCAAGCTAAAATTTTAGACAGAATTTGGATACAAACTGTAGAAGATAACATAGTTCGAGTTTTAGAAGATGCCTCAAAATAGACTAAGTTTATCCCAAAGGCAATATAGACTTTTAGCAATGAATCATTCCTGAGAAGAAATTCTGAGCAAGAAAATGGTGGTTAAATGGTTCAATTACTTTCAAGTTTCAGCATTGGCCTGAGCTGTCTTTATTGTGTTTTCTTGATAAGTGTGAATTTACCCACATGATAGCTTTGAGAATCAAAGAGGCATGTGTGAAACTTTGAAACTATTTTCGATGCTTTAATGACCTCACTTTCCAAAAACAAGTGGGTTATCATTGGAAAGAAAATAATACATATTTATTTTGGGGATAGAAACAGGTTGGAAAAGATTGTCCTACTCAGTTTTCCATAGAAAAGATAGAATTTCTTTAAGCAACCAACTTTTTATGTCTGACAGTGAATTAGTATCATCTTTAAAATTGCCTTCCTTATTGATGAAAAAATTGCAAACCCATTTTCATTTCCTTAAAATGCTTGAATGAACTCACTAGAATGGAAGTTATGTGCTCACTGGAGGGGGCAGGGAGACACACAGGGTATGCCCTCCTCAAAGTGGGTACACATAGCCACATGCACACACACAACACACTGTCCACACAACGTTCTTTATAATGGAGATGAACAGAGAACGTTCCAGTTTCACTTTCCATGTTCAAAGGCACAAAATGTCTTGCAACCAAAAAAAAAAAAAAAAAAAAAAGTGCGGGCAGGTTATTTCATTAGTGAATCATATGACCAAAGATGCCCTATTGACATTTCCATGATTTTCGTGGTCATGAATTATTAGACAGGTAAATGACACAGTGACATTTTCTTTAATATTCATCTAACAGTGCCTGTAGATAGCTGATAACTATGACACAAAAATGAGGACAAGAGCAGTAAAAATAAATAGTCCACCAGCTGTACTGAACCTAGTCTAGAAATACAATGTTGACTAGGCAGGCATATTTCCTTCTTGAATGGATGTGGTGAAAGTGGATATTGAATGTAAATAACAATGGGATAATGTTTGTAAAAAATAGCACACATACTAAGGGAATTTAGTTTGGTTTAAAAGTCAGAGAAAGGTGTCTTGAAGAGGTGATAGATAATAACAAGAGGGAGGGGTCAAAGGATGTTCACAAACATCTCCAAGTGCAGTAACAGCTTGATTGTTAGGGAAACACTTGAGGTACTGCAGGGTAGAGAGCTAGGCAGACCAAAGATAAAAGCAGAGACATAAGTAACAGCTAGTTCTTAGTGGTTTTAAACAAACTATTTGGAGTTTGAGATTGCTTTCAGAGGGCCACTGACATAGGATGTCACCAGATTTACTTTTTAACTAGATTCTGCTGGCTTCAATGCAGATTTAGAGCAGAGGTGAGGGCTGCTGTTTCTCCTGTTGCAGAAAGTAGGCCAGTTGAATCAGTTCTTGCATTAGTCAGGCAAAAGTAAGTATGGGCTAACCTCCTGTGGTGGCCATGGGAATGGAGAGAAGTAAATGGATGTGAGCAGTATTTAGGAGATGGAATCCATGTGATTTGGTGGGGTGGTGGAGGTAGAAGATGCTCCTCAAGTTCCTAACGTGGGATATGGGATGCTGATGAAGGAGCAGGGTTTGGGGAGAAGAGAATGTAGTTAGTGTTAGTGATATTAAGTTTATGCACATGTGAGTTACCTAAATGGAGACTAATAGCAGAACAGAATTGACTGAGCTGGGTGAAGAGTGCTGTGTGTCCCTGGCACACGAGCAGTAATTGAAGCCAGGGGAGTGGATGATGGGTGCCTGGAGCTTTTGGGGTCAGTTCAGTTGAGTCACTCAGTCGTGTCCGACTCTTTGTGACCCCATGGACTGCAGCACATCAGACTTCCCTGTCCATCACCAACTCCTGGAGCTTGGTCAAATTCGTGTCCACTGAGTCAGTGATGGCATCCAACCATCTCATCCTTTGTTATCCCCTTCTCTTCCTTCCTTCAATCTTGCCCAGCATTAGGGTCTTTTCCAATGAGTCCATTCTTCATATCAGGTGGCCAAAGAATTGGAGTTTCAACTTCAGCATCAATTCTTCCAATGAATATTCAGGACTGATATCCTTTAGGATTGACTGGTTTTATCTCCTTGCTGTCTCAAGAGTCTTCTCCAACACCACAGTTCAAAATCATCAATTCATCAGCACTCAGCTTTATTTATGGTCCAACTCTAACATCCATACTTGACTACTGGAAAAACCATAGCTTTGACTAGATGGACCTTTGTTGGCAAAGTAATGTCTCTGCTTTTTAATATGCTATCAAGGTTGGTCATAGTTTTTCTTTCAATGAGCAAACGTCTTTTAATTTCATGGCTGCAGTCACCATCTGCAGTGATTTTGGAGCCCCAAAATATAAAGTCTCCCACTGTTTCCATTGTTTCCCTATCTACTTCCCATGAAGTGATGGGACCAGATGCCATGATTTGTTTTCTGATGTTGAGTTTTAAGGCAGCTTTTTTACTCTCCTCTTTCACTTTCATCAAGAGGCTCTTTAGTTCTTCACTTTCTGCCATAAGGTTGATGTCATCTGCATATCTGAAGTTATTGATATTTCTCCTGGAAATCTTGATTCCAGTTTGTGCTTCATCCAGCCTGACATTTCACATGATGTACTCTGCATATAAGTTAAATAAGCAGGGTGACAGTATACAGCCTTGAAGTACTCCTTTCCCAATTTGGAACCAGTCTGTTGTTCCATGTCCAGTTCTAACTATTGCTTCTTGACCTGCATAGGTCAAGAAGAATTTTGCACAGTTTATTGTGATCCACACAGTCAAAGGCTTTGGCATAGTCAATAAAGGAGAAGTAGATGTTTTTCTGGAATTCTCTTTTGTGATGATCCAACAGACATTGGCAATTTGATTTCTGGTTCCTTTGCCTTTTCTAAATCCAGCTCAAACATCTGGAAGTTCATGGTCCATGTACTGTTGAAGCCTGACTTGGAGAATTTTGAGCATTACTTTGCCAGTGTGTGAGATGAGTGCAATTGTGCAGTAGTTTGAACATTCTTTGACATTGCCTTTCTTTGGGATTGGAATGAAGACTGACCTTTTCCAGTCCTGTGGCCACTGCTGAGTTTTCCAAATTTGCTGGCATATTGAGTGCAACACTTTAACATCATCATCTTTTAGAATTTGAAATAGCTTAACTATCCAAAAAAGATCTTCATAACGCAGGTAACCACGATGGTGTGATCACTCACTTAGAGCCAGACATCCTGGAATGTGAAGTCAAGTGGGCCTTAGGAATCATCACTACAAGCAAATCTAGTGGAGGTGATGGAATTCCAGTTGAGCTTTTGATGTAGGGCAAGAAGAAAGAGCCACCAGGGAAGTTTGGTAAGAAGAAAGAGAGACTAGGATAGCAGATAGGGGAGTTGAAGCCAACTACGGTGACTGAAATGAAGTCTCCAAAGGGGAAGAAGGGAAATTTGCAATGCACAGTGTCAGGAGAGTAAAAGGAAGGAAAGTGTTTCTGGTAAGGGCAGTGACAGCAGTGTTGAATGCAGCTGAGACAACAAATGAGATGTGGGCTGAGAGAAGATCATTGGTGTCTCATAAGAGTAGTCTGTGGAGTAATGCAGCAAAAGCCAGAAGGTGAGGGACAGGTGGGCATAAAGGAAGCCCTGTCAGTAGCTGAATGAAGCCAGAGTGGAGGGAGGATGTGTAAGATGAGAGAGAGAGAGAGAGATGTTTAAATGCTGGTGAGAGAGTCTCAGTGGGGGAGAGAAGAGCTGAATGTAGAAAGGTAAGATGTGACAGGGAGATAATTGACAGAACAGAGTCCTGGAGAAAGCAAAAGGGTATTCTGTTCTCAGATGGGAGATGGGGAACCTCTTTCATTGTAACAGGCAATGGAAAGCTACAGGAGTTTCTGTTTCTGATGATTTCAATTTTCTCTGGGAAGTAGGAGGGGCACTAATTGTCTGAGAGTGGAGGAGAAGGTGAGGAAAAGAGAAGGTTGATGCAGTCATTCCAGGGAATGAAACAGATAGCAATTGTGGAAGAGGGTGAGGGTACAGGTGGTGATGCTGCCTGCAGTTTGCAGTGGTGCCCATTTGACTGCTCCAGTGGTCTTCCCACTGGAGCTCAGCAGTAGTGTGGAAGAGTGCCGCAGGCAAAGAACCATGATTGAACGGCCACGTGACATCGGGCAGGTCACTTACTCTCCATTTCCTCATCTGTGAACCAGGCACAAAAAAAGTACACATCCGACAGGATTGTTGGGATTATTAATTTGTTTATCTACATAAAGTACTGAAAACAGTAGGTAGTGTGGGAGGGGCATAGTGCATGACACGTGGAACTTCCTCAAAGAGGAACTGAACCCCCCTCGCTCCCTGCAGTGGAAACGAGAGTCTTAACCACTGGACAATCAGGGAAATCCAACAGCATACACTTTATGTAAAGTATTAATTATGCTCCAGCCTTGGGGTTTTGTCAGGCACGAGATGATAGGAGTGAAGGAATGGGAAATACAAGAAAGTGGTTGAAACTATAGATGGAGGAATTAAACTGGACAACAAGGGAAGTGAAGCCATAGGTTTTGGAAATCACTAGGTTGTTTTGAATTTACTGGCAGTCCTTCTGTTATGGATTCCTAGCCTAAGAATACAGTATGCTAGTTTTGCCCACAGAATTAGCGTTAATCGAAAATGTGTAATAGTGTCTGAACTCTATTATTCCAGCTCCTATTCTATACTTTAGTTTTTGTATCTAATTACATAAGGAGTTTACATCAAGAAGATGCTGTTTTGAGAAGTTTAGCTCAAAGCAGATCCTGTGTGTGATACTTTATGTTCTGAATTACTGGAAAATGGAAAAGTTTTTTTCAAAAAGAAAAAAAAATTATTAGAAGCAATATTAAGGGAATCCCCTCAAGTTAAGGCAATTTTGTTTAAAGGCTATAAGTTTGTGAACTGTTCATGTTCTTTTCCTTGTTGTCCACAATGGATTTTAAGCCAGAAAAACAATCTGTTTGGTCTAGGCTTGAATTGCTATGGAATAAACAACCTCCAAAAGTGAAGTTTAAAAGGAACTCTCTGCATCCCTGATGGGCCAAGGCACTCACAGGTGTTATTTTATCTCCAAGAATAGATTCTGTATGGTCATTTATATCATGCATCAGGACCCTGGACTTTAATCATAAATGTAAATGGACTTTGGGGACCAATGTTTGTTTCCAGGTTGGAAAATTATTGGGGTCTTTTATGGTAAAAATATTACTGACAAGCTTAGTGACCTCTTTGAAAATATGAAAATAGTTTCATGTACTAACAAGCAAATAAGTAGAATACAATTATAGACTAGGGCCTGCCCCCATAGGAGTCTAGAAATTTTGATTTTGTTTTTGCCTGGGCAAATGACTTTTTCTAAATTTAAAGGAGACTTTTAGAGGTGGGGAAGGTGGAGAGAAGAGAGATCAGTTCAGTTCAGTTCAGTAGCTCAGTTGTGTCCGACTCTTTGCAACCCCATGAATCGCAGCATGCCAGGCCTCCCTGTCCATCACCAACTCCCGGAGTTCACTCAGACTCAACGTCCATTGAGTCAGTGATGCCATCCAGCCATCTCATCCTCGGTCGTCCCCTTCTCCTCCTGCCCCCAATCCCTCCCAGCGTCAGAGTCTTTTCCAATGAGTCAACTCTTCACATGAGGTGGCCAAAGTACTGGAGTTTCAGCTTTAGCATCATTCCTTCCAAAGAAATCCCAGGGCTGCTCTCCTTCAGAATGGACTGGTTGGATCTCCTTGCAGTCCAAGGGACTCTCAAGAGTCTTCTCCAACACCACAGTTCAAAAGCATCAATTAATTTATTCTGTATTGGACTATAAAGAAAGCTGAGTGATGAAGAATTGATGTTTTGAACTGTGGTGTTAGAGAAGACTCGACAGTCCCTTGGATTGCAAGGAGATTCAACCAGTCCATTCTAAAGGAAATCAATCCTGAATATCTATTGGAAGGACTAATGATGAAGCTGAAACTACAATAGTTTGGCCACCTGATGCAAAGAACTGACTCATTTGAAAAGACCCTGACCCTGGGAAAGATTGAAAGTGGCAAGAGTAGGGGAGAACAGGGGATGAGATGGTTGGATGGCATCACTGACTCAAATGACATAGTTTGAGTAAACTCTGGGAGTTGGTGATAGCCAGAGAGGCCTGGCGTGCTGTAGTCCATGGGGTTGCAAAGAGTCAGACACAAGTGAGAGACTGAACTGAACTGAACTGATTCTATATTAGAGTATAGACTATTAACAATGTTATGATTGTTTCAGGTGGACAGCAAAGGGACTCAGCTATACATATAATGTTTTTTTCTTTTTAACATCAGGAGATGTACCTATCTCTGTGCTTAGAGGAAAGAGCCCCTAGTGAAGGGAAAATTGCAAGTTTGGAGAAGAGGAAGTCCTGGTTGTCCTACCAGGGGTTGAGTTCGAGGAGTTGTTAATCACAGTGCCATGATCTCAGGGCCAGCAGCAAAGGCATCAACAGAGAGAAATGAGTAATGCAGGCTTACCCCAGATTTATACAATGAGAATCTACCTTTTAACAAGAAAGAAAATTATTCCTGAGATATGAAGATAAGACAGGAAGATAAGGACACAGATAAGTTTCTTCATGTTGGCCAGGAAGGGAGTTGGAATGATGTGATCTCATTTTGCTGTGAAATAGTGAAGTGATTCACTGAGAATAAGTATGCAGCAGTGTATATAGTAGAAGAGAGCCGATTCTCAGGGTTTGAATGGGTAACACTGAAAGCTTGATGGAAAAGGAAACCCTGAGCTTACTATGCTCTTCACATGACTGATAGTATGGATGTCTCCTGCAGCCTAGGGCTGGTATAGGAGGGCCAGATGCTTAGGTTGATGAAGGTTTGGAGTTTTAGCAAAAGTGGGAGTCAGCAAGAAAGACAGTAGATGAATGAACCCCCGGGTCTATGTTAGAAAGAGAAGTCAATAGAAATCAATGGGAACTGATAGATTGGAAGGGAATGGGAGTCAATCATAGTTATTAATAGAAATGAGAAATATTACACTGCCAGAAACAGTGGCCACTCATCTGAGAAAAATAGCTGTTCCTTCTCATTGCAGTTTTTTTGTTTGTGTATTTTACAAACAACACATTTAAAACATCCACTTTTCTCCCTCTCGTGGTCCTTTGTCAAACTAAGGTCTGAAGCTGTTCCATGTCTGGAAACTGCCCACTGAAACAGCACCTTCATTATGACACTGACTGCAGCTTCTCAGTTTTTTAGAGGAATAAGAAGACTTGTAAGATCTGGCTGAGGACTTTAAAAGATCAGAATGGTATTCTTTGCTGTCTTGAATGCCCTTTATTTTTTATAACCATTTGCAAAATTTATACTTTAAGTATGAGTATTACGTTGATTCTTTGCCCAAATGTTTTTTCTTTAATTGTTGAACCTCAAAGCACTTTGTTCTTCCCTTATGACATTATTTAACTTTTTAGTTATCCTTTGAACAACACAGGTTTGGACTGCAAGGGTCCACTTATATATATATATATATTTTTTTTTCAATAATAAATGCTATTGTATGATCTGTGCACGATTTGTGGTGGTTGAATCCACAGACATGGAGCAATGGATACACAGGAGCTTCCTAGATAGAGGGCTGACTATGAAAATTATAGGCAAATTTTCTACTGCACAGAGAATTGATGCCCCTAATTCCACGTTGTTCAAGGATCAACTCTGTCTATATATAGATGTGTGTCTATATTTTTAACATAGTAGTTTCATCCCTTCTAGGAGATTGTAAAATTTTGAATATCAGGAGCTGTCTTGCTAATTTTTGTTGCATTGCTGAGCAAAGAGAAGGTTTTACAGGTGAATCATAGGGTTCAGGAATAGGGTAGAGTATACTAGAGAGAGGCCTCAGATGATTATGAAACAATCTTTTGTACCAAAATATAATGTTTACATTTTAAGCTCTATGATAAGCAGCCACTAAAAAATAAAGTGGGGAGGTAACATGATATTCATCTTCTGGAAGCTCACACTGTCCAGAGAGTGAAGGACTGAACAAAGTTATGCAAGACAAGAGGCACGGATGTGAGTTACAAAAGCACTCTGATCACACAGATGAGAGATAAGGATCTGACACAAGACAGAACTTTAAATATGAACAGGAAAGTTTTCATTTACTGCATCTTAGGATTTAATGACCTTGGAGGGAGGATGAGACAGGGGAAGAAGCCTGTGTAGCTTATCCCAGGTTTCTGGATTGGGTGACACAGGTATTGTCACTCTCTGAGATGGGCAGAGAAAGAAATAGCTTCAGGGAAGAACAGGATGGTGATGGTATGTGGAAGGTGGGGAGTGATCAATTTTAGAATTTCTAAACTACATTTGGGGGGCTCTTCTAGTGGCTCAGATGGTAAAGAATCTGCCTGCAATGCTGGAGACACAGGCTTGATTCCCGGATGGGGAAGATCCCCTGAAGAATGAATGGCAACCCACTCCAGTATTCTTACCTGGAGAACCCCGTGCACAGAGGAGCCTGGTGCACTACAGTCCACTGGGTTCGCAAAGAGTCAGACATGACTGAATGACTTACTTTCACTATACTAATAAACATTGGTTGACTATACTAGAAGAAAACGAGTACGAGGCTGCTCTGAACTTTAAGGAAGAGCCAAGGCTGAAATGGAAACATGTTATTAAAAATGTTTGCATTTATTTCCCCCAAGTGAAATTTATAAGCTGCTGCTACTGCCAAGCCTGTGGTAGGGAAGCAAAACATCTGGTTGAAATTCCACTGACCTTTAGAGACACCCGAGTTTTCCTGTGATGCTCATTTTCATTCCAAATGGTACAGCACAGCCCTAGGGACTGTACTTCCTGGAGCATTCCAGCAATAAAGAGCATTTGTGCAGCACTTGCATCTCACATGCACATTTTCGAGCCAACTGGGTTCAAAACCCTGAATTGGGCACTTTGAAAACATTTGCATATCTGAGTTTCTTTTTCGCATCAAAAAGTTTGCAGATTGTGAAAGGTTAGGAAGTAAAGTCTTTGAACCAGTCAGTGTTTTCCTCTGAGCCTTAGCAGAGGCATGTAAATAAGAGGATAGAAGGGCGATCAAAGATGTCATGTTTAGGTATCAAGAAGGAGGATTCAAGAAATATACCTATATTTCTACTCAGTTCCCAATTTTTCATAACATAAATACGTGGCTAGGCTGACTTCTTAATACATCTTGTTGCAGTAGCAGAATGTTATGTTTTCTAATCATTTCTTTTCATCTGTGATTCTCTGATAATTTCAAGAGGGAAATAATGTCCTAGATACTCAGAGCTGCAGTTTTTGTGTCATCTTTGCTACACCACCTGTGGTAAGCTATATAAATGCCTCCTCGAAACGGTCTCATCCTGATCCCTGTGGCTGTGATTATGTGACCTTATGTGGTCAGAAGGAGTTTACTGATGTGATTAAATTGAGATGAGAATTTTGAGACAGGGAGATTGTTGTGGATTATCCATGTGAAAGAAAGTGATAGTGAAGTCGCTCAGTTGTTTCAGACTCTTTGTGACCCATGGACTGTAGCCCGCCAGGCTCCTCTGTCCATGGGATTCTCCAGGCAAGAATACTGGAGTGGGTTGCTGTTTTCTTCTCCAGGAGATCTTCCTGACCCAGGAATTGAACCAGGGTCTCCCACATTGTAGGCAGATGCTCTGAGCCACCAGTGTAATCCCAAGAGTTCTCATACAAGGGGAACAGGAGGTTAAGAGTCAGTTGTAGGATGTGTGATTAGGGGAGCAAGAGACTGGAGTGGTGAGAGGAAGGGATCATGATCCAAATAATGCTAGTGACCTCTAGAGCAGGGATCCCCAACCTCTGGTATCTAATGCCTGATGACCTGAGGTGGAACTGATGTAGTAATGATAGAAATAAAGTGCACAATAAATATAATATGCTTGAAACATCCCCCTACCCTGGCCCATGGAAAAATTGTCTTCCATCGAAACAGTCTCTAGTGCTGAAAGGTTGGGGACCATTGTTCTAGGAGCTAGGAAATGCAAGCAAACAGAGTCTCCCCTGATGCCTCCAGAAGAAATGCAGCAGTCTAGCCTACACCTAGATTTTAGACTTCTAAGCACCACCCCTTGACTCAATTTTTAAAGGATACTAGGGCAGAGAGTCCCTTGGACTGCAAGGAGATCCAACCAGTCCATTCTGAAGGAGATCAACCCTGGGATTTCTTTGGAAGGAATGATGCTAAAGCTGGAGCTCCAGTACTTTGGCTACCTCATGCCAAGTGTTGACTCATTGGAAAAGACTCTGATGCTGGGAGGGATTGGAGGCAGGAGGAGAAGGGGATGACCGAGGATGAGATGGCTGGATGGCTCACTGACTCAATGGACGTGAGTCTGAGTGAACTCTGGGAGTTGGTGATGGACAGGGAAGCCTGGCATGCTGCGATTCAAGGGGTTGCAGAGTCGGACATGACTGAGCGACTGAACTGAACTGAACTGAGAGCCGACGTGTTCTTGCCTGGAGAATCCCTGGAACGGGGGAGCCTGGTGGGCTGCTGTCTATGGGGCTGCACAGAGTCAACACGACTGAAGTGTCTTAGCAGCAGCAGCAGCAGGGCCGAAAGGGTAAATCTAGACATTAAGTAGAATTTCCCAATGAATTTTAAAAGCATTTCAAGCTGTATCTTAGGGCTTCTCTGATGGCTCAGCTGGTAAAGAAACTGCCTGCAATGCAGGAGACCTGGGTTTGATCCCTAGGGTGGGAAGATCCTCTGGAGAAGGGAATGGCTACTCACTCCAGTATTCTGGCCTGGAGAATTCCATGGACTGTGACGTCCATGGGCTCACAGAGAGTCGGACACAATAGAGTGACTTTCACAAGCTGTATATTGATTACTAATGCTGTTAAAGAGTTCTGTAAAAGAATCTCTGAAGTGATAAAAGTTTGGTCCACCTGAAACACAGAAGGTTAAAAGAGCTGCCCTTCTTAAGCAGGTTATTGTGATGGCCTCTTTACAAACTGTCTATGTGAACAACTTTGTTACATTTGACTGAAGCATTTGTGGTCTGCATTGAACTGCTTTCTGTGTACTTAAAAAATCAAGCATTTGTCAATGCTCTCAGAATGGGACTTTGATCCACTGGATTTGGTTGAAGTCCCTGCTCAGATTTGAATTTCCAGGCAGCATTTTAGAGTATTTATACTCTGTAGTGAAAACATGGAAATTTATTTATGAATTTAAGTCCTGGATTTCCCTATTCATTTTCAGAAATCGAAAGTACATTATCTCTGCCAAGTGCAGTTTGAAAAAAAATATTGCCCACACAGATCCTAAAGAATATGGGCATACAATTTTTTTTAATGTGTGTAAATGTTTCAAGCTTGCAAATTGTAAGTTTTGTATTGTCCAGTAGTAATGAAACACCCATAATACAAGGATAGACGGTGAGTCACATGGCTTAACAGAACTAACAAGAGTTCTGAATAGAGTGACTAATTGCTCTGCTAGTGTACTCCTGGTGACAAGCCCAAGAGAGGAAAATACTCATGAGTCATAGGAGTTGTGTAAATGACAACCCTGAAATTACATTGGGATTGCCTCAAATTGAGGAGACACTGAGGGAAGCAGAATTCACATGAACTGGTGTGACTCAGTGTTAAACTTAAATCAATGAAAAAGAGGCTGGAAGAAGAGACAAAAACTCATGCACACAGACGAGGAGAATCTTCATGTATTTATGGGTATTATGGATTCACTCAACAGGTTCTACTTAGGGCCAACTGTATACTGTCCACTGTGTTTTTCAGGACAAAATAATTTGCTTCCAGTTATGAATATGGGAGAATGGTCATACTAAGCAGAGAATGAATGAGGTCTTGGCAAGACTGTTTTCCACTAAAACCCAGGTATCTAGAGAATGTGCTGTTACTTACTTGCATCCTATGGAACTTCTGTACTTTTGGGTATCTGTGACATGAATGTATCTGGAACATTTAATGACTGAGTCCTGTTACTAGGGGAGAAAGCTAAGTCAGATTTTGTTGAGTTCTGTTCTTTATGGTTTTCAACAAGTGCTGCTCAATTTGTCTCTTACTCCCAGTAGTTTTCATACTGAAGCTGTTATTTATCATTAAAAAATTGTTTGTAGCATTTATTTTTAAAGTGACCCAAGAACACAGACACTAACAGTCAGAGACCACTTGGTGAAAGTCTTTGAATATCTTGTATGCTGTCTGCCCTAGTGAATGTTACCTTGCCCTGGACTGAATATGTAAAAACGTTCTCCAGCCTGCTCTAGTTTGAATCTACTCTGGCTTTTAATCATACATGCCTGACTTCTAGGATAATTCAGATATTTTAGGAGTTGGGGTCATAACCCCAAGATTTCTGTTTTCCTAGAATTTACCCAAGCTCTCTAATCATTGTTGGATATTTATAGTGGCATTCAAGGGAGTCTTCAGATCCTGATTAACAAAATGTCACCAGTTTGAATTAATCTTCCTCCCTATAGGGTCTTCCCTGCCCTAGGCTTAGTTCTCTCTTGTTAAATCTGTCACAGACGGGTATTTATTTACTATTTCATGTCTTTGCTGGACTTTGAGCACCACAAAGGCCCTCTGCACGTGTGGAGGAGGAGTTCAGTAAACGATTGTAACATTTATCTAAATATACTTCTGAAAGGAGGTTTTGCCTTTAGTATTAAAAAAAAAAAAGAGAGAATCATCCTCTTTGGAATTCCCTCTGAGACTCTTGGTTTTGGCAGAGAATCACTTGAACATGCCAGCTCTACCCATGAAAATCTTTCTCACTTAGCCACTTCAATGCTTTGTGATATCTGGTGCTCTCAGTGTTTGCTAGACATGATCACAAAAACTAGAACTTTGGAGATAGAAGAATGACATTTCAAATATGCCAACATGATCATGTGTCGTATGACAAGGTTTCTGAACATGGCATGCATTTTTCTCTTGTTAAAAATCTGATATTTACAATAATTACTTGGCTTTCTTGTGAGTGCTACACTTCATTCTTATGAAACTAACAACAGCTGGAATGTAGCAGTGCAATATTTCTCCTACTATGGCCATTTCTAGAATAACACAGAGCTTCTGTATGTTCCCCACCAGAGCATTATTGAGAAAGGAAGAAAAACATTAGAATTCAGGAGGATCTAGGAGATGCTAAAAGGTTCAGCAAACAAGATCTAGGGAGCATTTGGTTGAAAGAAAATTAACACAATGAACATATGGTAATCAGACTGAAGTTTTGTATATCTTAGCAGCTTTGTGCAAAATGCCACAGTGATTCCTTCTCACTGCTCAGTAAATGCGCCCAACCCTAAGAGGGAATGAAAGATTCAGTAGCATGAGGAAGCAAAAATAATTAAGGCTTTGCTTTCTAGATGGTTTTAGGGGCAGTTAATTTCCTCAAGCTATGCCACGGTGGTTTCTCTCTTGTTTATATAAATTACCTCTCCCATTCAACCCCAAGTGTGCTGATATTTATACGTTGGCATAAGATAGCAAATCAAATGCAGAGGTTAGTGAGTAGGGTTTGAGATGGAGGTGAGGGGAGAGTGCCTCTAGAAATGCCTTGCCAGGAAGAGGCTTGTTTTTGGTGAGCAGCCCTCAGTTATTTTTGTTGGTCCAGTGTAAAAAATTTGAATCAGTTGATGCTGAATGATGAAATGATTTCACAGATTATTTTCCCTTTAGGGTGTGGGAGTAAGAAAAATCAGGCTTTCCTCAAATTGTATAGTGAGGACCAGTGGGATATCACAGTTGCCTCTGTGGTGAGTTTCTTGGAACATAGTTGTCAAGGATGATTATGGAATTTCTTGATTTCTCTACCATAAATTATATTTTTTTTAATTTATTAGTGTACAGTTGTTTTTCAATGTTGTGTTAGTTTTTACTGTACAGCAAAGTGATTCAGCTTTATGTATACATAGATCTCCTTTTTTTTTGTTTTGGATTTTTTCCCACTTAGAGGGATGAATTGGGAGATCGAAAAATTTTTTTAAACAACATTTTCAGTTTGACTGAAATTTCAAAATTGCTACAAAGAGAAATTTCTTTCAGGAGAGGTATCAATGCTTTTAGGTTTCTGCTAGCTCTGAAACATAAGAAACAGCACATTATTTAAAAAAAAATTGTGTTGCATGAGATGCAATGTTTGTTTAAACTTAGGGCTGGGGCTTTCCTGCTGGCTCAGACAGTAAAGAATCTGCCTGCAATGTGGGAGGCCCAGGTTCAATCCCTGGGCAAGAAAGATTCCCCTGGAGAAGGGAATGGCTACCTACTCGAGTATTCTTGGCTGGGAAATCCCATGGACAGAGGAGCCTGAAAGGCTACAGTCTATGGGGTCACAAAGAGTCGGACTCGACTAAGCAACTGACACTTTCACTTTCATTACTGTCATAAATGCCGTTTGTGTTTTGAACAGACCAGTGTCTTGTTCAGTACAGCTCACCCTTTACAATGATCATGTGCTACTATGGTACTTGGGTAGATATAATTTATGTCATTAATCCACAAGGCAACAGCCATGGATCATTCTATATTTTCTACAACAGCTTAGATAGCACAGTGATTCAGTGTATTGGTACAGATATTACTTAAGGATGAGCAATTAATAGTAGTTTTCAAAGTGAGAGTGTACACAGATCAGCATATGCCAATTCATCTAAAGTACCTGGGTTTTTTTTTTTTCTTATTTAACTAATCTTCACAAAATATCTGTACTATAACCAACTCAACCTTACAGAATGACTTTGTTTTACTCCTTTGATTTCATCATCTACATGCATTCCATTCTTTTCATAGCAGTCGCTCTATCATTGCTAGAAGATGCATTTAGCAATGAATTCCTGGAGACTGGGCATTTTACTTCCTGCTATCCAAAGTAACATTATTTTGCAATTTAAGTTACATGGAGTAAGTGAAAAATCAGGATAATTGGAAAGCAGCCTAGCATAGTGAATTTGGGAATCTGGGTTCAAATCTCATTTTTGTTACCTATTAGTTGCATACTCTTGATCAAGTTACTTCCTCTATGCTCTAATTTTCTCATCTGCAAAATGGAAAAGTACTAGTACTTACCTCATAGGGTTGCTATAGAGCATAAAATAATGCCTTATCTATAGCACAATCTGAGATTAATCCTTTAAGGTTTGTAATCTTCTTAGCAAATTTGCAGAGAATGTAGCAATCTCTCCCATTGTAGACAAGCATATTGGAATTCAGAGAGGTTAAAAGACATCCCCAACATCAATGTCAGATCCCTGCACCATTCACCATTATTCAGCCACCTGTTTGCTACCTAGTCTTGACTTGAGAGTCTTTACCCAACTATGAGGATTCAGTTAGTTCAGGTTACTCAGTTGTGTCTGAATCTTTGTGACCCCATGAATCGTAGCACACCAGGCCTCTCTGTCCATCATCAACTCCTGGAGTTTACCCAAACTCATGTCCATTGAGTCGGTGATGCCATCTAGCCATCTCATCCTCTGTCATCCCCTTCTCCTCCTGCCCCCGATCCCTCCCAACATCAGGGTCTTTTCCAATGAGTCAACTCTTCTCATGAGGTGGCCAAAGTATTGGAGTTTCAACTTTAGCATCAGTCCTTCCAATGAACACCTAGGACTGATCTCCTTTAGAATGGACTGGTTGGATTTCCTTGCAGTCCAATGACTCTCAAGAGTCTTCTCCAACACCACAGTTCAAAAGCATTAATTGTTTGGTGCTCAGCTTTCTTCACAGTCTAACTCACATACCCATACATGACCACTGGAAAAACCATAGCCTTGACTAGATGGACCTTTGTTGGCAAAGTAATGTCTCTGCTTTTGAATATGCTCTCTAGGTTGCTCATAACTTTTCTTCCAAGGAGTAAGTTTCTTTTAATTTCATGCCTTCAGTCATCATCTGCATTGATTTTGGAGCCCCCCAAAATAACATCTGACACTGTTTCCACTGTTTCCCCATCTATTTGCCATGAAGTGATGGGGCCAGATGCCATGATCTTCGTTTTCTGAATGTTGAGCTTTAAGCCAACTTTTTCACTCTCCTCTTTCACTTTCATCAAGAGACTTTTTAGTTCCTCTTCTCTTTTTGCCATAAGGGTGGTTGTGTCTGCATATCTGAGGTTACTGATATTTCTCCTGGCAATCTTGATTCCAATTTGTGCTTCTTCAAGTCCAGCATTTCTCATGATGTACTCTGCATAGAAGTTAAATTGTCACCCACTCCAGGGTGACAATTTACAGCCTTGACATACTCCTTTTCCTATTTGGAACTAGTCCATTGTTCCATGTCCAGTTCTAACTGTTGCTTCCTGACCTGCATATAGTTTTCTCAAGAGGCGGGTCAGGTGGTCTGGTATTCCCATCTCTTTCAGAATTTTCCACAGTTTATTGTGATCCACAGAGTCAAAAAGGATATCAACTACACCTGAATGTCCTCAAAAAGAGGACAGGTGTATTAGGAAGCAGGGAGAGGGGGAGGTCCTGGATGGTTCCTAGACTTCAGGAACTAAGTCATAGAGGGGGCTGTAGGGAGGGGCTATGCTCTCCAGTTTGTGTCAGTGGCTCCAATTGGCTGCTTGCTGTTGGCAGTTACTACCTTCTTAAAAGCTTTCCAAATCAGATTTTCTCGTAGTGCTGGGTTCTAAGTACAAAGTGGCCCAGACAGTAAAGAATTTGCCTGTAATGAGGAGACCCAGGTTTGATCTCTGGATCAGGAAGACCCTCCGGAGACGGGAATGGTAACCCACTCCAGTGTTCTTGCCTGGAGAATTCCATGGACAGAGGAGCCTGGCGGGCTATAGTCCACTGGGTCACAAAGAGTTGGATATGACTGAGCAACTATCACTCTCTAGCTACAAAGTGGGTCCGCACCTCTGAGGATACATCTTTATGCCTGTACAGACACATGGCCCAGAGTATTCTGAATGTTAGGCCTTGGTTGTTCATGCCTGGAATCCCTACCCTGTCCCCTTTGACAAGCACAAAGCAACATACTTGGAATGAGAGGCCAGGAGCTCTAGTGCTGGTTCTGTGTCTTTTCAGCTGTATGATATTTCTGAATCTCAAATCTTCATTTTAGACAGGGATAGGAATATCATTCTTGGATTTTTAGCTTCATAGGCTGCAGGTTTGTCAAATAAAATAGGAAAACATTCCCATAATTTGCAAAGTATTATGGTTTTCTTACTTCCATAGTCCCAATATTGGCAAATCATCAAATTTTCTGGGTGCACCATAAAGACTCCAGGTGTTCCACTGACCCAGAAACACAATGAAAGTAAAGTCATTTGGCAGATTTGGCTGGAAGCCACAATTTCTTAAGGCCCTGTAGGAACCACTTAGCACTTTTGAGTCCGCCAGCCTGGTTTGGCTTTGAGAGAGCTTGTAGGACACTATTTGGAATACCCTTGTTTATCCAATTAAGCTGAGACCTTGCCAATCATTTCATCTTCCTTCCTGTCTTTTTATTTCTCTTGCTTTCTTTGGTCAGTGTGTTTTTCTAGAATCTTAGAAGTTTTATCAGTTTTCATGGAGCAAGGACAAATAGTTTGTATTTGTGGAAAGTGCTCTGGGTAACACAAATACTTATTGTTGATTATTATGTTCAATTACTATCTTGAAAAGCCTCTGTTGAGGAAATAAAAAGGGAAGAACCTGATGATATTGATTCGGTTTGCTTGATTAACTTTTTAAGTTGTGAAATTGAATAGCTTTTCCCTATAATTTCTAATAAATTGGAACCACACCCATGTGAAATTACTGCCATGATCGGTATATTTCTGGCAGTTAAACCAACTATATTTCAAGGAAAACACTCCCTGGAGAATCGAGAGGCCTCCAAAAGGAATCTGAGTTTGGCTCGGTTAGAAAGCATGTTTGAACACATCTGAATGAGATGATTCCTGCTCAACCTTTTTAAGAATTCTGGGGGGACATGGGGAAGAGTCTTCTTGTAGTTTAACTTGGAAGTCAACTTTTCATGTAAACCTAAAAGGACTGCTCTCACAAGGTTGCTGTTGCCACTGAACACGTGTCGGAGAAATACACAGTGAATCCTGCATGCTCTCAGGAGTCATTATTTGAGCAGGATTTAGAGCTTTCAGTGAAAGCTATCGAAAACTTGCAAAGAAAATGTCTTGATGTGATACAGTGACAACATAACACAGGGTGGGTGTACAAGACATGTTTGTTGAATGAGGGAGCCTTAAGTTGGCACATGGTCTCTAAATTGCGCACACATTTTAGTAATGGGAAGGTTTATGGAAATCTGTCTTGGATGAAAGTGTGCAAAAATTGTACAGCCATTATCTATAATCACCCCTGGGATAAAGCCATTCCTAGGAAAGGCAG
This sequence comes from Aepyceros melampus, assembly GCA_006408695.1. NCBI lineage: Eukaryota > Metazoa > Chordata > Mammalia > Artiodactyla > Bovidae > Aepyceros > Aepyceros melampus. The sequence continues at coordinate 83,630 of SJXQ01010199.1, read as the reverse complement.
AGAGAGGATGAAGGTTGAAAAACTGGAAAGGGCATAGGAGAAAAACACAAGGGGAATAATCAGATGCAGGGAGCCTGTTTAGATGGACGCCTGCAGCAGTTTTTGATTGCCTAGGGCACCCAGTCACCCCATGGTGGACCCTCGGTAAAAGAGAAATGGCCTTGGCAGCTCTAATGCCAGCATCTTGCATTAACTGCACATTTCTGAATGATGTCAGGGTCAATCGGTATCAGGCAGCAGCAGGAGAAGTTTTCAGTCACTTCAACTTTGCTCCCACCCCTGTGTTAGGACCATCAGAGTCTTGTCAGCAGCAGCGATTGCTCACTGATGCACCAAGCGTGGAAGACAGAAAGGCACTTGGCAATGCTGGTCCCCAGACGGCACACAGCTGCTGGGTCGGCCACCTGAGAGGCACTGTGCTTTAGGTTGGTTTTGAAGGTGTTGATATAATTTTCTGAACTGTCTGGAAGTTTGGTGGCTTGTGTACAAATGATCAGATGCAAATCATCCCCAGTGATCACAGCTTGTTTTCCCCAATATTACCATGTTGCACTCAAGGACAAGCTGAAGGGACTCTGTTAATAACTACAGCCAGAACCGACTAAGATGCGGGGAAGCCATTAAAATCAGACAGATTGTCATCGGCATTACATTTGCCCAGGGAGCCAACATTGTCCCGTAATGAATGCCCTCTTCCACCTGAGCAAAATAGAACAACCGCACAGCTCCTCTGCAGCTGAACTTCCCTTCTGGTGGCTGTTTATTAATATTCCAAATTAGATGGAAAACGTTTACCTTAGGAAAAAGAAGGAATTAACAGTGCTTACTCTTCCCCAGAACACTAATGCTATTCTAAAATTCACCAAGAGTACAGGAGAGTCAATGACTCATATTCAGATTTCCATATTATGAATATAAATGCATTAACTGCTTACCACCAAAAAAATAAAAAGTGCTAATATTGTATATTTGCTTGGTGTCAGGCACAGAGCTGAGCCTGGAACAAGCCAATTGTCTCGTTTTAGAGATGGGCAAGCCAAAGTTTGACAGGGTTGAGTGACTTGCTCAAGGTCCCAACTAATGTGTGGAAGGGCAAGGATACAAAATGAAGACTGCCCTCTCCCATAAGCTTGAGTTCTTCACCATGATGCCTATTGTTAGTTTTAACCATGCACTACTCAGAAAATTCTTCCATTATAAATTGCAAGTTCCTTCAATCATTTGTTTGACAAATGTAGTTTGAGCTCTTATTCTACACCAGAGAGCATGCTCATAAATGAATCATGACGACATGGAGCCCTGAGGCAGCTCTACTGGGGATGGGATAAGGAGCCCCCCAAGGGACATGCACCTGGAGGGGCTCAGCCTGAGGTGGAAACAGCCTAATATCACTCAGAGACAGAACAAGGAGGACACACAGAAAGAAGAGTTTTGGTTTTGATTTGCCTGTTAGGGAGGTACCAAATGTGGAAACCAAAAGAGGGAATGAAAAGGCGTGAAGAATAAGTTATATAGAGAGCTAAATGGCCTTGACAAGTGATGGCATAACTAAGGGCATATGCTAGGTCCAGGTGCTTATTGTACACAGCATCCCACCACTTTGTGCCAAAATGTTTCTGTACTCGCTCAGAACAAAACACTGAATTTTACCAGCTGACGGACCAATTTTATGTGATCTTATCCCAAGTATTATCATCTAACAAGTGTCTTAAAAAATAAATACAAACAGAAAAACACAACAACAACACAGTGTCACCTGAGGAGGGAGAGGAAACACTAAATTTTGAGACATGTAGTAAAGGAAAGTGAAATACGTGGTCAGGGCAGCGATTATTTGTTTCTTTCCTGTGTTGTATAAAGAAAGGCTTTGGTCCCATCTGCTCACTATTTGGTGAAGGAGAGGACATCTTTTTAAAACTAAAGCATAATTACTTAACAATATTGTGAGGGGTTTTGCTGTACATCATCATGAATTGGTCGTAAGTATTCATATGGCCCCTGTCTCTTGAAACCCTCTTCTAGCTCGCTCATTATCCCACCCCCTCTAGGTTGTCAAAGAACACTGAATTTGGCTGCCCTGGGCCTTAGGTCAAACTCCTACTATTTGTTTTACATGTGGTAATGTATATGTTTCAATGCTGTTCTCTCAAATCATCCCACCCTCTCCTTCCCCACTATGTCCAAAATTCTGTTCTTTATGTCATTTTGACACTGCTGAGGGCATGTATTACATCATCAAAAAATATACCCCAGTCTCTCTCATTTTGCCTTTCAATGTGTTGTTTACAGATGCTAGGCATTTTAGAAGAAAAGCTGTCTGCTATTTACATTTCTCAAGGAGCAAATTAATTTCCCTGGGATTCCTCTAATTTGGATGAGCTCTGGGTTCTTCTCATGCAAAAATTAGTGAGAGTTTAATGCTCTTAATGTTGAAAAACATGGAACTCTAAAAATAAATGTCTTCTATCCAGGTACAGAAGATGTTAGTTATATGCAAGGATGAAAGACTCCAACTTTCCAATATGTGTCCACCACGTGTATAAGGAGAAACCACTTCTTCTTAAAGGAAAAGCTAATGTTTGATTTTTAGACTGTGATGCACATTAGTTTCCAGTGGGAATCATGGGACAATATTACTTGGGTTTAGATCTTGCTCTAGAATTTGCTACCTGTGGGACCTTACCCAAGTTACCTCACTCCGCTGAGTTCAGTATACTTAGTTATAAAATGAGATGTCCTGTTCATTGGTTATTGTGAAGATTCAAGAGATAATGCACATAAAGATTATACTAAGAGCCCATTAAATATTGTTTTTGATGTAATAATCTATTTTCTTTTTTCTGACTTGTTTCAACCAGATTTTCTAATGCAACTGGCTTTTCTGGTGTCCTTAGCACATGTAGATTCTATTCAATAAGTGTTAGTGATTATCTGCTATTTCATGTGATTCTCTAGCCAAACAGATGTCAACACTTTTGGGGGTACTCAATTCTAAGTAGATTTTCTTAGGAAGGAAGAATCAAAAGTAGTAGGTCCTAAATTTTGTACCTCATTAGCTAATTTATCTGATTTTTTGAGTTTTCTGTGAATTTTGCCGATGCAAAACACATGCAAAAAGCCCTATGCAACATTAAAAAATATATACCCCAAATCAAAATTAATCTTAATTTTTTACTCTAAAAGCTACTTTAGAGGTGAAATTTAAACTGTTTTAATTAAAATGTGTTATATGTGTGTTTTCTAATACAAATTTATAAATAAATACAAATTTTTATTTAAAACATTAAAAAAAATTTTCTAGCTGCACCATGCAGGACATGAGATCTTTGTTTCAAGAAAGTTAGTTCTTTGTTAAGATATTAGCAGGAAAATGTTTAAGCAATTTAATTACAAATTACTTATCAAAAAGAAAGAGTACATCAAGAAAATAGAGAATACAAAGCCAGCTCTCAGCTTATATTAACTACTTCTAAACAAGGTCAGGATAACTTTGTTATTCACTAACAAAGTGTGTGGATAAATATGGAAATTGGAATTGTTTGATTTAATGGTTCAGAATAATAAGTAGCGAGATAGTAATGGAACTAAAAAGTCTCTTTTATTCTCATTGATCTTTTTTTCCCTAATTGGTACAATGTATACACAAAGATTTCAGTGGGCAGTGACAACTTCACTAACAGGGAACTAATCACAGTGCTTACTTTGCATTTGCACTTCAATTGTGGCTAATTTTGGAAAAAGGAATGAGATAGCAACCAAAATAATTTTATAAACTTTTCTGCAGATTGAATTGAACATTTAGAGAATAAACAGGTTTTCCTGACACCAGCTCGGCTAGGTTGTTCCTCTGAGTTGATATACATCTTCTTTGCAAAATTATCAAGTGTTTGTTATCATTCTTAGTCAAGCACAGTAGTCCCCAAACTAATCAGAGGCAGTGTGGCATCCAAGGAGAGCACCATCACACTGCCTTTAAAAAAATTTAATTGATTATATAGTTGCTTAATTTCATGAGAAGGTATTACAGCAAGCATCACTAGATGTGGAGCCAGAGATCCATTCATGCAAGGAAGATAAATAGATGCAATTTAAAAGTGCTCAGTGTAGAAATTACTAGGGTTTGTCCCCAATGGAAATTTTAACGTGAGTTGTGTAAATAGGCTAGACAGCTAATTCTCAAATAACTGAGAACTGAGGATTTTGATGGTGGTAATCCTGCATTCATCCACTTAATGACATCTTCTCTTAAGTAACTTAAAGTTGACAAAGAAAGGAAGAAAGAAAGAAAGTGAAGTCGCTCAGTTGTGCCTGACTCTTTGCAACCCCACGGATAGTAGCCTGCACCAAGCTCCTCTGTCCATGGGATTTTCAAGGCAAGAGTATTGGAGTGGGTTGCCACTTCCTTCTCCAGGAAATCTTCCCAACCTAGGGATCGAACCCAGGTCTCTCACATTGTAGACAGACACTTACCATCTAAGCCACCAGGGAAGTCCAAACAGAGCATTAAATTAAGGTGTTGTTGCTGTTTGCTTAGTCAGTCTCCTCAGTCCATGGGATTTCCCAGGCAAGACTACTTGTGTGGGTTGCCATTTCCTTCTACAGTGGATCTTCTGGGAAGCCCAAAATTAAAGTAGCAGGAAATAAAATATTTTATGAATATACTTGGGAGAAGGTAGAGAAAACATCCCATTAAGACATTACTTTAACTTAAAGTATACTGTTACACTAAAGTATATATACTAGATATATATATATATACACACACACATATATGTGTGTATACATATATACACACACACTCACATATATATATATATATATATACACATTAATTAGAAGGTGAACTTCCAGATATTCAAGCTGGTTTTAGGAAAGGCAGAGGACCAGAGATCAAGTTGCCAACATCCATGGATCATCGAAAAAGCAAGAGAGTCCCAGAAAAACATCTATTTCTAGTTTATTGACTATGCCAAAGCCTTTGACTGTGTGGATCACAATAAACTGCGGAAAATTCTGAAAGAGATGGGAATACCAGACCATCTGGCCGGCCTCTTGAGAAACTTGTATGCAGGTTAGGAAGCAACAGTTAGAACTGGACATGGAACAACAGACTGGCTCCAAATAGGAAAAGGAGTACATCAAGGCTGTATATTGTCACCCTGCTTATTTAACTTACATGCAGAGTACATCATGAGAAATGCTGGGCTGGAAGAAGCACAAGCTAGAATCAAGATTGCTGGGAGAAATGTCAATAACCTCAGATATGCAGATGACACTACCCTTATGGCAGAAAGTGAAGAGGAACTAAAACGCCTCTTGATGGAAGTGAAAGAGGAGAGTGAAAAAGTTGGCTTAAAGCTCAACATTCAGAAAACGAAGATCATGGCATCTGGTCCCATGACTCCATGGGAAATAGATGGGGAAACAGTGGAAACAGTGTCAGACTTTATTTTTGGACGCTCCAAAATCACTGCAGATGGTGATTGTAGCATGAAATTTAAAGATGCTTACTCCTTGGAAGGAAAGTTATGACCAATGTAGATAGCATATTCAAAAGCAGAGATATTACTTTACCAACAAAGGTCTGTCTAGTCAAGGCTATGATTTTTGCAGTAATCATGTATGGATGTGAGAGTTGGACTGTGAAGAAAGCTCAGCACCGAGGAATTGATAATTTTGAACTGTGGTGCTGGAGAAGGCTCTTGCGAGTCCCTTGGACTGTGAAGAGATCCAACCAGTTCATCCTAAAGGAGACTAGTCCTGGGTGTTCATTGGAAGGATTGATGCTGAGGCTGAAACTCCAGTACTTTGGCCACCTGATGAGAAGAGTTGACTCGTTGGAAAAGACCCTGATGCTGGGAGGGATTGGGGGCAGGAGGAGAAGGGGACAACAGAGGATGAGATGGCTGGATGGCATCACCTACTCGATGGATGTGAGTTTGGGTGAACTCTGGGAGTTGATGATGGACAGGGAGGCCTGGCGTGCTGTGATCCATGGGATTGCAAAGAGTCGGACACGACTGAGTGACTGAACTGAACTGATACTAAATTATACTACCAGTGAACTCTAAGGATCTATTTGAGTTTTTGAGTCTGCATTCCAATAATCCTAAGAAAAATATTTACTTTAGTCAAAATATTTTTATTTAGAGTATGTCCTTAGTTCCAGCATTTGAAGCCACAAGATTATTTGCTCAACACACTTTCATTGAACTGATTAAATCAGAGATGTTTGTAACATGATTGTTGTTGTTGTTTAGTTGCTAGGTTGTGTCTGACTCTTTTGTGACCCCATGTACTGTAGCATGCTAGGTTCCTCTATCTATGGTCTTTCCCAGGCAAGAATACCATTTCCTTCTCTAAGGGATCTTCCTGACCCAGGGATCAAACCCACGTCTCCTGCATTGGCTGGCAGGTTTTTTACCACTGAGCCATCAGGAAAGACATGATAGTATTTGTTTAAATTGTATAATATAGGCTAAGCATCTCACTCTTTCTGCTCATAAAAACTTACTCATCTCCAGAGTAGAAAGCTGTCTATGGATCTAATCAAAATGATGATTTTTTAGAGAGATAACAGCTCCCAAGTATGTGAACAAATTAGTAGTTTACAAGGAGCCATTCAGCAGTAGTCAGTGAAAGAGTTAGTTGCTTAGTCATGTCTGACTCTTTTGCAACTGGATGAACTGTAGCCTGCCAGGCTCCTCTGTCCATGGAATTCTCCAGGCAAGAATACTAGAGTGGGTTGCCATTCCCTTCTCTAGGGGATCTTCTCCACCCAGGGATCAAAACTGGGTCTTCTGCATTGCAAACAGATTCTTTACCATCTGAGCCACAGGGAAGTCAATGAATAGTACTCAGTGTCTCTAAGTCTTTTATCTTGTCTCTCATGCTCATGCAGATATTGGGATCTGCCATTGTCACATTCCTGCATCTTCTTACAATCCAGTTCCAAGCAAAATCATCCAATTTCCTACTGTACCCTCATAAAAAATGACAATAAGAATACATATTCCCACCCCTCCACCACTCTCATTCAAAGGAGAACTCTGGGGAGAAGAGATGGGAATACCTGATGACATACAAATTTACTCAGTGTCTAGGTCAAGAACTATCCATAGCAAGCCCACCAGAAAGTACACCACCAATCCATTTGGAAGTAATTTGCTTGTCCTTGGTTATTTGTTTGGGTTTATTCACTGAGCTAACAGGTTCAATAGGAAATCCACTCAGAATCTTTTGGAGGAAGTATAAACAAAAAAGGCATGAATATATTTGTTCCTTTATTCCATGAAGTATTATTGAGTTTTGATTTTAATAATAGGCATGTTAGATGCTAGAGACCCAAAGATATTAAGCCTTAAACCCTGCGTTCTGAGAGCTTAGAGCCTACTAGGGGAGGGGTGGACTGACAAACGAATTATGACAGTGCAAAGTTTCCTTGTCACCCAACCCAGCTTATGGGAGGATGTGTTGGTTGAAGACTTGCATGTGTTTTTGAAAGTATGATCCCTGAGCTAATTAAAAAGATGATAGTTATTAGCCTAGTATGTCTTAGATATGAGTTTGTGGGTTTAGGAGAGAGAGAGATATTATCATACAGAGAGGACAAGAAGGAGAGAAGAGAAATGTATATTTAGGAACATGAAGTATTACATATTTATGTGGAGATTGGTGGTGGTTACTATTGGGAAGAGTAGAGGGCATGAGCCTGCCAAATAAATGGGCTAGATTATCAAGCTTTTGGTAAGCCATGCCGTGAATCGGATGTTACACTGAAGGCATTGTGGGAATTTAAAGCACATTGTGAAAAGACATGTTTTTAGAAAACTCTCTCTAGAGGCAGTGAGGGCAAAATGCTTTTTAGGATCATAAGAACAGTGATTATAATTTTTTTTCCATAAGAGGTATATATATTTTTCTATAAAAGAGAGAAATGATACATCTTCATTTCTTTTTTTCTATCTTTGCCCACAAATGTTAAGTTTTTGCACCTCAGTTGAATGTCACCGAAGTTTGAAATTTCCCATCAGGAATTAAGTAGATACTGGTCAGGAGGAGGCATTCTCTTACTGGCTGAAAAGTATACAAATAATACAGGAATTACCCAAGATTATGAAGCTCACTCCTACTCATGGTGATCATGGGGATTTACAGAAGGCACTGCTGGTGTCTAAGAACTGGACCCAAGTCCATCTAAGGTATTTTTTCATCTTAACATTTGACTTTGACTTGGATGTGTACTATAATTTAGATATATGTTTATGGAGTGCTGCTATATGCCAAGAAGTCCCTGTCCAGAACAATACATGTATTTTTCATTAAAGAAAAAAAGAAAACTCTTTACTCAGTAGTTCAAAAAATATTTACTGAGCCTTTGCTGTTGTTCAGTCACTCAGTCATGTCTGACTTTTTGCTCCCCTATGGACTGCAGCATGCCAGGCTTCCCTGTCCTTCACTATCTCCCAGAGTTTGCTCAAACTCATGTCCATTGAGTCAATGATGCCATCCGACCATCTCATTCTCTGTCATCTCCTTTTCCTCCTGCCTTCAATTTTCCCAGCATCAGGGTCTTTTCCAATGAGTCAGTTCTTCACATCAGATGGCCAAAGTATTGGAGCTTCATCATCGGTCTTTCCAATGAATATTCAGGACTGATTTCCTTTAGGATTAACTGGTTTGATCTCTTTGCTGTCCAAGAGACTCTCAAGATCTTCTCCAGCCTGACAGTTCTAAAGCATCAATTCTTCAGTGCTCAGCCTTCTTTATGGTTCAGCTCTCACATCCATACATGACTACTGGAAAAACCATAGATTTGACTAGACAGACCTTCGTGGCAAAATGATGTCTCTTCATTTTAATAAGCTGTCTAGGTTTTCATAGCTTTCCTTCCAAGGAGCAAGCATCTTTTAACATCGTGGCTGCAGTCAATGTCCACAGTGATTTTTGAGCCCAAGAAAATAAAAATAAAATCAGTCACTATTTCCAATTTTTCCCCATCTATTTGCCATGAAGTGATGGGACTGGATGTTATGATCTTAGTTTTTAAAGTCAGCTTTTTCACTCTCCTCTTTCACCCTCATCAAAAGGCTCTTTAGTTCCTCTTCACTTTCTGCCATTAGGGTGGTATCATCAGCATATCTGAGGTGGTTGATATTTCTCCCAGAAATCTTGATTCCAACTTGTGATTCATCCAGCCTGGCACTTCATATGATGTATTCTGCATATAAGTTAAATAAGCAATATGAAAATATACAGCCTAGATGTACTCCTTTCCCAGTTTTGAACCAGCCCATTGTTCCATGTCTGGTTTTAACTGTTGCTTCTTGACCTGCATACAGATTTCTCAGGAGGTGGGTAAGGTGGTCTGGTATTCCCATTTCTTTAAGAATTTTCCAAAGTTTGTTGTGATCCACACAGTCAAAAGCTTTAGTGTAGTCAATGAAGCAGAAGTAGATATTTTTAAATTCCCTTGCTTTTTCTATGATACAACAAATTTGATCTCTGGTTCCTCTGTCTTTTCTAAATCCAGCTTTTACATCTGGAAATTCTCAGTTCATGTACTGTTGAAACCCAATTGAAGGATTTTGAGCATTACCTTGCTAGCATGTGAAATAAGCAAAATTGTATGGTAGTTTGAACATTCTTTGGCATTGCCTTTCTTTGGGATTAGAATGAAAAATGACCTTTTCCATTCCTGTAGCCACTGCTCAGTTTTCTAAATTTGCTGGCTATTGAGTGCAGCACTTTCACAGCATCAGGTTTTAGGATTTGAAATAGCTCAGCTGGAATTCCATCACCTCCACTAGCTATCACATCCACTACCTTTGTTTATGGAAATGCTTCCTGAGGCCCACTTGACTTCAAACTCTAGGATGTCTGGCTCTAGGTTAGTGACCACACCATCATGGCTATCCAGGTCATTACAACCTTTTTTGTAAGTTCTGTGTATTCTTGCCACCTTTTCTTATTCTTTTCTGCTTTTGTTAGGTCCTTGTTATTTCTGTCCTTTACTGTGACCATATTTGCACGAAATATTCCCTTGATATCTCCAGTTTTCTTGAAGCGATCTCTAGTATTTCCCATTCTACTGTTTACCTCTATTCCTTTGCATTGTTTACTTAAGAAAGCTTTCTTAACTTTGCTATTCTCTAGAACTCTACATTCAGTTGGATGTATCTTTCCCTTTCACTTCTCTTCTTTTCTCAGCTATTTGCAAGGTCTCCTCAGACAACCATTTTGCCTTGTTTCATTTCTTTTTCTTGGGGATGGTTTTGGTCACCACTTCCTATAAAATGTTACGAACCTCTGTCCATAGTTCTTCAGGTACTCTGTGTACCAAATCTAATCCCTTGAATCTATTCATCACCCCCACTGTATAATCATAGACACTTGATTTAGGTCCTACCTGAATGGCCTATTGGTTTGCCCTACTTTCTTCGATTTAAATCTGAATTTTGCAATAAGAGGCTCATCCATCTGAGTCAGTCAGCTCCAGATCTTGTTTTTGCTGATTGTATAGAGCTTTTCCATCTTTGGCTACAAAGCATATAATCCATCTCATTTTGGTATTGGCCACCTGGTGATGTCCATATGCAGGCTGTTTCTTATGTTGTTGGAACAGAGTGTGTGTTATGCCTAGTGCATTCTCTTGGCAAAACTCTGTTAGCCCTTGTCCTACTTCATTTTGTATTCCAAGGCCAAACTTGCTTGTGAGCCTTTACTATGTGTCATACAACATACTGGCTGGTGGAACCCCAAGGTCAACAAAAATAGGTCCTAATGTGAGTCAGAGTGTAGTGTAATCATGGATGAATGAGAAATCAGGAGAAACATGTCTCCTTCCTTTTACCAGTAAAGGGTATTGGAAAATATTTAAGTGAGTGTGCCAAGAGGACTGTCCAGGACAAAGCTTAGCCCTGAATGGAGAGCCTGAAAGACGATGACCATGAATGGACATTCTCTTTTAAGAAAAGGGCAGTGGTTACTCACTTTGTAAGGTTAGAGCCATGTCTTCGCTCTTGGATGCTCCCTGGTACAAAATATTATGTGTGCACATGCATGTACTTTCATTTTTGTAACTTGTGCTTGAATTTCTATTATGAGTGTTAACTCCTGTTTCTAAATTCCATTTACCAAATTGAGTTTAGTGTAGCCTGTATAACTGCATCCAGCCTGAGTTAGGGTGATAACCCAATAACTAATATTCAAAATGTGGATGACTTGCACAATTGTAAGAATCACCCTTCTGTTTATATTTCTAAAATAAAAACTCATGGCTTATAAGCAATCCTATTGCTACTTGGGTTGTAGTCTTCAATTATACAGAGTGAAGTAAGCCAGAAAGAAAAACACCAATACAGTATACTTACACATATATATATGGAATTTAGAATGATGGTAATGATAAACCTGTACGCAAGACAGCAAAAGAGACACAGATGTATAGAACGGCCTTTTGGACTCTGTAGGAGAGGGAGAGGGTGGGATGGGTTGGCAGAGTGGCAGTGTAACGTGTGATATCATAAGTGAAACGAATCGCCAGTCCAGGTTTGATGCAGGATGCAGGATGCTTGGGACTGATGCACGGGGATAATCCAGAGAGAGGGTGTGGGGCGGGAGGGGGGAGGTGGGGGTCGGGATTGGGAGTTCATGTATACTCGTGGCTGATTCATGTCAATGTATAGCAAAATGAATACAGTATTGTAAAGCAAAACAAACTAAAAAAATTAAAATTAATTAAAAAAAAAAAGTGGATCCTAAGTCTGTTTGTATTCAAGAAACCTAGTGTTTCCCATTAGGAAACTGAACTCGGCTCACATTTCAATAGGCCAATGTGGATACATGGGGACTCTTGCCTGGGAGGTGTGGCCCTCCACAGTGTGAGAATCTTGGACCAGGGGAGTATAAAGGGACATGGGTAATTTTAAAGAAAAGATATCTTCAGTCTATTTTATGAATCAAATGGCAAACTGTAAAGCTCAGTAAAGAATATGACTGGTGGTGTGCAAAAGTTAGTTTCGGAAAACATGGGAAAGAACAGTTTTATATATGGGTATGTATATATATGTATGTGTGTATATATAGGTGTGTGTGTATGTGTGTGAGTGTATGTGTATATATGTATGTGTGTATATACAGGTGTGTGTGTGTGAATGTGTGTGTATATATAGGTCTGTGTGTGAATGCATGTGTATATATGTGTGTGTGTATATATAGGTCTGTGTGTGAATGCATGTGTATATATGTGTGTGTGTATATATAGGTCTGTGTGTGAATGCATGTGTATATATGTGTGTGTGTATATATAGGTCTGTGTGTGAATGTGTATATAGGTGTACATATACACACATACATATTTCATTATCCCAAAACAAGGGTGTTGCTTGGTTTGTGTTTGATTTAAAGCAGACTACATTATTTAGCTCAAACAATGTACTTCAAGCTTGGGGAAATAAACGTCCTAAAATCATTTTTGTAATGCTGCTTATACTACTTCAATGACATTTTTATTTATGATTTCACTTTTGTCTTTAATTTTTATGCAATATTTTCATTAGTTGTGAGAGAAACTGAAACTGATCAGCTGTCCAAGGATTTAACTCTATCAAAAACATGTTTCAAAACAGGATGATGGAGAATTCCTTCCTATTTTCACAAACATGACATGCATTACAAGAGCACTGCTTGAAAAGGGAGACATCTCCACCGGTGCTATTCAGTTCAGTCACTCAGTCATGTCTGACTACTTGTGACCCCATGGGCTGCAGCACGCCAGGTCTCCCTGTCCATCACCAACTCCTGGAGTTTACTCAAACTCATGTCCAATGAGTTGGTGATCCCATCCAACCATCTCATCCTCATCGTCCCTTTCTCCTCAGTCCTATTACTTGACATTTATGAATTGACCTTGATTCAGAATTATAGTCTGAGAGCTGGAGTTAATACTGGAGATGACCTCGCATAAACTTCTTGCTGAAAATGAGGAAAGTTAAGATACAGAGAGCAGAAGAACTGGAACCTATGTCTCCTAAATGCACTTCTCTGATTTGAGTCAGTTTTTCTTTAGGAAGATTTCTCTATGGTTATCTGTGATCTTGCAGGATTTCTCCACTGCACAACTCCAGGGGGCATTGTTAACATTGGGATCAGAGTGAATGGTACCCCCCTGGAACGTGCATCAGCCGGAAGTTGTACACATTCTGCAGCCCCTACTACTGCTTTCTCATTGGTGGTGATGTATCTGTTTTGATGGAAGGTGCTCAAAGACAGTCCCTAAGACTCCACCCATATCACAACTTCAGTTGTGAAATGTTTCTGTCGAAGAATGAAGAGATATCAGGCAATGACTTGGAAACAAAGGAGTATCCAATTTTTTTTAACCCTAAATTTTAATTGCAGTGTGTGCAATTAAAATGCATAGCACCCAGAACAGAGGTGACTTGATCAGGATGCAACATGGCTTCTCAATACAGCTCAGTGTTCGCTCTATTTTGCCATTTTTGGCTGCAGCATTACTGGTACCTCAGACACTTACCACTCATCTCAGAGATACAGGGTGTGAATTGCAGGGTCCGATTTGGCTCTACGTAAGTCCTTCTGTGAACCTTTTCTGGGGTTTGGCTCTTATTTCAGCCACCAATATCTGCACCTGAAAGGAGTCAAGCAGCACTAGGGTTCTGAAGCTATAACCAAGGAAGAGAGAGAACTGAAAGTGTTCCATCCCATTTTATTGGCAACAAGTCAAGGAAGACAGTTTTGAAATATTTGTTCGAAGAGGGACTCAAGAAGTCATGTTTACTTGGGAGGTTTATGGCTGAACTCCACCTGCTATTATCCATAGATAACCCCAACAGTTTAAATTATAGAAGCTTCATGCAGATAATCCAGGGCAAACTTATAGGCAGTCCCTAAAACCTCCTGTTCTGCACTTGGTTGATATAACCAGAAAAATACCCATGATGTACTAGGCAGATGCCTTAAATCATAGAGTTCCATGTGATTTTACTCTTGGGCTGAATTTGCATTTATATGAATAGAAATGACAAGTGTGCCTCTGAGGGATGGATCCTCTCTCTTATTTGTTTTTTTCAGTTCCCCTATTAAATCCCTTGGCTTTTCCTCTTTTTCCCCTCCTCAGCCTTGCAGGGGAGTTTGTCACTCTAGATTGTTTTAAGGATGGATGTTTAACCAGGGAGAATCTGAATTGGTGGCAGAGCCCACTGGTAGAGACCCGGCAATAACAGCTCTAACTCGACAGCTGAGTACTAGCAGTCTTGGGTAGAAAGCAGATTATGACAGCTTCAGTTCAGTTCAGTTACTCAGTCATGTCCGTCTCTTTGCAACCCCATGAATCGCAGCACGCCAGGCCTCCCTGTCCATCACCAACTCCCGGAGTTCATCCAAACTCGTGTGTATCGAGTTGGTGATGCCATCCAGTCATCTCAATCTTCTGTCATCCTCTTCTCCTCTTGCTCCCATTCCCTCCCAGTATCAGAGTCTTTTCCAATGAGTCAACTCTTTGCATGAGGTGGCCAAACTATTGGAGTTTCAGCCACAGCATCAGTCCTTCCAATGAACACCCAGGCCTGGTCTCCTTTAGGATGGACTGGTTGGATCTCCTTGCAGTCCAAGGGACTCCCAAGAGTCTCTCCAACACCACTGTTCAAAAGCATCAATTCTTTGGTGCTCAGCTTTCTTCACAGTCCAACTCTCACATCCATACACGACTACTGCAAAAACCATAGCCTTGACTAGATGGACCTTTGTTGGCAAAGTAATATCTCTTCTTTGTAATATGCTATCTACACTGGTCATAACTTTCTGTCCAAGGAGTAAGCATCTTTTAATTTCATGGCTGCAGTCACCATCTGCAGTGATTTTGGAGTCCCCAGAAATAAAGTCTGACACTGTTTCCACTGTTTCCCCATCTATTTCCCATGAACTGATGGGACCGGATGCAATGATCTTCATTTTCTGAATGTTAAGCTTTAAGCCAACGTTTTCATTCTCCTCTTTCATTTTCATCAAGAGGATTTTTAGTTCCTCTTCACTTTCTGCCATAAGGGTGGCGTTATCTACATCTCTGAAGTTATTGATATTTCTCCTGGCAATCTTGATTTCAGCTTATGCTTCATCCAGCTGAGAGTTTCTCATGATGCACTCTGCATATAAGTTAAATAAGCAGGGTGACAATATACAGCCTTGATATACTCCTTTTCCTATTTGCAACCAATCTGTTGTTCCATGTCCAGTTCTAACTGTTGCTTCCTGACCTGCATATAGGTTTCTCAAGAGGCAAGTCAGGTGGTCTGGTATTCCCTTATCTTTCAAAATTTTCCATAGTTTATTGTGATCCACACAGTCAAAGGCTTTGGCATAGTCAATAAAGCAGAAATAGATGTTTTTCTGGAACTCTCTTGCTTTTTCCATGATCCAGCAGATGTTGGCAATTTGATCTCTGGTTCCTCTGCCTTTCCTAAAACCAGCTTGAACATCTGGAAGTTCATGGTTCACATATTGCTGAAGTCTGGCTTGCAGAATTTTGGGGTTACTTTACTAGCGTGTGAGATGAGTGTAATGGTGTGGTAGTTTGAGCCTTCTTTGGCATTGCCTTTCTTTGGGGTTGGAAAGAAAACTGACATTTTCCAGACAGCTTCAGGCTTATTCAATATTCTGACTTTATCTTTAAATATGGCTAGAGCATCTTACATAGCTAGTGCTTTAAATATAGATGGATGCCACATATACATGTGTATTTATAATGACAGCTCAGAATAATCCCATGAAGTAGATTTGTACATTTCTGTGTTTCTGGGTTACAAAAGAAACTGGAGCTTGGTGAGGTTAAGTGGTTTATCAGGTAATTGTGAGTAGAGTGGTAAACAGATACAGCGATGCAGGCAGAATTTTAGTCTGCTCAATTTAGAGGTTGTGGGTTTTGTTCTATAAAAAGAGCCATGACTTTGGAAGTTGGGATATGTATCAGAAACTGTGGGTTGAAGGACGGGGGGATCATGAGGATGAATGTGGAAGTCAGTCCCCAGTCTTATGTCAGAGACTCTTCCCCCCAGCACAGAGTCACTGGCTCTGGCATCTGGATCCCAGCCCAGTCTCATGGGTATAAATGAGTTTGCCTCTGGTTCCTCCCATCCAATCCTAGGAAGCAGAGACTGAAATGGGAGAAAGTCCGAGGTTTATGCAGTGACAAATGAAGTGAACTCTGTCCATTGCTCCCCACCCCACGTTCTATTCCCACTTAGTTGAAACCACCGAATAGATAAAGTTGCTATTGTCAGTGTCCTATGTTCAGAAAACCGTGACTTAAAGACAAAACATATAGCAACACATGGAAAGAATCTGATTGTTCCGTAAAAGTTTGCAACATTACAGTGGAGCTGGAGCTAAAACTAAGAGCTATTAGCCTTTCTCCTTCTCTGATTTTGGTACCACCAGAATAGAAATGGAAGTAAGCCAGAAAGAAAAACACCAATACAGTATACTTACACATATATATGGAATTTAGAATGATGGTAATGATAAACCTGTACGCAAGACAGCAAAAGAGACACAGTTGTATAGAATGGCCTTCTGGACTCTGTGGGAGAGGGAGAGGGTGGGATGGGTTGGCAGAGTGGGAATGTAACATGTGTGATATCATAAGTGAAACGAATCGCCAATCCAGGTTTGATGCAGGATGCAGGATGCTAGGGACTGATGCACGGGGATAATCCAGAGAGAGGGTGTGGGGCGGGAGGGTGGAGGTGGGGGTCGGGATTGGGAGTTCATGTACACTCATGGCTAATTCATGTCAATGTGTAACAAAACGAATACAGTATTGTAAAGCAAAACAAACTAAAAAATAAAAATTAATTAAAAAAAAGGCCTTTTGGACTCTGTGGGAGAGGGAGAGGGTGGGATGGGTTGGCAGAGTGGGAATGTAACATGTGTGATATCATAAGTGAAACGAATCGCCAATCCAGGTTTGATGCAGGATGCAGGATGCTTGGGACTGATGCACGGGGATAATCCAGTGAGAGGGTGTGGGGCGGGAGGGTGGAGGTGGGGGTCGGGATTGGGAGTTCATGTACACTCATGGCTAATTCATGTCAATGTGTAACAAAACGAATACAGTATTGTAAAGCAAAACAAACTAAAAAATAAAAATTAATTAAAAAAAATATTTTGACATAAGCATAAAAATTTTATTAGACCATTGAAAGAAAAAGTGGAAATTTTGGTTGAGCCTACATGTCAGTAGAAAGACTACTCATGTCACATATGTGGGGTCTGTTTCTTGGTGTGGACCCAGTGAAGTAAGTTATTTTTTTCCTAGTACATTTATTGAAAAACACATTTTTACCTCAGTAATATCCATGTGAGCAAAGCAAAAAATCAGACTTTATTGCCAGTTTTACTAGAATCTGAAGTAATGATGATACTGCTAATATTATTACTACCCTTACTGTGATTTCTGGCTATTGTTTCTCTGCTATGTACCAAGCATTTTACTGTGATTAAAAGTGGATTACATCAAATCTTAGGACAGGTTTTGGTTAGTCTCTGGTCTGTTTCCTATCTCAATGGATATCATTGCATTCTGTAATCTCAAGGTTTATAACCATACTTTTGTGGAAATTCCCAGAAAGGTAGACTTCTTTTTCTTCCCCTAATCTTACTGGGCCTACAGAGAAATAACAAGTATTATGGGATAGATCCTTTTGGAGGAAAGACTGTGGATTGCAGAAATTTTTTAAAAAGTGTATGAGTGAAAATACAACACTGCAACTGGATATGTCACTATGATTTTCATTTCTGCTCATTCCTTAAATCTGCTAGGGGAGGTAACTGTGAGAACTTGATCCCTGATATACAAACAGGTTCTGTTTCAATAAGAGAGTAAGATGGAGGGCGCTTCCACTGACAGTCATGTTCTTGTGTGGGCTCTACCCCAGACAGTCCGCAATGTGAGAAATTGCTTTGGTTTTAGAGTCCCGTGGGCCACTTGTAACTCTGAATCTGCCTTAACATGAAGCAAACCACTTCTGCCAAGAGCCCACTTAAGAAATGGCTTTGCTCGACATCTGCCTACTGAAGAGTTCACCCTCCCTGAAAAACAGAACACTTCACTCCCAGGAAAGTTGATTACCTGAGAAATAGACCTAATACTCCAATACAGAGAAAATGCAAAATTGCTTCTTTTATGTCCACATTTTTCTACTGTGCCAGAACAAATTACCCGTTCCTCTGTACATTTGGAAGAAGGAATGGCAGACTAAGGAAAAATAACTTGATCTTAAAGGCATTTGTTACTTCCAAGTAATAATTATTTGGCACTGTTTCTTCACCTCTTCAGCAGAAAAAATGAGTCTTGCTAACACTGCACACACAATCAGAATGTGTTAACACATGGAAAGTCATATATATGTGTATATATATATATATATATATGCTGGAGAAAGAGGGTCTGCTAGCTGTTTTGCTTGCTTTCCTGAATTGCTTGCGTTTTTTATGTTTTCTGTGATCCCAATATTATCCAAGATTTGTAGAGGTGTCAGTTGGAAGGCCCTTGGGGAGTAACCACTTTGCTTTTCAATGTCTTTGAGTATATGGATAAGTAGCAACGTCAATGCCAAAATACAGCAAAGTTCACTGAAGAAGGAGAACAGAAATATTCTAGATTTGGGAAACACTAAAGTTACTGTGTGGGTGGCAATATTAAAGCACCATTCTTGTAGATACTATTGTAGTTTTCATACTACTTATTCATCCTAACGTGAATACTTATGCCTCTAACTAAAATGCACAAAGTTAATATGGCTATTTAAGCTATGGTTTAGAGATTTGGAGGTTTCCTTTTCATAGGGGTGCCGTGTTAATGTTGTTTTTGTAACAAGCTTTACTCATGAGTATGCATATATTTTATGTATCATACATCATTAACTTGCTACAGGATGGAGACAGATGTAATAGCTTCTTGTACCGCCAGTTTATTTTCAGAACCTGGATGAGTTAAGCATAATTTATTGAAATTGACTTCAATCTCTAATCTCCTTTTTATCCTCTCACTACCTGAAAGCTCCAGATCTGATTCTCAAGTGGTTCCTCTTCTGGTGTTTTTCTCCTTACTCTCGCAGGTGGCCATGAGCCCATGTGTCAGGAGTGGGTGGGCAGGTCCATCTATCTTTGTAGCTTCGTCAGTGTTAAGGATGTGTTTATATTACAGGACCAGCTGCTGTGGCATTGGAGCGGAGATAAATGTTATCCCATGTGTATTATAAACAAATGGCTAAGTCGGGATCAATATTAATATAAGAAAATGAGGAGTCACTGAACTCAACAACAATCTCCACCCCCTCCCCTGGCGTTTGGCATCAACTTGCCCTCCTCATGGAAAATTGCTGGTTGTCTGTGTTACCTACACACTATGAGCCAAGGAACTGATGATGCGGTCATGACTTCCACATTTTAACTAAGAATGGTGAGCCGTGATGGAGAGATGGTTTGGCTTGAGCCCCACTTGGCAGGAATTTCATTTTCAAAGTACTTCACAAAGAAAACAGAGACCCTAAGTATGGACTAATTTTATTTTTGCCCTGACATGGTAAGTTAGTTTCTGAGCTACTGTAATTCTCATGACTGACATGGTTATTGTTCTTTCAGCTGCTGGTGCTGTAAGATCTTAACTACCAGTTGGGAGGAAGCTTGTGCTTTTAAACTTAGGATGCATTGAATTTACTGCATTGTATGACTTTATGGTGGAGGCTTCTGGAACTGCCAGTCCCTCACCTGATAGAAGATGAGGGATAAACCTATCAAATATCTAAGTGTAAGCATGAATCACTTTAATAGATGCCCAGACATGATTTGATAATTCCATTGATCAAGATACAAATTAAACCTTAGTGACTGATTTCCCACGCTTTATGATGACGATTCTTTGTGTAGGATCAAGGCAATAATGGAAATGACTCAGCACTTGCCCCTCTGAACCTAGTTTGCAGAAAAGCTTCATAATTTAGATGCAAAACTGTGATGGAACAAAACCCGAACCTGGCAATGGCTTTGGTACAAGTGCTTTTTGCCTTACTAGCTTTTCCAAATTATCTCCATGGGTTCCACTGCCTAAAGTTTAATATAAAACAAATAGGCGGTTTTGTGTACTTTGAGGTAGAAATGACTTATAAAAAATACATTAAAACGAGAAAACTGATTTTGGTCATTTTGCTTCTACTGACTTTTTCCAATTAAAAAGAGAAAACCCCTCACAACCAGGAGCTATTAACAGTAAAGGCAAATGGTAGCAGAGAATTAATGAAACTGTCACACTGGCTAAGGGTGCTTTGGCCTGGAGTCAGAGGCCTCAGTGTTCCAATTCCCAAGTCCCTGATTAGTCATTTTGGCTCAGTTATAAACTTTCTGAGATTCTGTTTCTACATTTTTAATAAATTTTATTTATCTATCTAATTATGTATTTGGCGGTGGTGCGTCTTAGTTGCTGCGTGGGCGTTTCTCTAGTTTCGGCAAGCAAGAGCTAGTCTTCCTTGAGGCACACGGGTTTCTCATTGCAGTGGCTTCTCTCGCTGTGGAGCACAGGCTTTTGAGTGTTTTGGTTTCTATAGGTTCCCAGGCTCTAGAGCACAGGCTCAGTAGTTGTGGTGCACAGGCTTTATTGTCCTGGGTCATGTGGGATGTTCCCAGACAAGGGACCGAACCTGTGTCTCCTGCATCGGCAGGAGGGGTCTTTCCCGCCGAGGAAATAGGGAAGCCCATTTTCTGTGGCTTTTAATGTGGAAAAGATGATGGAATCTGTCTGGCAGTACAACACACTTACTTCCTCTCCAGGGATCTGAAAGGCTGTCCGCAGGAAAAACCGTGTGACATGATAACAAGAGCTTTGGATCAGCAGTCTGGCTCCTGATCCTGCCCTTGTCACTACCTGGTGTGTGATGCGAGGTGAGATACTTACTCTCTGTGAACTAGTATCTTCACTTGAACAATGGTGATAGCGTATTTTGTTCTTATATACATGATGTATTGGGCTGAGTTCTAAGAATCACTATATTTTATAAGCTTTATTGAGATATAATCAATATAAAACACCATGCAAGCTTAACGTATACAACATACTAATCTGGTACACTGCTGCTGCTGCTGCTAAGTCGCTTCAGTCGTGTCCGACTCTGTGTGACCCCATAGACGGCAGCCTTCCAGGCTCCCCCGTCCCTGGGATTCTCCAGGCCAAGAACACTGGAGTGGGTTGCCATTGGTTGCCATTTCCTTCTGAATGCATGAAAGTGAAAAGTGAAAGTGACGTCACTCATTCGTGTCTGACTCTTAGCGACCCCATGGACTGCAGCCCACCAGACTCCTCCGTCCATGGGATTTTCCAGGCAAGAGTACTGGAGTGTGGTGCCATTGCCTTCTCCGAATCTGGTATCTAATATATCGCAAAATAATTATCCACATATCATTAGCTAACAACTCCATCACTTCACATAACGACCATTTCTTTTATGTGCTGTGAGCAATTATGATCTACCCTCTTAGCCACTTTGTTAACTTGTCACTACACCCTGCATTAGATACACCAAACTTATTCATTTTGTAACCTAAATGTTTGTTCTCTCTGATAAACATCCTCCCAACTCCACATACATTCCCCCTCTTGCTTATTCTCTGTCCCTGGTAAACAGTCCAGTTTCAGGTTCTAAGCTTGGCATTTTGTAGATTCCCCATATAATGACATCATATGGTATTTGTCTCTCACTGTCTGACTAATTTCACTTAGCCTAATGACCTCAAGTTTCATCTGTGTTGCCACAGATGGCAGGATTTTCTTCTTTTTCGTGGGTGAATAATATTTTTCTCTGTGTATATATACATATACACATACGTCACATCTTCTTTCATTGCTCATCTGTTGTCAGACACCTAGGATCTCTTGCTATTGTGAAAGATGCTGCAGTGAACACGGGCGTGCAGACATCTCTTCAAGGTCCTGACTTCATTTCCTTTGAATATATTCCCAGGGGTGGAATTGTTGGATATCGGGTAGTTTCATTTTTAATTTTTTGAGGAACCTCTGGACTGTCCTCTGTAGCAGCTATAGCAATTTACATTCCTACCAACAGTCCTACTAAAAAATTGCCTTTTCTCCACATCTTTGCTGACACTTATCTCTTGTCTAGTTGATAATAGTCATTTGAACAGGCATAAGGTGCCCATTGTGACTTTGACTTAAAATTGCTATTTTTATAAGTTAAAATTAATAACTACATGTTGGCAATTTCATGTAATTTGAGCTAAGTAGGATTTTTTTTTATCTCTACAAACTTAAGAGAAACTCTCATAGTGACCTCAAATTTAATTGTAAAAAAAATGAAGAGATAAGAAATGATTAGAGAATGATGGAGGTTTGGAGGGTGGTGAAAGAGAGGCCAGTATTTTTCAGATTCTTTCTTTCATTGTTTCCCTTCTCTCTGTGTTAAACTCCTAGATGGTTTTATATGCTTTGTTGTTGTGTTGACATCATAAATGCAGATTTTGACAAGATTGCTTTATTCTGCAGTGATCTGGTCACCTGTGGCAGGGTCATTTCAGGGCTCCACCTGCTAAGAAGGCTCTAGAAACAGTGGTGTAGGGAGAGGATTAGTAGGAGGGCTATCTTAGATGGAGTGTTTATGGAATGCCTATTAAAAAGATGTCATTTATCATCTACCAGCTCAAACGGTAGATGAAGTCAGATCAGGCTTGATCTAGGGGATAAATATTCCAGGCAGAAGCAATGGGAAGTGTAAAACCTCTCAAGCAGGAAGGAGCTTAGTTCAAGGAACAGAAAAAAGCAGGCCAATGTGATAAGAGTGATATGAGATGAAGGGTCAGAGGCACAGGAGGCTGTATCATGTGGGGCCTCATAGACTGTGTTAAGGAATCCCTTGAGAAGTCATTGGAGAGTAACAAGATGGGAGGAACAAAAGGAGCATGCTCTTTGTCATGTGGTAAATTTTACTGAAGAGACAAAGCAGTGGGTGAAGGCAGAGCCGTAGGAGGAAGCAGAGACTTTCCACAATCTCTTCAAGTTGGGGTTCAGTTCAGTTCAGTTGCTCAGTCGTGTCCGACTCTTTGCGACCCCTGGACTGCAGCACGCCAGACTTCCCTGTCCATCACCAACTCCCGGAGTTTACCCAAAATCATGTCCATTAAGTCGGTGATGCCATCCAACCATCTCATCCTCTGCCGTCTCCTTCTCCTCCCACCTTCAGTCTTTCTCAGCATCAGGGTCTTTTCTAGTGAGTCAGTTCTTCGCATCACATGGCCAAAGTATTGGAGTTTCAGCCTCAGCATCAGTCCTTTCAATGAATATTCAAGACTTACTTCCTTTAGGGTGGACTGGTTGGATCCCCTTGCTGTCTCAGGGACTCTCAAGAGTCTTATCCAACACCAGAGTTCAAAAGCATCAATTCTTTGGTGCTCAGCTTTCTTACAGTCCAACTCTCACATCCGCATGTGACTACTAGAAAAAACATAGCTTTGACTAGACAGACCTTTGTTGGCAAAGTATGTCTCTGCTTTTTAGTATGCTGTCTAGGTTGGTCATAACTTTTCTTCTAAGGGAAAAAAAAAGTTGGGTTTATGATAAAGAATCAGATCAAAGTAGGATTAAGTCTAAGTTTAGTCATCTATAAGTCATATGTATTTTGTCCATATATCAATAATGACTTTTTTTTCTAAGTGGGCTGTAGTTTAGTCATTAAATGCCTCAGGCCCCAATTGTGTCATTCATTTTAACCCTACAAAGTTAAATAGTGCAAAGAAAACTATTGTATGAAGATGAGGAGATTTGGGCAGGAAGATTGATCTGTCTAACCAAGTTTCTAAACACTGGTGTAGCTCTGTGTATCTGTACAAAGCAAAATGCAATTGTATTGAAGTATCTGGATAGAAAATGACTATTTCCCCAAATATCTGACTGTTTCCCCCCCTCAAATATCTCAATTTATACTCTGAGAAAGAGTAGCCACTGTATGATTTTGAAAATACTAATACTTATCACTTCATTCTGATTATATAACATAATCTAAGCTAATGAAGTGTACTTAAGCAGCAAAATATATTCATGTAACTACAGGAAATAAAAATTATAGCTAATATTCATGGGCACTTATATGCTGAACACTAATTGTGCTTTACGTATATTAACTCACTTAATTCTCACAATAATGGCCTGTGATAGGTATTATTTTTTTAATCTATAATTTAACATGTGACAAAACTGGAGAAGAAAAAGACTTGCCTAGAAACTTGCTTTAACCACATCTAAATGACATTTAAAATAAATAAATACAAATTTATTAAACAAAAAATGAGTTTCATTAAAATAAGGTGACACTTTCGGTTATTCATACCCACAACTCAACATTCACTATTTTTGCTACAAACTTACTTTCTCATAGAAGATGATCTCCTTTAGCCAGGTTCAGCTGATGGATCTAGGAGTGTGGTAGGACATGAGAAATGAATTATTGCTCAAAGTGTTTTTTAGACCACCAGTTAGAAAAGGCAGTTGAAAGGCTGATTTGAAAGGGGGTTCCATGCTCAGAGATCCAGTTACAGCATCTTTTAGGGAGGTGGAGGTGGAGTGAATGTTAATTTACTAGAGAATTTTTAAAAATTATTTTTAAAACTGAAGATCAGAATTTTCCAGACTCACTCACTATGGAGATATGTTCTCTTCCAAGTAATAGTAATACCAATTTTTGTAGAACACACGTATCAAAGCACAATTTTTTTTGTAGAATATAGCAATCAACTTAATACTCTGATAGAAGTTTCTTAACTTGGGATCAATGAGCTTCCTAAGACTAGCTGCAAAACTGTGTGTATAGGTGCTTATTGCAATTTGTACTGCCACTCTCCCCAGGCTCCACCACCTCCTAGGCCTCAGGCTCATCACCTTCCTCTGCTTCTCAAAGGGATCTCTGAACCCTTAAGAATACTTAAGGGCTGCTTAAGAATGGATGCTTAAGAATCCCAAACAGGGATTTTCCCGGTGGAAACATACTTGATAAGATAAAATCCTTTTTAGCTAGTGTAAAAAAGAATTTTTGGAGGGACTAAGGAGCTCATTATTCATTTAAAGTTTAAAAAAAAAAAAGAGAGAGAGAGAGACTGCTGCTCTCCCTTACCCTCCTCCATTACAGGCTTTTAAAAATAAGTGTGTGGCCCTGTCTCGTACTTGGCATTTCTTTTCTTTTTTTTTTTTTTGTACTTGGCATTTCGAAACAGCATAAAGTCAGCTGAAGTACCTTTCCCTCTGAAGCCATCAATGAAGAAATGAAAATGAATTCTTTGTGTTCCTCTAACCTTTGTTTGGGCTTCCCTGGTGGCTCAAGTGGTAAAGAATCTATATGCAGTGTGGGAGACCTGGTTTCTGTCCCTGGATTGGGAAGATCCCCTGGAGGAGAGCATGGCAGCTCATTCCAGTATTCATGCCTGGAGAATCCCATGGACAGAGGAGCCTGGCAGCTACAGTCCATGGAGTCACAAAAAGTCAGACATGACCGAATGACTAAGCACAACACAACGTTTGTTTGGGGCTTTGCTGGTGGTTAGACTTAAAGACTCTTCAGGAGACCCAGGTTTGATCCCTGAGTTGGAAAGATCCCTTGGAGAAGGAAATGGCAACCCACTCCAGGATTCTTGCCTGGAGAATCCATGGACAAAGGAGCCTGGTGGCCTACAGTCCATGGGGTCACAAAGAGTTGGACACAACTGAGCAACTAACACAACAACAACAACTTTTGCTTGAGCCAAGATTAAATGATAACTGTTTATGATATATTTAATTCGGTCAAGAGGTCTGGTTCTTTTAGATCAGCTGTGAAAAGTGGGGTCTTGCCCTTGAGGAGACCAGGCCATGAGTGAGAGAACAGCCATAGTGAAGACAGCAGTGCAACATCACATTCCCCCTATAAGGAGGTAAGTAAGGTGTGGGCAGGGACCCTGTGCTGTGCTCACCTTCATGATCTGGTACATAATACCGAGCCTGGCACATGGTGGTGTTGACCAAATATTTGTGGAATGAATATAATGGAGCTTAGAATCAGAACAATTTTCATTTTACTGCCAAGAACGTTCAGGGAATGCTCCTGGCTTAATCCTTTCATTTATAATATATGAGAAAACTTAAGCTCCAACTCAGACTTAAGGGAGAAAATTTCTCAGAACTTGGCTGAGATCTAAGAATTTTACAAAAGGTAGAAGCTTTTGGAAAAAGAATTTCCAGAACCAGGTCTGGTTACCTTTAGAAAACTGAGATAAGTTGTTCTTTCTGGTGTTAAGGTGACATTATGTGATTGAACTTCAGCATTTAGCAACTGAGAATAACTTGGAATGCTAGAACCAGGAAGAGAGGGCCAATATAACATGAATTTAACCCTGTTAGATGATAAAGCATATAATTTGCTTTTTTAAAATTGCTCTGTACAACAGGATGTGGTATGGTCCAATCTATTTGAGATTTTCTTTTTATTTGTGTTCTCTTGTAAGAACAGACAGTGAGTTTCTTCATTTTCCTGCCCAAATTAACCTTAAATCATTCCATCCAGCATGCTTTCCTCATATGTTAGTTGCTCAGTCATGTTTGTGACTCCATGGACTGTAGCCTACCAGGCTCCTCTGTCCATGGAATTCTCCAAGCAAGAATACTGGAGTGGGTAGCCAGTCATTCCCTTCTCTAGGAGATCTTCATAACCCAGTGACTGAATCCAGGCCTGTTGCATTGCAGGTAGCGTCCTTACCATCT
This sequence comes from Aepyceros melampus, assembly GCA_006408695.1. Lineage (NCBI taxonomy): Eukaryota > Metazoa > Chordata > Mammalia > Artiodactyla > Bovidae > Aepyceros > Aepyceros melampus. The sequence goes on along the minus strand of SJXQ01010199.1, from coordinate 56,824 downwards.
GAGCCACCAGGGAAGCCTACTTTCCTTCACAGGCATAGCTAACCCCAGGAAGTAGCTATTACCAGTAATGGCAGACAATTGGGCAAAGCTTGAGTCTTTTTAAGACTTTAACAATAATTTCATATTTATTTCTCTTTTGTGTCTCAAATTATTTCTTTTTCTGACTTTAAAAAATGATCCATTTCTCAATTAAAATAAGTAGGCATTAGAATTTCTAAAATACTTTTATAATGAGGAATCCTCACATTTACAATACAAAAGACACAGGCAAATTAGAAGCTTTATCAAACTATTATAAATGTATTGGACATCTTAAGGAAATAGGAAAGCAAAAATAAATCAGATTCTCAGCCTTTTACTGGTTCTTTGGAAAACAAGAAATAGGGAACTCAGACCAATTTAAAAAAAAAAGAAAAGGAAATAGGTAACTCAGTAGCACTTGTCTGAAAAATGTGACTGTCCCAAAGGCTTCTGTGTTTTGAGTCCTGTTGTTATAGAGGTCAAACAGTTGGGACATGACTGGACTTGAGATGATGCTGTGGGGTCAGAGGAACAAGGCTTGGACACTATAGTCTTAGAAGTCACTACTAAATGATAGAATTATGATGAAGTTATTTTCTTTTCTGATAAAAGTCAACAGAAGGATATTCACCTGGGTCCTTTCACCTGAATATTTGCCAACAAAGTCTGATTTCTTCATCCTAATTTTTAAGTGAATATAATGTCTGACAGTGTGTCTGGTGTATATTACATTTATAAGCAATGATTTCTTGAATATTAAAATATTAGTTTTAGGACTTTACCTTGCATACAAATATTGTTTATTTCTTTTTATTGTCTCATGTGTTGTGTTGTTAATATAAATATTTAACTTATCAAGATTTAATAAAAACAGAGATAACATTTGGAAGAGTAGCTTCCTTTTCTATAAAATAGCCATTGTATTCATTTATGTGTAAGCTTGTATTTTCATAGCTCATAACTATCATTAAGTAGTATGTTTTAAAAAATGTACTCAAGTGTATCTTTAAAAGACAAGTTAGAATGACTCCTTTGTAGTTATGATAGGGTTTTTTGTTTTTGTTTGTTTGTTCTTTTAGGTAGGTAATATATATTTTAAAAATTATATGCATTTATGCATGTTTAGGAGAAGGAAATGGCAACCCACTCCAGTATTCTTGCCTGGAGAATCCTGTGTATGGCAGAGCCTGGTGGGCTGCTGTCCAAAGGGTTGCACAGAGTCGGACATGACTGAAGCGACTTAGCATGCATGCATGCATGCATGCCTTGGAGAAGGAAATGGCAACCCACTCCAGTGTTCTTGCCTGGAGAATCCCAGGGATGGGGAGCCTGGTGGGCTGCCATCTATGGGGTCACACAGAGTTGAACACGACTGAAGCACTTTAGCAGCAGCAGCATGCATGGCTGAGGACTACAATAAAGATTGTCTAGCTGTTATCTGGATTTTAATAGAAATAGAAACAAACTTGTCATTTATACATGTTTGTTGTTTGGTTGCTAAGTCATGTCCGATTTTTTGTGATCCCATGGACTGCAGCACACCAGGCTTCCCTGCCTTTCACTATTTCCTGGAGTTTGCTCAAACTCATGTCCATTTAGTCCATGAGGCCATCCAACCATCCCCTGTTGTCCCCTTCTCCTCCTGCCCTCAATCTTCCCCAGCATCAAGTTCTTTTCCAGTGAATCAGCTCTTGGCATCATGTGGCCAAACTATTGAGAACATATCATATTTGCATTATAACTTCTTATCTATCTTCTTAAAAATTTTAAAATCAATACAATACAGGGAAAGTACAGTTATCCTATTAATGCAGGAAGGACAACAGTTTGGAGGCTGACTTGTCTTCTCTCCAGAAGTGGCATTTTTCATGGACAGAGCACAAAGTTATAAGCCAAGGCCCAGTTAATGTTTACTGGGATAAGCAACTTCCTGTGCAGTATAGTTTTGGCGTGCTAGGAAGTGATACTTCAAGCAGTAGTAGTGTGATCCCTTGCACTTGGGCAACCCATGGTCACTGTGGGTCATCAAAAGTGATATTCGTTATCTTCTTGAGCTCAACAATAAAATTTTTTTCCAGGGAAATTGATCAAATTTTATTGACAACAGTTTTAGTAAGAAACCCTTTTATTTAAGAATGACTGCTTAAAAAAAGTTCACTGCTTTTTATGATTTTTAAGAGTTTTTTAAAATTAAATTTTACTGGAGTATAGTTGATTTACATGTTGTGTTTCTACTGTATAGCAGAGAATCATTATACACATGTATCCACTTTTTAAGATTCTTTTCCCAAAGACCTTATTACGGAGTATCCAGTAGAGTTCCCTGTGCTATACAATAGGTACTTATTAGTTATCTATTTTATATATAGTAATATGCATGTCAACCCCAATCTCCCATTAAATCCCTCCTCCCCTTCCTGCCTTGATAACTACAAGTTTGTTTTCTATATATATGACTTTATTTCTGTTTTGTAAATAAGCTTATTTGTAGAATAATTTTAGATTCCACACATAGCAATATCATATTTGTCTTTCTCTGTCTTTCATTCAGTATGACAATCTCTAGGTCCATCCATATCACTGCCAATACTCATTGAACAAATACTCATTAACAAACATCCAAAAATATGGTAAAGCAGGAGGAAGAAGAGGAAAAACAGGATCTGTGGAATTAGTTCAGCTTGGGTTTAAATCCTAGTCTGGCATCTATCTAGTTTTCTGGTCATGCTCTTCTGTAAATGGCATATTAAAAGTCTGTACAGTTCTGGGGATTAAATGACATGCTGCAGTCAATTACCTGGCATGCTTCCTGAAACAAAGAAGCTTTTGAATAAATAGTACATATAAAGAGCCAGCTCATTGGAAAAGACTCTGATGCTGGGAAAGATTGAGTGCAGGAAGTGAAGGGGATGACAAGGACAAGATGGTTGGATGACTCAACGACTCAATGGACGTGAGTTTAAGCAAGCTCCAGGAAATGGTGAAGGGCAGGGAATCCCTGTGTGCTGCAGTCCATGAGTTGCAAAGAGTCAGACACAACTTAGGGACTGAACAACAATATTGTTACATGAAAATAGCTGTCATTTAATATTCTACCACCAAGTGCTAAACATTCTAACATTTTCATGTATTTCCTTCCATTCAATTTTTTTAGGCATACATTCATATTGTTGAGATCATATTGTATATATACTTTTTTATACTTTATTTTAATACAGTATAGCATTAAAAACATAATTTTTCATGTATCAAATTGGCAATGCTTATTAAAAAGATAACACAGGTTGAGAGTTACATGTACTGCTGTTTATTACTGGTGAGAGTATAAACCTATCTAGAAAGCAATTTAGGAACTATATTTCAAGAGCATTAAAAACCATTTACCTTATGACCTGGTAATTTTATTTCCATATAGCCAGTCTGAGGAAATAAGTGAATATATGAACAGAGACTTTTGGTCAAAGAAGTTCATTGAAGAGTCATTTAACACAGGAGGACTAAACTCATTACTGCCTACTATAAGGAAACTGACACATAAATTATGCTATATTCAAAATATAAAAATAAAATAGACAAAGAATAATTAAGAACATGGAAAGAGGTTCTTGATATGATGGTGCATGGAATGTGCATAATGTGTGTTACAAAACTCCAGTAGTTCAATTTAGTTTTTAAAAAAGCGAGAATGTGTGGAGAATGGCCTGGAAAAATATAAGCCTAAGTATTAGTACTCATTGTCTCTGGAGGTATTTAGTTGTTTATTTGTATCTCTCAAATTTTCTGCTTGGAATATGGGCTTATGTCAACATAATGGTGAATAATATGTATCATATTTACATACACATATACATACATGTTCATATACACATGCATACATACACAGACACCTTTTATGTTTACAAGTGTTCAATGCAGAGAATTTTGGAAATAAAAAATACACATACACACAGATATATATTTAAATGCACACATACAAACGTACGAGCGTTGGACCATAAAGAAGGCTGAGTGCTGAAGAATTGATGCTTTCAACTTGTGTTGTTGGAGAAAGACTTTTGAGAGTCCCTTGGACTGGAAAGAGATCAAACTACTTAATTCTAAAGGAAATCAACCCTGAATATTCATTGGAGGGACTGATGCTGAAGCTGAAGCTACAATACTTTAGCCACCTATTCTTTAGCGAAGAATCAACTCATTGGAAAAGACCCAGATGCTGGAAACGATTGAAGGTAAGGAAAAGCAGGTAGCAGAGGATGAGATAGTTAGGTAGAATCACTGACTCAGCGGGCATGAGTCTGAGCAAATGCTGGCAGTCAGGGGAGCCTGGGGTGCTGTGGTTCATGGGGTTGTGGAGTTGGACACGATTTAGCACCTGAACGGCAAAGAGCAACACATGTGAAACAGAAGCAAACATTACACCCTGAGAATTTACCCGTGCCATTAAAGAGTCTTAAAATTTCAAGACTGCGTATTTTTAATAGCTTTACAGTGTTTCATTTTGAGGCTATACCACAATGTCTTTAACCTTTTTTGTGGGGTATTGTTTAAAATGTATGGATAATTGCAGCGTACATCTCTGCATACAAATATTTTTGCATTTCTAGACCATTTCCTTTCTGATGCAAAGGCATGGTTCGGTCATGTAAGCAAACCTGGGTAGGCATGTCTGGGTGTGTGAATACACTCACCTGGCCTTGCCCCTCCAGGAGCAGGAGGGAGAAAATGAGACCATCTCTTCAGAGAGTGGAAAGAAATGATGTGGCATTTCTGGGAAGGAAGGAAAAGGCTTTTCTAATTGGAAACCAGTATGTTCTGACGATGACTTACTGCTTAGAGAGAATTTAATTGTTATGCTGCTGTGGCCACTTCACATTATTGTTGCTGATTTTTGTTTGTTTGTTTTATCTTGAACTCTCCTTACAGATTTCTTTGCCTGGCTAGGCTCTTTTCTTTCAAGACACACTTGTGCTCTAATGGTTTCCAACATGGGCTGAGAGCAATACTCTCACAACATCCTGCATCTATTTCCATCTTTGCAATTTCTCTTCTATGTCAAACTGATCTACACACTCAATTTTATGTCTCTGGTGCCATAAAAGGTGTTTGGCACATGGTGGTTGTTCCATATATTTTTTTGTGGGGGAACCAGAAATACATTGGTTCTGACAGTGTTTGTTGCTGTTCAGTTGCCAAGTCACATCCAACTCTTTGGGGCCCCATAGATTGTAGCAGATCTGGCTTCTCTGTCCCTCACCATCTCCCAGAATTTGCCCAAGTTCATGTCCATTGAATCAGTGATGCCACCCAACCACCCCATCTTCTATTGCCCTCTTCTCCTTCTCCCTTCAATCTTTCCCAACATCAGGGTCTTTTCCAATGAGTTGACTGTTTGCATCAAGTGGCCAAAGTATTGGAGCTTCAGCTTCTGACAGTGCACAGGTTTGTAATTCTAAGGGCACATGTAGCCCGGTGTTTCCTCTCTTCCCTTTGCTCCCTAATCACACTGATTAGGCATAAATCAGCATGATTTTCTTGTTAAGCCTTCTTAAAAGAACAAAAACTTTCCCAAGCTACCTGAAAACCCAGTTTGCAACAATGCTCACTGCATCTCATTACAGTCAAGTCTTATTTTTTGTTTTCTACAAGCTTGGATTAAGGTGCAGCTAGTAAGGAACAGTCGGAGAAGGCAATGGCACCCCACTCCAGTACTCTTGCCTGGAAAATCCCATGCACGGAGGAGCCTGGAAGGCTGCAGTCCATGGGGTTGCGAAGAGTCAGACACAACTAAGCGACTTCCCTTTCACTTTTCACTGTCATGCATTGGAGAAGGAAATGGCAACCCACTCCAGTGTTCTGCCTGGAGAATCCCAGGGATGAGGGAACCTGGTGGGCTGCCGTCTATGGGGTCGCACAGAGTCAGACATGACTGAAGCGATTAAGCAGCAGCAGCAGCATTAAGGAACAGTGGCCTCCCAGAAATATCTAGTATTCCCTTTGCTGGGCTTGTGGCAAATAACATAGGATATTCCCCTGAGGCACTCAAGGGTATTGTAGAAGTAAGTTATCCGAAGTGAAGGTTAATATTTGTATTACAATTTATAAATTAAAGTGATTTCATCTACATTGTCTCACTTAATTTGCTGATTGTTAACATTCCTATGAGAATGAAGCTGTTCATTCCACAGTTTCAGATAAAGCTTTAAGATAGAGTCCTACTGAGAAAAGTAATCCCCATAATGGTACTGTTATCAGATCATTTTCTTCTGGAAAGTATTTGCAAGTAGAAAAATCTTGATCTTGAAGGAAAGGAAGAGGGGGAAATGACATGAAGGAGAATAAATACACCAACTAGTGATAAGTTTTTTGTGATTCACAATGTTCCTTTTGCCAGTTCAGGTTGGGGGAAGAAAATCCAGTGTAGCATCTATCACGTATGCTAAATTGCTTCAGTCATGTCCATCTCTTTTCAATACCCATGGACGGTAGCCCGCCAGGCTCTTTGTCCATGGGATTCTCCAGGCAAGAATATTGGAGTGGGTTGCCATGCCCTCCTCCACGGTATCTTCCTGACAACCCGTGTCTCTTACTTCTCCTGCTTTGGCAGGCAGGTTCTTTACCACTAGCACCACCTGGGAAGCCCCAGCATCTATCGTGGTTCTCTTAAAATCGAAAACCTAGGTGTGTCCCTGGTGGTCCAGTGGTTATGACTTTGCCTTCCAATGCAAGGAGTATGGGTTTAATCCCTGGTGGAGGAGCTAGGATCTCACATGCCTCGTGGCCAAAAAACAAAAAAAAAAAAAATGAAAACAGAAGCGGTCTTGTAACAAACTCAGTGAAGTCTTTAAAAATGATTTAAAAAACAAAAAAACAAAAAACCTAAAAAAGTTGAAAATCTAATCATAGGCCAACTTATTATTTCCCTTAACTTTTTTTGAAGGCTTATATCATCATCATCATATAATGAGTGTTTGCTGCTCTAAGAGTCATAGAGGAATTATCTAAATTAATCTTCCAAGAAATTTATGTTTATTGTTATGCACTCCTTGCATTGGAAGGCAAAGTCATAACCACTGGACCACCAGGGACACACCTAGGTTTTCAATTTTAAGAGAACCACGATAGATGCTGGGGCTTCCCAGGTGGTGCTAGTGGTAAAGAACCTGCCTGCCAAACCAGGAGAAGCAAGAGTAGACAAGAGTCAACTGAGGCATCTTGCCCAAAGTCAAGAGTTGAAAGTCAAAGTCAAAAGTGTTGAAACAGGAATTTAAATTTAGTGTTGCCCAAAATCAAAGTGTTGAAACAGGAATTTAGCCAATCTGACTCCAGTTGCTTTATCAATGGACACACAGCACTACTTCTAATTTTTATCTTTATGTTTATCTTTAGCCCAAATCATCTCTATTTGCTCTGAATCTTTTAAGGATTACTACTTTTATAAGTACATATTTAGGATATCTTTCAAGTAATATTCTATGTTATAGTCATTGGTGTACTAATATTACGGTCTCCTTTCTTTGCTCTACCTTTCTCATCTTTGGCATTTACTTACCTGCTACCTTCCCCATGGAGTCTATCTATACACTTCTTCCTTCTCTTGGAATCTGCTTTTACTTCTCCTTCATCTAGATCAGTGTTTATCCCTGTTGTTTGTATATGTAATCACTCAGGAGTCCTTAAATAATACCAATGCCTTGGTCTCACCCCAGAGATTCTAGTTTACTTGGTGTGGCCAGGATATCAAGATTCCCAAAAGCTCCCCAAGTTATTAAATCTGTAGCCATATTTGGAAAACACTGGTCTGAACATTTCCTACTTATTTTTGACATTTCTTCTGCTGCATTTTCACTTCCTTCACTAGAGTTAAGTGTCCCTATTTCCTATTACAATCTGTCATAACAGATGTAGTTATAGCTTATAGACTCTTGGAATTGGTAGTGGCCATGGAGAAGAGGAGAGCCCAGGAGAGCCTCTGAGGTACTGAAAGCCCAGTGAAGAAAATATTTGAGGAGGAGTTCATAAGCTATGTCATATGCTGTCATGTAAAATGGATTTATTCATAGTAATATGGACAACACTGGTAGCCTTGAGATCAACAGAAGCCATTAGAATGATGGAAAATAAAACCCTGAGTAGAAAACCGAAAATTGATGACACTGGAGAGAGGGCAAGACAATCACCAGAGCAAAATTCTTGGGTACATGAAAGGGATGGGTTTTAGTGCACTTCATCTCATTTAATCCTTGCCACAATCCTAAGAGGCAGATATTATTTTTATTTCCATTTTGCATATGAAGAAAGTGAAGCTTGGAGAGGTTGCTAACTTGTCCAAGGTCACAGAGCTCACAGTTGTCAGAGCTGAGGTCAAATGTAAGTCTACCTGCCCTTAGCAACTATATTCCTTTGTTGCTTATTGGTAAGAAATATCCTTTCATTTGTAGCTAAATAAATCAGCTGTATATGCATTTTTTCCTGAGCTTATTTTCATATTTTTAAGAATCTGTCTCTTCTACAGCAAAATTGTGGTTAATGATAAACTATATAATCTACATAAACCAGGTACCAATGCACTCCAGATTAAAAGAAATCTTTGGGATCTGAAGCTCTGATGAAATTATTGAGCATACTAGCTTTATCTAAGTCAATGACAAGACTGTCTGTTCTGGCATCTCCTGGCTTCAGGAGTCCTGGTAGAGCTCTAATGCCCTCACACAAATAATTCTCAAGATCCCTTACACTCTTAAAGGAGCTTCATAGCAGCTCCCCACAAGCTGGGCTATAGGCTAAGAGTTGATAGCTGGAGACTTGTGGTAGAGGGTGAATCTTGGTAGGTGAGAATAGCATTATACCTGATTCCTGGTGAGTTTACTGCCTAGGTGATGCGGTAAGATCAGTAACATTTTATAATATTTAAAAACCAGCAAGGAAAAAGAAGAACCCTGATTTGTAGTATTTGCCCACTTCTGTGATGTGAATACTCTCACCATGGCTGATTTCAAGCTACCAGCCTGAAGTCACTAAATGAGAGTCAGAAAGAGATGAGAACAGTAAATCCTCTAGTCTATGCAAAACTGGCTCCAGCGCACCATCACATAAGAAAAATACTCCCTCCCTTCTCAATGGACATTCTCACTTCTTGAAGTGACATAAAGTGAAGCAGCATGAAGGGGTAACAAGCACACTGTATTCAAATTCCAGAGAATGACAGTCTGGTTCTGATTATTCAATGATTAGCCATGTGGCTTTTGCCAACTCACTTAGCTTCTTTGCCCTCTGATTGAGAAATGAAGCAGCTGGCCCTTTAAGGTTCTTGAGAGTTTGAAGATGCTGTGGTGCAGTAGCACATAGGATGCTAGAAGTCAGTCCTCTCCTCCGTAGGGGTGGAGAAAATCACCTGTAAAACTCTGTGCAACACTGTGCTTTTGAGTTTCAGATGAACACATTGTCTTTGCTCAGTGCTTGCCCATGCTGTTCTCTATCACTGTGGCCTTTGAGGTTTCTCAAAGAAACCAGCAGGGATGTTTGAGGCTGTTCACGTATAATGTTCCCAAAGAGGCAGTCTAAATAATGAAAAGGAGTATGCAATCACACCAGATAACTTCTCATTCTGGGGATAGATAGAACCGCAGTCTTAACCTTTAATTTTACAGCTTTGCCATCTTTTGCTAACCCTTAACATTATATTAACAAAAGATGGACTGGGCAGGAGCAGGGAGGGGCTTGATGCTCTTTATGATCTATTTGAACATTTTTATCTCTCTTAAAAAAATAAATTTGCTGTAAAAATTAAAACTGTATTTTATCCTTTTAAATGCAGCCCTAGATGATGTATGTAACTGTGCTGGCAGCCAGTCAAGTCTACACAAAGCCCAAATTGAATCTTCCTTCTGACTACAGCTGTGCATGATATTTTACACAATTTTTTATGCTGGTCGTAAATGAGGTGAAACTGTGATTATGCCAATTTGGGGATAACACATCTTCACCAAAAACGCAACTGCCATTTTTCAGACATGTGTATGTATTTACAGGATTCAACCCTCCTATTCCCATCACTAGGTTACATGTTGTTGACCTGATAAAAGATTGCTAGGTGAAGTGCTGTAGGCACTTAATATTCTATTGCTATAGAACCTAGGATTGAAAAAAAGCATCATGATTTCTTCTTACAACACTATCTTCTTGGAAAAATGTAGCCCCTCAGCTACTCAGTATTCTGAAGTAGGGGGTGAGATTTTGTTGTAAAAACAATGTATCCATTATATATGTAAATAAATCAATCTAACTAGACAAAGATCAATAATGAGAAAAGAGGTTTAAAAATACAGAAAATGTCCCTGATATTCAAATCTAATATTTCACTGTGTTACATGAAAAGGTATTGAGAAAAAAATATTATCTAAAGATCAGAAATTGATGCTTTTCTGATTTTCTTGCCTCTGCTTGACACAATACAGATGCTTTCTGTCTATATCTAGTATTAACATAGAGATTATCTTTTGACAATTTAAATTGAAAAGCTTGAGAGGGAAAAATTAAAATGTTAAGTAAATGATTACAGAAAAAATAAACCTTTGATATGAACCTTAACAACCATTTATCCAAATTAACATGATATTACATTTAGGGCTATAAAGATGACTCTATTAGCATGAGCGTGTGTATATGGGCTGAACCATCAATCAGTTCTCATGGATAAATAAAACCCAGAGCCAAAGATATTTGCTCTACCAGCACCCTGCTGTCATTCGGAAGAGCACCTCTGGCAGAACGATAGCCCTTCAAGTTGCTGACTGAACTGAGCCTGCCATGTGACCAGCATAGAGCATTGTAGCTGCAGCCAATCATATTAGGGGACAGATTTCCTACATCTGAAAATTTGTCTTGAGAGCTCTCTGGAAGGTTTTAGCCAGAGACCAGATGACGACTTGCTAGAGGTACTGAAGATGATGATACTGCATTGCATAAGGTTTCTGTTGTGCAACTTATATGCATTTCCCTCCAACTTGGTACTTTATTCTGTGAATAAGAGAGAATGTGTCTCATTGAGACCATCAGTAGCAACTTTTGTTTGGCACTGAGCAGCTGTCCAAAGTTATATGTTGAGTATTTGATTAAAGGAATGAATGAATGAATAAATGAATGGCAGATTTAGCCAGATATCATGTGGAATTCCATGCTGCTATGTCATACTTCTGAGGAGCATAAATAGTGAGGAGCTTCTCTGCCACACTGTAAGTGTTCATATGTAATTCTCACACACAGATGATGTCAAGTGATAAGGACTCTTTTCCCTCTCATATTGGCCTAATGGAAAAAAAATGAATTGAATTTTGCACATCTTCAGAAACATTACTCAGGGTTGTAATTTTGGCATCTTAGGCATCATTTAATAATCAATCCACAAACACATTATCTTGGCTTGCATAATGTCAGATGTTCCTGACTGAGAAGGCTGATTGATTAAATTTCAAGATAAGGATATTAAAGCCTGATGATCAGGTTAAAGTTCTAGTGTATTTAATGACTGGGGAGACATTGCTGGCTTTTCCTGACCTTCAGACAATCACTTGTCTGACCAAAATGACAATCATTTTTAAGATCAGTTCTAGCACAGTTCATTTCTAAGATTTCCCTTGTTTGTAGTTGTGAAATAATCTTTTACTTAACTGAGCTTAATGACCAAGATGCAGGCTTCTTTCTTCAAAAGAGTTTTGCTTCTTTTGTCCACACATTATAGTGGAATTACCACTACAGTGAATTCCAGAAGCATTCAACCTTAAAAATCACATATCAGTAGATTCTGTAAGGAGTCAGCCTTGAAAACTGCCAGTGTTTCAGTGTCAGGAAGCATTTAACAGGAGGCTTCCTGTGTGCTGTTTTGGGTCTGTCAGGAATCCTCTGTTCCTTATTAATTCCTGAATATTCAGGAATTAAGAGGCGAGGCAAGCCTCTCCTGGGGCTGAGGGATCCAGGCATTTCCTTCCTTGTTTTTCAATATGGTAATAAGTACCCTCTTCCTTCTTGTGAACCATAGGGTAAAAGTGATTGTTTACAACTCTCCCTCTCTTTAATATGAATCGCCTGTGTTTTGTAAGTCTGGAATTTTAATCTTTATCTTTGCTGAGAATAACTACAGTATATATGCCCACACCATGTTGATTAAAACCCCTTTGCTCCATCAGAGCTTTGGTCCCCGTGTGTTTCTTTCTCTTTCTTTCTCTCTGTCTCTCTCTCAGGCTATTTCTTTGGAGTGCAGAGGCCCTCTGGGTTCACTTTCCTGCCTGGGCTTCTAAGACCCTCTTGAGAAGGCGCGCTGCACCTTTACCCTATCGAGAGGGTGCCTGAGGCCTTTTTGAACAGAGCAAGCCCCATGTCAGGGACTTGATTGGTTTTCTGTGTAAACCAAGGAATATCAGCCTCTTTCTCTCTCCTTTACTTTCTTATCATTGACTCTAGACCACCAGGTTACAGTCCATTAAAGGACCTCAAGTTTCAGGAAGAACTGTCTAGCACATATTTTACTTAGATACTGTAGTTTATGTGATCATCTTGCTTCCATCTATAATTCATCTTGCCAACTTCGATACATAAAGTCACAAACAGTTCAGTTTCAAGTTGCATTCACATCATACATTCTTCTTGTGGTCTATCACTATTGTATGGGGAAATTACCTCTCTTGACAGCCCTTAGATTTGAAATTCTTGGCTGTTGGACTTAATGCATCTCCTCTTGAATTTTACATTTTGACCTGATGGCACTGGGTTTTAACTTGTAGCATAAACCCTGTTATTCACCAGCAGGTACCTGTCACATTGATAAAAGAATTCTTAGAAAGGGATAGTGATTGGTTTTGAAGTGCATATGATTCTTATGACATTGCAATAGTAAGGGTGCCATAAAGATGGAATAAACATGGCAAACAAAAGACCTGCTGACCTATTTTTGCTTGAACAGGTAGCAGATGGTTTCTTCCCAGGTAATTTGTTATAAAAAAGAAGAACTCATTTAGTAACTCTTATTTGTATTACGTGAAACCATAATCAAATGAGATCAAGGCTATAATCAAATGAGATGAAGACTATAATCAAATGAGAACAGGTGAAATGGACGGTCCATTTGTGAGAAAGGGATAGTTTGTAAATTTGTTGTTTTTGTTTAGTTGCCAGTTTGTGTTTGACTCTTTGCTACCTAGTGGACTGCAGCATGCCAGACTCCTTGGTCCATCACTGTCTCCCAGAATTTGCTCAAATTCATGCCCACTGAGTCGGTGATGCCATCCAACCATGTCATCCTCTGCCACCTCCTTCTCCTTTTGCTTCAATCTTTCCCAGTATCAGCATCTTTTCCAATGAGTCAGCTCCTTGCATGAAGTAGCCAAAGTATTGGAGTTTCAGCATCAATCCTTCCAATGAATATTTAGGATTGATTTCTTTTAGGATTGACTGGTTGGATCTCCTTGCAGTCCAAGGAACTCTCAAGATTCTTCTCCAACACCACAGTTCAAAAGTATCAATTCTTCGGTGCTCAGCCTCCTTTACGGTCCACCTCTCACATCCATACATGACTATTGGAAAAACCATAGCTTTAACTAGGTGGACCTTTGTTGGCAAAGTGATGTCTCTGCTTTTTAATATGCTGTCTAGGTTTGTCATAGCTTTCCTTCTAAGGAACAAGCATCTTTTAATTTCATGGCTGCAGTTTGTAAATAATGTATCTCAAAAAGAGAAATACAAATGACAAGGATAAAGATTAAGTTCATCACCCCTTGTGAGCAAAAGCAAAGGCAGTATATATATATATATATATATCTTTTGTTTTATCCAATTTAACATCCTTACATCTTTAGTTTAAATTATGCAAGATTTCTTGAGATTATTATATACATCTTATAGAGAAATGCAGTGTGATATCTTTCTAGGTGTGCTATCTTTTTTGGAACTGCCATCACAAAATACCATTGATTGGGTTACTTGAACAACAAAAATTTATTTCTCACAATTCTAGAGCCAAAAAGTTTGAGATCAAAGTGCGGCAGAGGTTTCTGGTGAGAGTTCTCTTCCTGGCTTTTAGTAGTGTCCTCATGTGGCAGAGAGCCATCTCTTCTATTTATAAAGCCACAGTCCTATCAGATTAATGGCCCACCCTTATGACCTCAGGCTTCCCTGATGGCTCCGTTGGTCAAGAATCTGCCTGAAATGAAGGAAACCCTGGTTCGATTCTTTGGTCTGGAAGATCCACTGGAGAAGGGGTAGGCTACCCACTCCAGTATTCTTGGGCTTCCCTTGTGGCTCAGCTGGTAAATAATCCACCTATAATGCAGGAAACCTGGGTTTGATCCCTGGGTTGAGAAGATCCCCTGGAGAAGGGAAAGGCTACTCACTTCAGTATTCTGGCCTAGAGAATTCCATAGACTGTATAGCCCATGGAGTCGCAAAGAGTCAGGCATGACTGAGTGGCTTTCACTTTCACTTATGACCTCAGTTAGCCTAAACATCTCCTAAGGACTCTTATCTCCAGTCCCACTGAAGGTCAAGGCTTTAATGCAAAAGAATTCAGTCCACAGCAACATAGTTATGGGTTTCCATTTCCTGGCCACTTTAACAAATATTTACATATAGGCTTCAAGGTGTTATGTTGGTGGGTAATGATATAAGTAAGACAAGATTCTTAACCTCTAGGATCTTAAAGTAAAGCTTATTGGCTTCTTACTTTGAAGGACTCAAAATGCAAAAACAGGTAGGAGACACAAAAGAAACATCAAAATAGGTAATAGAAGTTTGTAAAAAGGAAAGAAGAGGAGACATGAAAGGGTTTCATGTGGAAGTAACATTTATGATGGGTACTAGAGGATTTATAGACTTTTTGACAAGCAGAAGTAAAAGTGAAGATATTTCAGGCATAGAGGCCAAAGACATGTTCTTTTCTATTCCTGCTGAAACAAATGACCATAAATGTAGTGACAGCAGCACTAGCTGTTAGCATCAGCTCCGTTTTGTAGGTCAGAAGTCTACCACGCTAGGCTAAAATCAAGGTGTCAGCAGGGCTACATTTTCTCTGGAAGCTTCAGGGGGAGACTCCATTTCTTGTCTTTTCTGCCTTCTAGAGGTCACCAAGGGCTTCCTTGAAAGCTCAGTTGGTAAAGAATCTGCCTGCAATGCAGAGGTCAGCAGAATCACTTGGCTTATGGCCCCATCTTCCATCTTTAAAATTCGGCAACCTTAGTTGGGAAAAGCTTTCTTGGCTTTTAAGGACTGATACAAATATATTGCATCAAAAGCCAGGGTAGTCTCCCTATCTCAAGGTCAATGCCCTTAACTACATCGGTAAAGCTCCATTTGCTTTGTAAGTAACATATTCATAGGTTCTGGGGATTAGGATGTGGCTATCTTTGGGGGAGCTATTATTCTGCCTACCGTATGGGCCAAGAGTGGAGCTATTCTAGGATTAATTATTTTATTCAGTAATTATCTGTTAGGGAATGAGTGTCTGCCAGGCAATACATTCAGTGGGCACATGGTTAAATGGCTGAGGATGCAATTCCAACTGAGTAGAGGAACCATTAGAATGTGTCTACAAGGGTCAGTAAAAGTCTCAGGTAAGATTAACCTTTCTTTCAGTGTTTTACATTACATTAAGCAGTCCTGCGCACAGTTATACCAGGGGAACTAGAAGTTAATTTACTACATAATATCTCTTTTTATATAGAGGGGGAAAAATATCAGAATCATGAATACTTTGTCTGCTTTAAGACAGAAGGATGAATTGAAGCATAAGATGTGGAGGAGAAACCAGAAATAATGTAGTTTTCTCAGAAGAGTTTCTAGAACTAACACAAAGCATCTGCAAAAAGAGGCATCAGATAAATGTAAGTGAATTAAATACTTAATGCATAGGAGGAATAAATGATCATTTCTAAACATTTCAGCAGGGCCATAAAGAGAACCCACACATATAAACATAATTGATCATTATAATCTCTGATAGTCAATTCAGTTTACATCTGCATCCCATTAATGAGTTATTAGGAGTCTAACATTTCCAGAATGAATGTCAAATGGTTTCCTAGTTCTGAAAAAGACAAAATTATAAAGTTTGGATTATAGTACAGATTTAATTAAAAAGTAAGGCCCATGAAAATTGAGCCAGGCGCTTTCTGCGCCAAAATTGTATGTATTTTATGATCCTCTAGTCACGAATGGAATCTTATTTTAATAGTTCATAGTTATAGAAGGTATAACATATATTTTGCTGGTAAGTTTATTAATAAAAAGAAAACAGCTAGCATCTATCTTAATAGGGCACTCCGATCACATGCATCCATTTCCTTCCCTTCAAGAGGCCATCCTTAAAGTGACTGATAGAAAACTGTGTAAGTCTACAATCATGAGAACAGAAAATGAGCCATCATCTGTAGGAAATTTCAGCAATGATCTGGAAGAAGGAGAATAAATGAGCTTTAAAGTGGAGCAGGGAAAGCTATTGCTGAAATTCTGCACTAATGGGCTATAGCCCAGAAGAGGATCACTATGTCCTGCAGAAGCCCGAAGCAATTCAGCTCTCAGATACACCAAGCAGAGCAGAGGAGATGTGAGAAAATGGACAAGGCTGTCTTCAAACCGATTGTATCCTCCTTACCACCCCTGACCCCCACCAGCCCCACTATCCAAATATACAACATCCAGGAGTGAAAACATTTACCTCCCTGGCAAATTCAACATCAATAGCAAACAATTTTTTCTTTTAAACTTTTTATTTTCTTTGGGATATAACAGATTAATTTTTTGTGATAGTTTCTGGTGAGCAGCAAAGGGACACAGCCATACATAAGCATGTATCCATTCTCCCGAAAACCCCCTCAAACAAAAATTTTTTAAGTGGTAAATATTTCCTTTAAAAAAAAGAAAACTCAACTGGCTTGGGGGTGTATGGGCAGTGCCTTAGGAACTAGAGGCTGTGACAGGTAGTAAAAGTATTCATGCTGAAGAGCAAAAAAGTCTACACTGTTTAAATAGGAATATTCTGACAAAATGAACGCCTTATGACCATTTAATCAGTTACTTCACACTTGATATGAATGAGCAGTCAAAGACCTAACCACTTTAGAAGTTATGGTCTTTGTTTCCATGCAAATACAGTCAGGCCTTGATAACCACGGCTTCTGCATCCACTTTGGGTGAACCCGAGGATGTGGGACTCGCAGATGCTGAAGGTCGACTGTACTATGCCATTCTATGTAACGAACTTGAGCACATGCAAATTTTGGTATCCATGCTGGGCCTGGATCCAATCCCCTGCACATATCGAGGGAAGACTGTTTATTTGACAGGTTATCTCTAGAAACTCTAGTGGGAGATTAAGGGAGTAAGACTAGGAAGGGAAGAGGTGACAAATGCCTGTGTACAGTTGGGGCTCAGGCTCACTGAGGACCTCTGGGACACTGAAAACTTGCTACAGAGTGATTCAAAGAGAAGCAGGGATCCTGTGAGCCGTTATGCCCAGAAAATGAAAAAGAAAGACCAGAGCGGCAGGTGGGGAGGAAGGAAGGAAGGGAAAGAGTCACAACTTCATGAAGGCTCATGATTTCATGTCGTTAAGGCTGTTCAATACAAAAGAGTTAGAACTCCCCACATAAAGTTCTGGTTAAGATCTTAAGTATATCTGAGAAAAAAGAAACTTCATTAGTAAAGGGAAAAGAGTATATTATATAAAAAGTAAAATCAGGACGATCTCTTGGAAGTTAATGATTATGATTGGAAAAAATAATCCATAAACGTATTAGAAGAAAAGTCGAAAAATTTTACAAGAATAAGGAAAAACAGAAGAAAAAGGAGAAGGGAAACTCCTGGTCAAAACGAACATATACTAGCTTTATAGGTAAGGAAGAGTGATTATAGTAAACTATTTGGTTATTAGTGAAAAAATGTTATCCGTTATATTATTATCCATCATTTAAAATCATCCTATAGACAAAGCTTGACAGATTGTAAATGTTACAAATTCTGATCATGTAAGAGGAGAGATGGCAGTTATATGAAGATGAAGACAGGGAAAGGTGGGTTGAAAAAAATGGGGAGAGGCAATGATGATCTTAATCTTACCAAATGAAAAATCCACAGGCAGAAGTTTGGAAAAATAAGTAAAAGTAAATATGTCATTTGAAAATTCAAAAAAATAGTGACAATTTAAGCCCTTACCTGAATCGGCTTTTTTTAACAATGTGAATGTAAATATTTGTTAAGATTTTGATGACATTTAGAAATGTGGCAAATTGCTGCAAATTCTTTGAAACCATTCATCAGGCAAGAGCAGGCTGTGCGCCATCTAGTGGGAATCTGCACCCACTTCAAGCTCATGACTCTCTCCAAGACCATTCAATACAAATGTATTCTTCATCAGACTCACCGGTTATAGATGATGATATAATTAACTGTAAGAGCAAACATTTTTGATAGAATCACATGAATGGATAAGAGAATTATTATTTTTGAGTGCCAATATGGAACATTGGCACAAACTCTGGAATTTGGCCCAGGATTAGAAATCAGGGGTACAAAGTTAAAGCTTGGTTCTATCACTGATTTCCCAAGACTTTGGACAACTTCCTTAATTTTGCTCTAAGAAATTTCTTCCTATCTCTAAGCAGGAAGTCACTATTCCTGTTTGTAAATATAAGTGTAAAATATAGTAATATAGGTGAACATGTTTGTTGGTGGCTATTAACCTTTCTATGATTATTTTATACCTGCCATTATTCTATCTGATTCACTAATTAGTGGACTTCCAAATTATTTAGCACACAATTAAGAGCTGAAAATAGAGTTCAAGTTGAAACTAAACTTTATCTGATTATGTTGGTTAGATAATGACATTTGCTGTTTTAAACTTACGAGAGAATTTGTTAAAAATGTTAAAATAGCCATAATTTGAATGTTGAATCTTTTAAGGTCCTTTAGTTCAGTTCAGTCACTCAGCCATGTCAGACCCTTTGCAACCCCATGAATCACAGCACGCCAGGCCTCCCTATCCATCACCATCTCTCAGAGTTCACTCAGATTCACGCCCATCAAGTCAATGATGCCATCCAGCCATCTCATCCTCTGTCGTCCCCTTCTCCTCCTGCCCCCAATCCCTCCCAGCATCAGGGTCTTTTCCAATGAGTCAACTCTTCACATGAGATGGTCAAAGTACTGCAGTTTCAGCTTTAGCATCATTCCTTCCAAAGAAATCCCAGGGCTGATCTCCTTCAGAATGGATTGGTTGGATCTCCTTGCAATCCAAGGGACTCTTAAGAGACTTCACCAACACCACAGTTCAAAAGCATCAATTCTTGGGTGCTCAGTCTTCTTCACAGTCCAACTCTCACATCCATACATGACCACAGGAAAAACCATAGCCTTGACTAGATGGACCTTAGTCGGCAAGGTAATGTCTCTGCTTTTGAATATGCTGTCTAGGTTGGTCATAACTTTTCTTCCAAGGAGTAAGCATCTTTTAATTTCATGGCTCACCATCTGCAGTGATTTTGGAGCCTCCAAAAATAGTCTGACACTGTTTCCACTGTTTCCCCATCTATTTCCCATGAAGTGATGGGACCGGATGCCATGATCTTTGTTTTCTGAATGTTGAGCTTTAAGCCAACTTTTTCACTCTCCTCTTTCACTTTCATCAAGAGGCTTTTGAGTTCCTCTTCACTTTCTGCCATAAGGGTGGTGTCATCTGCATACATGAGGTTATTGACATTTCTCCCAGCAATCTTGATTCCAGCTTGTGTTTCTTCCAGTCCAGCATTTCTCATGATGTACTCTGCATATAAGTTAAATAAGCAGGGTGACAATATACAGCCTTGAAGTACTTGGATGCAATCTCAAAAATGACAGAATGATCTCTGTTCGTTTCCAAGGTAAACCATTCAGTATCACAGTAATCCAAGTCTATGCTCCAACCAGTAATGCTGAAGAAGCTGAAGTTGAATGGTTCTATGAAGACCTACAAGACGTTTTAGAACTAACACCCCAAAAAAGATGTCCTTTTCATTATAGGGGACTGGAATGCAAAAGTAGGAAATCAAGAAACACCTGGAGTAACAGGCAAATTTGTCCTTGGAATGCGGAATGAAGCAGGCCAAAGACTAATAGAGTTTTGCCAAGAAAATGCACTGGTCATAGCAAACACCCTCTTCCAACAACACAAGAGAAGACTCTACACATGGACATGACCAGATGGTCAATACCGAAATCGGATTGCTTATATTATTTGCAGCCAAAGATGGAGAAGCTCTATCCAGTCAACAAAAACAAGACCAGGAGCTGACTGTGGCTAAGATCATGAACTCCTAATTGAAGAAAGTAGGGAAAACCACTAGACCTTTCAGGTATGACCTAAATCAAATCCCTTATGATTATACAGTAGAAGTGAGAAATAGATTTAATGGCCTAGATCTGATAGATAGAGTGCCTGATGAACTATGGAAAGAGGTTCGTGACATTGTACAGGAGACAGGGATCAAGACCATCCCCATGGCAAAGAAATGCAAAAAAGCAAAATGGCTGTCTGGGGAAGGCTTATAAATAGCTGTGAAAAGAAGAGAGGCAAAAACAAAGGAGAATAGGAAAGATACAAGCATCTGAATGCAGAGTTCCAAAGAATAGCAAGAAGAGATAAGAAAGCCTTTAGCGATCAATGCAAAGAAACAGAGGAAAAGAACAGAATGGGAAAGACTAGAGATGTCTTCAAGAAAATTAGAGATACCAAGGGAACATTTCATGCAAAGATGGGCTGGATAAAGGACAGAAATGGTCTGGACCTAACAGAAGCAGAAGATATTAAGAGGTGGCAAGAATACACAGAAGAACTGTACAAAAAAGATCTTTACGACCCAGATAATCATGATGGTGTGATTATTCACTGAGAGCCAGACATCTTGGAATGTGAAGTCAAGTGGGCCTTAGAAAGCATCACTATAAACAAAGCTAGTGGAGGTGATGGAATTCCAGTTGAGCTGTTGCAAATCCTGAGAGATGATGCTGTGAAAGTGCTGCACTCAATATGACAGCAAATCTGGAAAACTCAGCAGTGGCCACAGGAATGGGAAAGGTCAGTTTTCATTCCAATCCCAGAGAAAGGCAATGCCAAAGAATGCTCAAACTACCACATAATTTCACTCATCTCACTGCTAGTAAAGTAATGCTCAAAATTCTCCAAGCCAGGCTTCAGCAATACGTGAACTGTGAACTCCCTGATGTTGAAGCTGGTTTTAGAAAAGGCAGAGGAACCAGAGATCAAATTGCCAACATCAGCTGGATCATGGAAAAAGCAGGAGAGTTCCAGAAAAACATCTATTTCTGCTTTATTGACTATGCCAAAGCCTTTGACTGTGTGGATTTCAATAAACTGTGGAAAATTCTGAAAGAGATGGGAATATAAGACCACCTGACCTGCCTCTTGAGAAATCTGTATGCATATCAGGAAGCAACAGTTAGAACTGGACATGGAACAACAGACTGGTTCAAATAGGAAAAGGAGTACGTCAAGGCTGTATATTGTCACCCTGCTTATTTAAGGTCCTTAGATACACAAATTAAATATTATAAATATTTTCAGTTACATTTAATTGTGGGAGGTTTAATTTTAAAAATATGTTTCTGCTTTAGTACTTTTTGCTTCAAAGAAACATCAATCCTGATCTTTTTAATACAATAAATTTTTTACTTTGTAATCATAAAATAGGACATTTTCCTATTAGAGAAGAAAATTTCTAGTGGTTACAACTACATAGATTTAACTTTTGTAAATATTTTAATTTAATTCTATTTTTCTGTCTACATGTGCTGGGCTTAGTTGCTGAGTTGTGTCCAACTCTTTGCAACACCATGGACTATAGCCTGCCAGTCTCCTTGTCCATGGGGATTCTCCAGGAAGGAATACAGGAATGAGTTTCCATGTTCTCTTCCAGGGAATCTTCCCAACCCATGGATCAAACCCATGTCTCCTGCATTGCAGGTAGATTTCTTTACCATCTGAGTCATCAGGGAAGCCCTCTCTGATACTTGGACATAAATTAAAAAAAAAAATTGGACAATAAAGTTTTATATTTTATTTTCCACAAAACATATCATAAATCTTTTTCCATGCTATATAGTATTCATAGATATTATGTTGGCATCTGTTGCTACTCAGTTGCTCATTTGGGTCCACTCTTTGTGACTCCATGGACTGCAGCATGCCAGGCTTCCCAGTTCTTCATTATCTTCTGGAGTTTGCTCAAACACATATCCATTGAGTTGATGACGCCATCCAATCATCTCATCCTCTGTTGCCCCCTTCCCCTCCTGCCCTCAATCTTCCCCAGCATCAGGGTCTTTTCTAATGAGTTGGCTCTGGGACCAAAGTTTTGGAGCTTCAGTTTCAGCATCAGTCCTTCCAATGAATATTCAGAATTGATTTCCTTTAGGGTTGACTGATTTGATCTCCTTGCTGTTCAGGGGACTCTCAGGAGTCTTCTCCAGGATCACAGTTCAAAAATATCAATTCTTTGGTGCTTAGCCTCCTTTATGGTCAAACTCTCACATCCATACATGAGTACTTGAAAAATCATAATTTTGACTATATAGATCTTTGTCAGAAAAGTGATATCTCTGCTTTTTAATAAGCTGTCTAGGTTTGTCATAGCTTTTCTTCCAAGGAGCAAGTATCTTTTAATTTCATGGCTACAGTTGCTGTCTGCAGTGATTTTGGAGCCCAAGAAAATAAAATCCATCACTGTTTCCATTTTTTCCCTATTTGCCATGAAGTGATGGGACTGGATGTGTTTATTGGCATACTATTCTAATAAATAAGCAATCAATATACTTAAATTATTACTGTGGACATTAGATTTTTCTATTTGTTTGATTTTAAAAGCTTACTATATTTGTTATGATGAATAAGTTACATATCTTTCGCTTCATCATTGAAAATATTTTTAGAAAAATTCTTAGAAGTAAAATTTATAAATCAAAGCATATTCTCATTTCTAAATATCAATTTTATCTTCATGTCTCCAAACACTGGGTGTTGTGATTTTTATGGTATTCTTAAGAATGATATGGAAGTTAAGGGTTATTTCATTTTTTGATTGAAGTATAGTTGTTATGCAATACTATATAAGTTACAGGCATACAATATAGGGATTCACAATTTTTAAAGTGTATATTGTGTTTATAGTTACTATAAAAACTTGCTATAAAATATTGACTATATCCCCAACTTTGTGCAGTATATTTTTGTAGCTTATTTTATACCTAATAGTTTGTACCTCTTAATTTCCTTGTCCTATATTGCCACTACCCCTTTCCTCACTGTTTGGTAACCAATAGTTTCTTCTCTATATCTGTAAGTCTACTTCTTATTTTGTTATTTTCACTAGTGTGTTGTATTTTTAGGTGCCATATGTGAGTAATGTCATACAGAATTTATCTTTCTCTGTCTGACTTATTTCACTCAGCATAATGCCCTCCAAGTCCACCCATGTTGCTCCAAATGGCATGATTTCATTCTTTTTTATGGCTGAGTGATATTCCAGTGTGTGTGCGTGTTTATCTGCATGTATACACAGATATATCCCATTTTCTCTTTCATTCATCTGTTTGTGGACCCTTAGGTTTCTTCCATATCTTGACAATTGTAAATAATGCTGCTATGAACACTGAGGTGCATTTATCTATCAAATTAGCATTTTTGTTTTCTCTGCATATATACCCAGGAGTGGAATTTCTGTAGTCATGTAGTAGTCCTGGTTTTAGTTTTTTGAGAAACTAAATTGTTTTCCTCTGTGACTGTGCCAACACTGTGACATTCTTGCCAACAGTGTACAAAGGTTCCCTTTTCTCCGCTACCTCGCCAACATTTGTTATTTGTGTTCTTTTGGATGGTGGCCTTTATGACAGGTATGAGGTGCTACCTCATTGTGGTTGATTTTCACTTCCCCGAGGCCTAGCAATGTTGAGCATCTTTTCATGTGCCTGTTGGCTATCTGCATGTTCTTTTTGGAAAAATGTCTATTGCGTTTTCTCAATTTTTAATCAGGTTGTTTGCTTTGATGTTGAGCTGTATGAACTGTTTATCTATTTTGCATATTAACTCCTGTTGATAATATCATTTGCAAATATTTTCTCCCATTCACTAGGTTGTATTTTTGATTTGTTGATGACTTCCTTTCCTGGGCAAAAGCTTTTCAGTTTAATTAGGTCCCATTTGCTCTTTTTGCTTTTATTTCCTTTGTTTTAGGAGATGGATCCAAAGAAAGATTGCTATGATTTAGGTCAAGTAGTATTTTGCCTATGTTTTCCCCTAGAAGCTTTATGGTATCTGGTCTTACATTTAGGCCTTTAATCCATTTTTGTTTATTTTTGTATGTGGTGTAGAGGACGATTTAATTTCATCCTCTTAAACGTAGCTGTCCAGTTTTCCCAAAACTACTTATTGAAGAGACTGTCTTTTCTCTGTTATATATTCTTGCCAAGGGTTACTTCATTTTAATTTGTATTTATTTGATTACTAGTGAAATTGATGTATATTATGTATATTGGTCATCAATATTATTTGTATATAACTCTGTTCTTGCCTGCTGTGTTGGTATTTTTATCTTACAAATCAGTATAAACTTTCCACACACTAAACATTTATCTTTGACACATGATACTTGTTATAACTCATTTTTATTTATTTGTCAAATATAAGCTATTATATATCAATTCAAATGAAAAGCTTAGCACATCCTTATAATATAGTCTTGTGAAAGACTAAAGATGGAAGCATAAGCTAATTTTTTCCAAATTCTTATTAAACTGCCCTTCATGGGAACTTGTTACTGTTGTTAGAATTAATTATATGTATAATATTTCCATATATATTATCAAGCAACAGAGTCAGATTGCTTGGTATGAAAATAAGTCATCTTTCCAAAACTTCTTGCTATTGCCTACCACCCCCTTTACTATCCTTTAGAGCTTTGGATAGTGAAATAATCTCAAAAATCTAATGTAGCTCAGAGATATGATCTAATCTAATAGCTCAGATATTTGATCATTGTAAGCAATATTACTAGAATATAGGTTTCTACCTCCTTCTGCCTTCCCTCTCCCATTGTTCTTATACTTTTTAAATGTAACATGTGCGATATCATAAGCGAAATGAATTGCCAGTCCAGGTTTGATGCAGGATGCAGGATGCTAGGGACTGATGCATGGGGATAATCCAGAGAGAGGGTGTGGGGCGGGAGGTGGAGGAGGGGGTCGGGATTGGGAGTTCATGTACACTCATGGCTAATTCATGTCAATGTGTAACAAAACGAATACAGTATTGTAAAGCAAAACAAACTAAAAAATAAAAATTAATTAAAAAAAAATTTACTGAGAATGTCACTGAATTTAATACAGCGACAGAACATGATCTCAAAAGAAGATAGTTTTATAAGACAGTTAAGATTTTCTCATTGACATTTCCTATTGTAACTCATATTGCCAATTAATTTTTATTTCATTAGCAATGTAACAGAGAAAAGACTTTGAAAACACTGCGCTTTGTGTAGATATCTTTTAATTAAGGCTAATTAAATACTGTGGAAGGACCTGATTATACCTTTGAGTATTTCTTAGTCTGAAAAAAGGAAGAGAAAAAAAAAACCACACACAGAAGATGTGTAGTCATGAATATATTGAACAAAAGCTGAATTCAACAACTCATTACATAGAACAAAAACTTCAAAAAAAAATAAAAAAGGAACAAATTAGAGAGTAGCACTGGGGGAGTATTCTCTGAATAGACGTGCAGATTCTCTGAGGAGGCTTGTGTACCACTGTTTGTTTTGATTATTAGGCAGAATCTCAAGTAAATCCAAGTAGAAATCACACTGATTCTGAAAACAAAGAGCAGTGCCAGTGGGTAAACAGTTTTAGGGCAAACTGAAGCAGTACTCCTTGGAGTTAGGAACGGGTTTTTCCAGATGGCCACTGTGCATATGGCTGGGGTATGGTGGTAGCCAAAATAGGAAATGAGAACATAATTCTTTCCAATTAAATCAACACTGTCCTTGAGAAAAGAAATTCACAGACCAAGTCCAGGGAGATGGGGGCAGATGAGAAATAGCATTCAAGACCATCAAGACATCTTTAAGTAATTATAATATCTTTTTAAATGTTCAGACCAGTCAAATCTATTTTGGGATTTTAGGCAAGCAAGGCAATGAGCTAAATGATGCACTAGAAATTCACAGTTCAAATTGGACTTGTCTATTCTCTTTCATTCTGGAACATTGGGTGAGTTTACTTAATCTCTCTCTGATTGTTTCCTCCTGTGTAAAGTGGGAATCATATCCCCAGCCTGCCTAACAGGCTTGTTGTAAAGATAAAATAATAAATGTTATGAACACTCTGCAATCATGAAACACTGGATTGTATTTTCCAGGACCTGGAGGGAATAACCAATAATTTCAACTCATGCTGTGGCTCACATCATGCTCTCTCTTAGGAAAGATGTTACTATTTATGAAAGGGTGAGATTTCTAGCTTGGTTTAGGCCCTGACCCTTGACAAATTCTATGGTGGTTATTCAATTTATCTTAATTAAAGGCTAATTTACTGGCCTCTGTATAATCAACTTGGGTGGAAACTGAGCTTTGCTGGGCAATCTGGTTGAACATCTTAAGAAATTTCAGGTCCCGAAAATATCAGCCACATAGGTGCTGTTATACACCCTATCACAAGTGAGTGTTCAGAGGGAGACCCTAAACACTTATATATGGAGTCCAGTACATTCTTGTGGGATCTTTGATACAGCAAATGAGTGCAGGGGTAACAGGTAGCTAGTTTCCATACCAGTCAATCTACCCCAAGTATCTTATTTTCTCTTTGCCTCATATATCTTGATTTCATCCTTCTTATAGGGAATCATCTAAAGCTATAATATTTAAAACCGACAACAAAGACCCTTTCTACATTTTTGTTTTGAAATGCCCTTCCCCCTCCTTTTTTTTTTTTTTTTTGCTATTTCAATTTTCTACTCAATTGGTTCCATGTATACACAGTGTTTGTGTGTGTGCACACACTTGTGCATGAACTCGGTAACTCAGTCGTGTCTGACTCTTTGCGACCCAAAACTATAGCCCACCAGGTTCCTCTGTCTATGGAATTTTCCAGACAAGAATACTGGATTGGGTTGCCATTTCCTATTCCAGGGGATCTTCCTGACCCAGAGACTAAACCTGTGTCTCTTGCATCTCTTGCTTAGCAAGCAAATTCATTAACATTGTACCACACAGACCCAGCTACAATTTGTATAATGCACTGGAATCTCAGCTGTTTTCAAGGCTAATCTGATATATATTGTTTTCCAGTGTACAAGAGAAGTAGTTTTCCTGTAAATAATAAATTGTGCTCATCTTCTATAGCTAATCTACAGACAGATAGAATTTCAAAGGACTGATCATGGCATCAGCAGTTTAATACTTGGCCATATGTAGGTGGTGAGAATAAGTCAATTAGCACAGAAAAAGATAATAAGTCATTCAGTCATGTCTGACTCTTTGTGACCCAGACTCATGGACTGTATAGTCCATGAAATTCTCCAGTCCAGAATACTGGAGTGGGTAGCTGTTCCCTTCTCCAGGGGATCTTCCCAATCCAGGGATTGAACCCAGGTCTTCTGCATTGCAGGCAGATGCTTTACCAGCTGAGCCACAAAGGAAGCCTAAGAATACTGGAGTGGATAGTATATCCCTTCTCCAGTGGATCTTTCTGACCCAGGAATTGAACTGGGGTCTCTTGCATTGCAGGCAGATTCTTTACCAGCTGAGCTACCAGGGAATCCCTAGGACAGAAAAGTTATAACAAAAGCAACATATATCTTATTTGTCCCATTCCTCAACTCTGTTCCATAGAGACAAACATTTTCATCATTTCTGGCTTTTCTCTTTAGTTTTCCTCTAATTCAGTGTGTAGTACTACTACTACTACTAAGTCGCTTCAGTCGTGTCTGACTCTGTGTGACCCCATAGATGGCAGCCCACCAGGCTCCCCCATCCCTGGGATTCTCCAGGCAAGAATATTGGAGTGGGTTGCCATTTCCTTCTCCAATGCATGAAAGTGGAAAGTGAAACATTAAAGTGAAGTCGCTCAGTCGTCTCCGACTCTTAGTGACCCCTGAACTGTAGCCCACCAGGCTCCTCCATCCATGGGATTTTCCAGCCAAGAGTACTGGAGTGGGGTGCCATTGCCTTCTCCAAGTGTGTAGTAGAATTACCTAAATAGCCCATTATGAATGCAGATTCCTGAGATTCATCCTGGACTTGCTTAATGGAATTGCTGATACTGTGTCTGAAAATTCAAAAGAGAAAGATCATAGAAATTCTAATGCCTTCTAAATTTTGAGAACAATTAACCTAATAAATGTTGAGCAACATTATGACTTTCATGACTCAAGGCACTTTTGCCTTCATGGGTCTCTTCCTCCATAAAAGTATTTAAAAGTATCTTTTTGCTACTGTGTTAGTACATGGATGAATATGTAATATTATATATTAAAATTTTCTTCAACCTAAGTTCATTTTTTCTTCTGATAGAAAAAAAAAAGAAGCATTTTCATTGGCTCCTAAAAGTATGGTGGGCATTAGGCATTGTGCTTCCTGTTTCTCCGACAGCCCAGAATGAATCCAGGACTAGTCAATTTAGATGATACAGGGAGGGAGGAGGGAGGGGGTTCAGGATGGGGAACACATGTATATCTGTGGCAGATTCATGTTGATGTATGGCAAAATCAATACAATATTGTAAAGTAATTAACCTCCAATTAATATATATATATATATATATATGAAAGAAAACTGGCAATCAGATATCCTGAATTTTTAGATCCTAACATATTTTTGTCATAGTACAATGAGATCCAAATCAAAACTTTCTGGAGTTCAGAGGATACAGCTCTGAATGAGGAAAATTTGCAGGTTGTCCTTGTGCTCAGAACTAGATGTCTAATTATGAGTGCGGGCAGATATTAAATTGCCAACTTCCACTGGATCATCAAAAAACCAAGAGAGTTCCAGAAAAACATCTACTTCTGCTTTGTTGTGGAGAAGGAAATGGCAACCCACTCCAGTACTCTTGCTTGGAGAATTCATGGACAGAGGAGCCTGGTGGACTGCTGTCTATGGGGTTGCACAGAGTCAGACATGACTGAAGCGACTTAGCATGCATGCATGCATTGGAGAAGGAAATGGCACCCCACTCCAGTGTTCTTGTCTGGAGAATCCCAGGGACAGAGGAGCTTGGTGGGCTGCCATCTATGGGGTCACACAGAGTCAGACATGACTGAAGCAACTTAGCAGCAGCAGCAGCTGCTTTATTGACTATGCCAAAGCCTTTGACTGTGTGGATCACAACAAGTTGTGGAAAATTCTTAGAGAGATGGGAATAACAGACCACCTGATCTGCCTCTTGAAAATCTTTATGCAGGTCAAGAAGCAACAGTTAGAATTGGACATGGAACAACAGACTGGTTCTAAATTGAGAAAGGAGTACATCAAGGCTGTATGTTGTCAGTCTGCTTATTTAACTTCTATGCAGAGTACATCATGAGAAACGCTGGGCTGGAAGAAACAGAAGCTGGAATCAAGATTGCCGGGAGAAATATCAATGACCTCAGCTATGCAGATGACACCACTCTTATGGCAGAAAGTGAAGAACTAGATGGGGAAACAATGGAAAGAGTGAGAGATTTTATTTTTGGGGCTCTAAAATATCTGCAATCACTGCAGATGGTGACTGCAGTCATGAAATGAAAAGACACTTACGCATTGAAAAAAAAGTTATGACTAACCTAAATAGCATATCAAAAAGCAGAGACATTACTTTGCCAACAAAGGTCCATCTAGTCAAAGCTACGGTTTTCCAGTAGTCATGTGACAGTTGGCACATAAAGCTGAGCACCGAAGAATTGATGCTTTTGAACTGTGGTGTTGGAGAAGACTCCTGAAAGTCCCTTGAACTGGAAGGAGATCTAACCAGTTCATCCTAAAGGAAATCAGTCCTAAATTCATTGGAAGGACTGATGCTGAAGCTGAAACTCCAATACTTTGGCCACCGGATGTGAAGAATTGACTTCTTGGAAAAGACCCTTGTGCTGGGAAAGACTGAAGGCAAAAGGAGGAGGAGGCAGTAGAGGATGAGATGGTTAGATAGCATCACTGACTCAATGAACATGAATTTGAGCAAACTGGGAAAGACAGTGGTGGACTGAGGAACCTAGCATGCTGCAGACCATAGGGATGCAAAGATTCGGACATGACTTACCTACTGAAAAACAATTGCTTTGGTTATTGATTGTTCTGTTACAAGCCACCCCAAAATTTAGCAACCTAAGCCAATCAATACTTTATTTACTTGTTCCATTCTTGCTTTCTGGGCTGAGTTAGTTGGGCAGCTCTGCTCACCTTGCTGGTGGTCACTCATGTGGCTACAGTTAGCAGGTGAATCAGCAGGGATCTGGCTTAGCTGGAACCCTGGGACAGCTGGACTTCTCTTTCTTCCTCTGCAATCTCAGGTATCCTCCCTAAGTGGCCTTTCTGGAAGGGTAGCTTGACTTTTACAAATTGGCTCACAGGTCTCAAGAAAGCCACTGAAGCAGCAAGTGACCATTTTAAGGCTTAGGCTTAGAAGGTGAAGTCACTCAGTCGTGTCTGACTCTTTGCGATCCCGTGGACTGTAACCTACTAGGCTATTCCATCCATGGGATTCTCCAGGCAAGAATACTGGAGTGGATTGCCATTTCCTTCTCCAGGGGATCTTCCCAACCCAGGGATCGAACCCAGGTCTCCTGCATTGGAGGCAGACGTTTTAACCTCTGAGCCACCAGGGAAGCCCCAAGGCTTAGGCTTAAGGTTGATGCATTCTTTTGGTTCATGCACATTGAAGGGTACACACAGGGGTCTGAACTCTGAGAGAAATGATGCCATAAGGCTACTGGCTGACCAGACACCATAGGCATTAAAGAGAACTTGCCACCCGAACCTCATGTTTCTTTCCAGGTGGTGGTGACATCTAGTGAAATACTCCACTACTGGGCCAGTGGGGTGGCTTATTTGGCTCCTAAATTTGTGAAATATAATAGCATATATGCTTCTTGAAAGTGAGATTTTTCTGTAGGAGTCCAACATTTCCAGTAGGAAAGTCAGTATTATTTGCAGATTCATTAGTAGCTATTGGCTAATAAACCTGAAACCACATCTTCTAACTTGGTCTCTGTGAGTAACCAAAATGATATTTGGCTTCCGTCTGCTACTGCTTTATTTTATTTCCTCAATTCAGGGAAGGGAGATGTTATTTATAGAGCTCCTGGGGGATTGTAACAACCTGAGGAAATTACAAATGATGAGGTATGTGTGGAGACTCTAAAAAAAGGAATGAAGAGTAAGTGATGAAAATACTGAGAAAGGTATCCAATAACCTAGGAAGGATAAATAAATCGACAGAGTTATAGAACTTCTATATTTTGGAGAAGGAAATGGCAACCCACTCTGGCATTCATGCCTGGGAAATCCCATGGACAGAAGAGGGCTGGCGGGCTATAGTCAATGGGCTTGCAAAGGAGGTCAACATGACTTAGCGACTGAACAACAAGACTCATATTTGGTTATCAAATGGAGATTGATCATTTGTCTATACTTCTTGTAACTGAAGCTGTGGTTATTTGGTTTCAGTATTCTACTGATACTGATTTTCCCCTTCATCCTTACATAATCCTTATCTTGTTGAGGACAGCAATGTATCCAGGTAAAAATATGTTTGCTAACATTTCTTGCAGATAAAGGGGCCATATAGCACCCATTGACTTGTGACAGGTGGGTAGAAACTTTTAGGTGAGGGTGTGGGAAAGTTGTTTAAAAGTTGGCAGTTAGGGGTAGAGACAGGGAGAGCAGATTCAGATAAGAGATGCTTATGTGCCCTTGTTTTCCTATCTGGAATTTAGATAGAAAACCTAAAACTGCAGTGGTCATATTTTGACCTTAAAGTAAAGCTGAAGGTGAAATCCATGCACTAAGAATGGAAAGCAAAAAGATAGGAGGCTGGAACCTTGATGATATGGTGGAGCCCCTATACCAGCCCTCCATCATCTACTCCACAACTTCAACTGACATAAAGGAAAGAAAATACCCTAGTTTGTTTGTGCTCCTGTTTTTAGGTTGGTTTGTTTCTATTACTTTGCAGTGGAACACAGTTCCTGAGTGACCATTTTATTAGAGCAGATAGATAAAAATATGTAGTTGATGCTTTTTCCAAGAAAAATGATTCCACTTAGGTGACTTATTTATTCAAAACTATGTAAGAAAATTTTCTTAAATGGGTGTATGTTAGCAATTTCTCATATAAGATAGACTCTCTCATCAGAGCGTTAGCACTTTTTCTTGCCATGCCTAATACTCTTCTTATGAATATTCACATGGCACACATCCTTTCTTCACTGGGGCTTCCATTTAAATATCCACAGCTCAGAAAGGACTATTCTAATAATCTATATACAGCAATAGCCTCATTACTCTCTACAGCTTTATTCTATTAACTGGCTACTCTTGACATTTTTTACTTTATGATTGTTCATTATTGTCTCCTCAGTGCTTAGAAGAGTGTCTTACACTTAGTAGATGCTCAGTGACTATTTGTTAAATAATTGACTTAGGAAAAGGCAAAACTAATGCATGGTTAATTCTGAGAGTTTCCTGAGAAAACTACCAAGAAAACAATGTAGAAAAATTAGGACTTATAGCCTATTTCAGTTTGAGAACTCCAATACACTGTTAAACTTTAGGATAGCTCAGTTCAGTTCAGTTCTGTTCAGTCACTCAGTCGTGTCCGACTCTTTGCGACCCCATGAATTGCAGCACGCCAGGCCTCCCTGTCCATCACCAACTCCTGGAGTTCACTCAGACTCACATCCATCGAGTCAGTGATGCCATCCAGCCATCTCATCCTCTGTCGTCCCCTTCTCCTCCTGCCCCCAATCCCTCCCAGCATCAAAGTCTTTTCCAATGAGTCAACTCTTCGCATGACATGGCCAAAGTACTGGAGTTTCAGCTTTAGCATCATCCCTTCCAAAGAAATCCCAGGGTTGATCTCCTTCAGAATGGACTGGTTGGATCTCCTTGCAGTTCCAGGGACTCTCAAGAGTCTTTTCCAATACCACACTTCAAAAGCATCAATTCTTCCGCACTCAGCCTTCTTCACAGTCCAACTCTCACATCCATACATGACCACAGGAAAAACCACAGCCTTAACTAGATGAACCTTAGTCGGCAAAGTAATGTGTCTGCGTTCAGTGCCTATTAAAATAATATTTCTGTTAAAATTGTTCAGTGTATCTGTTAGTGTTTAAATAAGATGGCAATTTTTCAAACTTTGCTCATTTCTTCACTTCAGTTTTGTCTGAAAGAAATAGAACAGTGAGATATATGCCTCAAAAGACACATGAAGATATTTGTAAATCACTTTTATGGAGACTTGGCTAGTCTCCTAATTTTTAGAGACTAGTCCCTATTTTTAGAGACTAGTCCTAATTTTTCTAGAATTTTTTTAGAGACTAGTCTCCTAATTTTTAGAGACTAGTCCTTAATTTTTCTTGGGCAGATGTACTGTTTGTCTCCTTAGTAATAAAATGAACACAAAGCAATGGTTTATGTTCATGAAAAGTATACCTGCCACTGGGTTTTGTTATATGCATACACAATAAAATTCAGCTGTAGGTTTGTGTGTAATATACATATATGATATGTATACATATGTGTGTATGTGTATATATATATATATATATATATAGAGAGAGAGAGAGAGAGAGAGAGAATGTGTATGTGAACAAGAAAAACAAAAGTTGTACACATATGCACAATTTTATTGTTTTTTAATATTAGGAACATATTGATTTACCTACCAATTTCTATGTTTTAAAGTATTTACATAGTTCATCTCTAAATTTAATAAAATAAATGTGCCTGTGTTTCTAGATAATCAAGGAAAAATATTGAGGAAAAGAAATATGGAGAATTCAGAAAGTTCAAGAGATAAGTTTTGAGGGGATCCTGGTTTTCCCCTTCAAGTGGAAAGTTCTGGAAATGGGGATCTCTGAAAAACAGAGCTCTGAAATGCCACAATATGTTGTAGAACCATGCACTTTGTCTCTTTACCCTCTGGTGGCATTAGTGGCAGAGATGCCAGGGTCCAATAGAGTGTTGCTCAGTGGTGGGCAGTGCAGTGCACAGTGGTTACTGCATATCAGCTTCCCAGGGCCTGCTTGTCCTAGCACTTGCCAAGCAGTAAGGTGGAATGTCAAGTTAATGCCATGGGGATAGGGGCAAAAGTGATGGAGGCCACTTCTGGGCCAGGCTCATAAACATCTCCTGGGGTCTTCTCCTCTCTCTGCCCCAGTTGGCTGGCTGGATGCTGATGTGCAGGGTGATCTGGGAAATGTGAACTGAAGGAATAGAAGCCTCTGTTAGGCTCTGTCCCACAGTGACTGTCTAGAACATCTCCCCCTGCAGGTCTGTTGGGCTCAGTCACAGAGATTGGGGTTTTACTCTGTTATTGCACTGGGCACTATCTCAACTGCACTTACGCTACAGCTTTAACAGAGGTTATGAAGTTGCCATTGTTAGAGAAAGCCCAGAGAGCAGTAGTTCTGAAACTTCAGAAACTTCTGGGTAGAGTTTGTTATGAATACAAATCCCCAGGCCTCACTCTCAGAATTTTGATTCATTAGATTTGGGATAGGGCCCAGAAATAGGCATTTTAATTAC
Organism: Aepyceros melampus; assembly: GCA_006408695.1. NCBI lineage: Eukaryota > Metazoa > Chordata > Mammalia > Artiodactyla > Bovidae > Aepyceros > Aepyceros melampus. Next base: position 21,992 of record SJXQ01010199.1, on the reverse strand, counting down.
CACTCCAAGGTGATTTTGATGCACATTTGCAGAAATGGCAGCTGGGCATCTGGGTTTGGACATGCACAGCAGGTTATATCCCGAGCCAAACTGTGAGCTATATGAATTAGAAATCAGTGAGTAAGTGGAAAAATTGTGAAAGAAATATTTCTTACTACAGCAATGAGTACTAATTCTTGAGTACTTATGACTGCCATCCTTCAAGTAGGAGGAGGGCTCAATGATGGGATTGCAAAAATGCAGTGAAGCCAAAAAGAAAGCACTTGACATGTAGAGAAGCAAGAGAGGATAGTTTCAGTATAAACATTTCTAAACAGAAGCCCCTTTAAACGGGCACAACACAAATGAAATAGATCATTTATGGGGAGCGATGGTTTTGAGGCCAATGCCACTATCAACACCAATTCACCTCTCAGAGAGGAATAATATGTTGGAACATAAAGAGCTTAAAATGAATGTTTTTTTTTTTTTTTCTCTTTCCAATACACTATCAAATAAAAATGTTACAGGCCCAAAGCCAGAGCCTATTCTTGGATTGGATCTTTTCCAATACTCTAAATTTAACCAGCTGGGATTTTGTAAGTACCAGTCTATTCTACCTTTTGAAATGCAGAATTTGCCTTTTAGTGGGAAATCTGCATTTTACCTTAAGAAAAGACCATCTGTTTAACTCAAAGAAGTATAGCCTTTTGGTATTGTACAATTATCACAAATAAAAGAAGGATTGTAGTAAGAGGTAAAAGGATGAAAATACACTAATCAACACATCTAATAATCAGGGCCATGAAAAAGTACTTTATTCCTGGTTACCAACAGGCCAAATCATGAATACTATTAGGTATGTTCACCATCAAGTTTTTACTGATAAACTCTTGATGAAAGTGAAAGAGGAGAGTGAAAAAGTTGACTTAAAGCTCAACATTCAGAAAACTAAGAGATGGCATCTGGTCCCATCACTTCATGGGAACTAGATGGAGAAATAGTGTCAGACTTTATATTTTTGGTCTCCAAAAATCACTGCAGATGGTGACTGCAGCCATGAAATTAAAAGATGCTTACTCCTTGGAAGGAAAGTTATGACCAACGTAGATAACATATTCAAAAGCAGAGACATTACTTTGCCAACAAAGGTCCGTCTACTCAAGACTGTGGTTTTTCCAGTATAGATGTGAGAGTTGAACTGTGAAGAAAGCTGAGTGCCAAAGAATCGATGCTTTTGAATTGTGGTGTTGGAAAAGACTCTTGAGAGTCCCTTGGACTGCAAGGAGATCCAACCAGTCCATTCTGAAGGAGATCAGCCCTGGGATTTCTTTGGAAGGAATGATGCTGAAGCTGAAACTCCAGTACTTTGTCCACTGCATATGAAGAGTTGACTCATTGGAAAAGACTCTGATGTTGGAAGGGATTGGGGGCAGGAGGAGAAGGGGATGACAGAGGATACGATGGCTAGATGGCATCACCGACTCAATGAACGTGAGTTTGAGTGAACTCTGGGAGTTGGTGATGGACAGGGAGGCCTGGCATACTGCAATTCATGGGGTCACAAAGAGTTGGACACAACTGAGTGATTGAACTGGACTGAAGTATCTAGTGACAAGAGAATTTGAAAGAAGTGCACTTTTAGAATAAATTGTTGATGAAATTACATTTTAAGTTAAATTATCACTCAATTACTGCATACTGAATTGGTTAGTAGCAGCTTCAGGCAATAGTATACAACTGCATAGGATTTCTCTTCAGCCATGCTTCTTTGTGGAACTCAGGTACTCCAGTTAAAAACATCTTGTGTGAAATCCAACCCCAGCATGGACAAGCAGAGTACTAAAACATGTTCTTAGAAACAGCAAATTAAGGGGTTCATCAATACTCTGAAAGCTGATGCTCTTATACATTACAGGTCTGGAGACCTCAGCATAGCTGATATTATAAAATAATACAGGACCGCAGCCAGGTGTCATGGTCTGTGGGAAAATGCCTGATATCTTGGTTATGTTTAAAGCCAAGTCATGGAGAGAACGATGCTTCCTGTCCTTGCAGCTCTTCTATTACATCTTTCTTTTCAAACATGGAGGATATTCAGTTCATTAACTATTTGAACAGACTTGTTTTTCTTGAAATCTTTCTTGTATTTGATGTGTTTTGAAGCTGGTTGTGAAATTTCAGAAAGAGGTTAAGTTTATATCTCATGCGTTTGCAAATTAAGAGTTTGAATGTGAACGTCTTGGGTGTTTAGTACTTTAGAAAAAATGATCCTAGTGTTTTCAAGGGTTTATCATTCATTTGACACAATAGCCTCATGCAGCAGATGGTGGAAATATATTGGTGGCAATGTATTGGTTCTTCTTTCATAGATGACAAAACTGAAATGAGAAGAGATTAAGTAATCCCACTAAAATAGTGGGGCAGTGAGGCAGTCTGGTGGTGGTTCCCAAATACTGGTCAGTCAATTGAGCAAAACTGATGTTTGAAAGAGCTCCTTGATTCAGTATCATAGAAAGAAACAAAGAAATGAAATCACTTGAATTAAGAAATGTTTGCTGAGAAGCTACTCTGGCATTTCCAGTGAAACAATTATGACAAAATATGATCCTTGCCATCAAGAAGCTCACAGTTTTCTGAGGAGAATAAAGCAAACACTTTCAAAACAGGCACTTGATCTCAAGGCTGTCTCATCAGTGGAAAATGGTGAATGTGGTGTAGAAACCCAGCAGTGACAGGCCAGTGAATGATGGGGAGCAGGGATAGGCTCAGCACCTCATGTAGGGCTTCCCCTGTGGCTCAGCTGGTAAAGAATCTGCCTGCAGTGCAGAACGGAGAAGGCAATGGCACCCCACTCAGGACCCTTGCCTGGGAAATCCCATGGATGGAGGAGCCTGGTAGGCTACAGTCCATGAGGTCGTTCAGAGTTGGACACGACTGAGCGACTTCACTTTGACTTTTCACTTTCATGCATTGGAGGAAATGGAAACCCACTCCAGCGTTCTTGCCTGGAGAATCCCAGGGACAGAGGAGCCTGGTGGGCTGCCGTCTATGGGGTCGCACAGAGTCAGACACGACTGATGCGACTTAGCAGCAGCAGCAGCAGTGCAGGAGACCTGGGTTCGATCCCTGGGTTGGGAAGATCACCTGGAAAAGGGAAAGGCAACCCACTCCAGGATTCCTGCCTAGAGGATTCCAAGGACTGTATTGTCCATGAGGTTGCAAAGAATTGGACATGACTGAGTGGCTTTCACTTTCACTTCTTTCCCCTGTACTTTAACTTCTGTGACTCTGGTGACTTGTTGGTGGGGGTAGGGAGCTGACAAAGACTTCCTCCTTAACCAAACTTTAGTCAGGCTCTTAGGAGCCCTCTTCACAACTAGGCCTTGACCTTCGGACTTATGTGTCCATCTTCACATTGCCCAGTTTTGTCAAGAATTTTGCTCAGCCAGTTGGGCAGAATCCCAACCCTGGATGCGTGATTACCATCCATGTATGATCCAGTTCCTCATTTCCTAACATCTCCTAGGTGATATTTGATCACCCTGGTCAGCCTTCAACAAGACTCCTATCAAGCCTGTTTAGTCACAAACCCCCCTTTACTCTTGACATAACTGTTAGTAACTTTCCATTCACTGACCACTGCCACCCTCACCCCAAGCTCTTCCTTGTCTGGAAACCCCCACTTGTCTATACTGCATCTAGAGTTGAGGCCAGTTCTATACTGAGGTCTCTTTTCTCCTATTTATTCCAATAGTCCTGGAATATACTACTGAACTTACTGTCAGGCTTGGTTCTGTGTGTGTGTGTGTGTGTGTGTGTGTGTGTGTGTGTGTTGCTGTTTACAACGTATTAGCAGAATATTTTTCTAATGCAGGAAGTATAAATTTAAGTAAGTAAGTAAAGTCACTCAGTCATGTCCAACTCTTTGTGACCCCATGGACTGCAGCCCACCAGGCTCCTCAGTCCATGAGATTCTCCAAGCAAGAATACTGGAGTGGGTTGCCGTTTCCTTCTCCAGGGGATCTTCCCGACCCAGGGATCGAACCCAGGTCTCCCGCATTGGAGGCAGACGCTTTAACCTCTAAAAAAGTAAAACACATCAAAGACCATTAAGTTAGTCATCAGCATAAAGGGATGAAATGCTTAGTTGTTTATGAAAATTCTAGAAAAACCAGACCAATTTGAAAGCCCCATAAAGACTATGCTGTATTTGAAGATAGGTCAGAAGCAAAGACCTTAAAAATCTAAGAGTTGCTCTAGATGGAAACTTTAATGGCAAGTGAGAGCAGCAGTATATTTGTCACTTTTCCAGAAGATTTTTTCTACTTGAAGTATGCCCTTGAAAGGAAAAACAAGAAGGAAACACCCAAGACACTAAATTAGAAACTAAAAAAAATGTACCTGGTGCTATAAAAAAACATAGTTGTGTAACATTTCAAGGATGAATTTTAAGCACATTCAAGTCTAGAGGCAGGCAACACTTGCCTAGTTCTGATGAACTTTAATTTCTAATTTGACTTTAAGCACCTCTGAGAGGAAAGGGTAAGCAAAGCTGGTTTGAAGAGACATTTAGACTCAAAGATGCACTGAGAGATTTTCCTCCTAAATGGAGGTGACTGTCACAAATATGAGGTCAAGAAGACTGACTCTAAAGAGTCCAGGCATGCTCAGTCACACCTCACTCTTTGTGATCCACCAAGCTCTTCTGTCCATGGAATTTCACCGGCAAAAATACTGGAGTGGACTACCATTTCCACTTCCAAGGTATCTTCCTGACCCAGGAATTGAATCACAGTGTCTCCTGTGTCTCCTGCACTGGCAGACATCTTCCTTACCACTGAGTCACCTGGGAAGCTTAGCTCTAAAGAGAATGAAGGGTAAGTCATTCCTAATCCTCGCTGGGAAACAATTCAGCAACATGCAGAAGTAGAGTTTCACCATTTGGTTTGCTGCTAAAATGCTTCTGGCACTGTGGTTGGCAAAATGTATCTGTCTTAAGTTGTTCTAATAGCTCTGTGCTCACTCCGCATGGGAAGGCTGTTTTCTATGCTGAAACATATTCCAAATCAGAATAATTCAGAACTACTTTATTTCATGTCTCTGAGAATAAATTGTAATATTTTATTACACCTAGGTCTGGATAAATAATTGAAGGTATTATAGTAAGAGATAAAACCTGAGATAAGCAATTTACAGCATTCCCTGTTCATATAGGAATACATGACTGAAGCGACTTAGCAGCAGCAGCAGCAAATAAGATGATTGTAGTCTCATTGTGCACTGATAAAGATGTGGTGGGTGCATTTAACATGAAAGATAACAGCCATAGCAAAGCAGAGTGGACCTTTCCACTGCTGTCCCTTTGAAAACTAGGAGTTCAGATCAGTTCAGTTCAGTTCAGTCGCTCAGTCGTGTCCGACTCTTCGCAACCCCATGAATTGCAGCACACCAGGCCTCCCTGTCCATCACCAACTCCCGGGGTTCACTCAGACTTAAATCCATCAAGTCAGTGATGCCATCCAGCCATCTCATCCTCAGTCGTCCCCTTTTCCTCCTGCCCCCAATCTCTCCCAGCCTCAGGGTCTTTTTCAATGAGTCAACTCTTCGCATGAGGTGGCCAAAGTACTGGAGTTTCAGCTTCAGCATCATTCTTTCCAAAGAAATCGCAGGGCTCTTCTCCTTCAGAATGGACTGGTTGGCTCTCCTTGCAGTCCAAGGGACTCTCAAGAGTCTTCTCCAATACCACAGTTCAAAAGCATCAATTCTTCGGTGCTCAGCCTTCTTCACAGTCCAACTCTCACATCCATACATGACCACAGGGAAAACCATAGCCTTGACTAGACAGACCTTAGTCGGCAAAGTAATGTCTCTGCTTTTGAATATGCTATCTAGGTTGGTCATAACTTTTCTTCCAAGGAAAAATGTCTTTTAATTTCATGGCTGCAGTCACCATCTGCAGTGATCTTGGAGCCCCCAAAAATACAGTCTGACACTGTTTCCCCATCTATTTCCCATGAAGTGATGGGACCATATGCCATGATCTTCATTTTCTGAATGTTTAGCTTTAAGCCAACTTTTTCACTCTCCTCTTTCACTTTCATCAAGAGGCTTTTTAATTCCTCCTCACGTTCTGCCATAAGGATGGTGTCATCTGCATATCTGAGGCTATTGATATTTCTCTTGGCAATCTTCATTCCAACTTGTGTTTCTTCCAGTCCAGCGTTTCTCATGATGTACTCTGCATAGAAGTTAAATAAGCAGGATGACAATATACAGCCTTGACGTACTCCTTTTCCTATTTGGAACCAGTCTGTTGTTCCATGTCCAGTTCTAACTGTTGCTTCCTGACCTGCATATAGATTTCTCAAGAGGCAGGTCAGGTGGTCTGGTATTCCCATCTCTTTCAGAATTTTCCACAGCTTATTGTGATCCACACAAAGGCTTTGGCATAGTCAATAAAGCAGAAATAGATGCTTTTCTGGAACTCTCTTGCTTTTCCCATGATCCAGTGGATGTTGGCAATTTGATCTCTGGTCCCTCTGCCTTTTCTAAAACCAGCTTGAACATCAGGGATTTCATGGTTCACGTATTGCTGAAGCCTGGCTCGGAGAATTTTGAGCATTACTTTACTAGCATGTGAGATGAGTGCAATTGTGCAGTAGTTTGAGCATTCTTTGGCCTTGCCTTTCTTTGGGATTGGAATGAAAACTGACCTTTTCCAGTCCTGTGGCCACTGCTGAGTTTTCCAAATTTTCTGGCATATTTAGTGTAGCACTTTCACAGCATCATCTTTCAGGATTTGAAATAGCTCAGTAGGAATTCTGTATAGCTGTTCTTTAGCCTACTAGGAGCTCGTGGTACTAGACAAGTACATTGTGGAGATAGAATGAGAGAAAAAAGTGATTGAAAAGGATAAGAATAATCTTACCCCAGGATGTTTAAAGTTGAGAATTTGATATTCTTTGCTTGTTTTCTTTCTGTGCAGCACATCCTTAGTCAACAACCTCTTTGTTATCTCTATAATCTATTCAGTTCATGAGATCTAGGTAATCCCCCCAACCGCTGTCCCCATGTCCTGCCTCCAGTAACTTAGATGGAAGATGACCAGAGCCTGAGCTCAGAATACTCTCCTTTTTGGTTTCAGAAGTGGACACAAGACTAAAGCTCAATCAGGCAGAATTCTCTTTAGAAGTTTTGCCACAACTATTAGAAAGGCATTTCCTTTCATACTGCAGTTGCTAGGCTGGTAGATTATAAAACTTATCATGCCTGTCTTTGCCACAAAAATTGGTGGGGTGCCTAAGAATGAAGGGAATAGAGAGAGAGGTATCAAAGTTCATGACAAAGAGATAAATTCCTTAAGAGAGTTCTGGACCTCCAGGTCTAGCCATGCATGAAATTATACCTGTCCTTAGATTTTTTCATTTTTTGAACTAATAGTTTTCTTTTGGATCTTGTTAACATGGGGTTAGGTTTTGTCATGTGCACAAAGTTGCCTTGCTAATTGAACAGCATATGGGTTAATAGGAATAATAGTATTGAACTAGTCATGTAGACCCTGCCTCTTAGAAGCCATAAAGTTCTTCCCTGAGCTATTCCTGTGTGGTGGTAAGATGTTGTTATACTTTGCCTAGTTTTCTCAGAGAGGTTAATCTAATCTAACCTGAACCAGTGAATGTTTTTTTAAGTGGGCTGAGCACTTTATTTTTTTAATTGGAGTATAGTTGATTTACAATGTGTTAATTTCATACAGCAATGTGATTCAGCTATACATATACATACATATACATGCATGTTCTTTTGTAATATTCTTTTCCATTTTGGTTTATCTTAGGATTTGTAATTCTGCATGATATACAGTAAGATCTTGTTGTTTATCCATTCTATATGTAATAGTTTGCGTCTGAAAAGCCCAACCACCTAATCCATCCCTACCTAACCCCTCCTCTACCTTGGCAACCCGTCTGCTGTTTCTGTGAGTCTGTTCCTGTTTTGTAGATAGGCTCATTTGTGTCATATTCTAGATTCTCTATATAAGTGATATGTGGCATTTGTCTTTCTCTTTCTGACTTCATTTAGTATGATAATCTCAGTTCCATCCATGTTGCTGCAAATGGCCTTATTTCTGAAGCAGTGAAATTTTAAAAGTTTAACAGATGCATATATGCAGATATACTCTACATCAGGAATAAAAGTTATAAAAGACTTTAACACTGTTCTCAATTATTTGTCCCCCTCTCCCTGTAAAACAACTTTATTTCCCTGCTCCATCAACATAGACTCAGCCAGGGGTTTGCTCTGACCCAGTGGAATGTGAATGGAAGCCATGAGTCCCATGTGTGAGCAGAACCTGTAAGAGCCCTGATTCTTTGTGTTTGGCTTCTCCCCTCCTCTGTCAAGAAAAGTATGGGCCCCAGATAAGGACTGTTCCTTCAGCACAAGCTACAATGAAGAGACTCTGAGTCAGAGTCATGCCAACTCACATCTAACATGTAAACATCAACAAGAAATAATAGCTTGTTGCAAGCTCCTAAAATTGGGGGTTTGTTTGTCACAACAGCAAAATCTAACAAACACTGACTGGTATGTTAGGCATTGAAAAACCCCAAATGAAAAAAAGATTAAAATTAATTATTCATAGGACCAATGGATATCCTCTCTTAATTACAAGTTCCTCCAGTATTCTTGCCTGGAGAATCCCAAGGATGGAGGAGCCTGGTAGGTTGCCTTCTATGGGGTCGCACAGAGTCAGATACAACTGAAGTGACTTAGCAGCAGCAACAGCTGGTGCATTGTAATATTCAATTTATAAAAATAAACTTATCTCAGATAAATGAACACATTTTTTGCAAAGTCCTCCCCAGTTCTGAATGTATTATTATAACTCCATTTTTTCCCTTGGTTGTCTTTTCTGGGCTCTGGTTATTCCTGTGTATCTCACAGATAGAGTACTCCATGGAACTGAACTTTTGATCTACCAAACTGTGATCTGGTAGAGCTCTTTGATGCATAAGCTGACAGCTCCTCAGCAGCTCTGCCAACAAATGTCACAAGAGAAGGCACTTGTCACATAGCACCTCCTTTGTAATAGCCTTTTGTGATCACGGTTGATGGCCAGTGGAATTCTTTGAACATCTGTCCCCCATTGTCACACTTCAGACTCTCACTGCTGTGCACCCCTGATACCAGTCACTACCTGTAGGGATAGTATCATGCCCTCTTGCTTCCAAGAGGCTTTATGTTGCTTAGTGGGTCACCCTGTGTCCAGAGACATGCAGAAAATCACTCTCCTTCTCACTCTTTGATTTGTTCATCTTGTTTAATTTTCTAAGATCAACTGTCATCATGCTTACTTTTATCCCTCTGATATGTTTCTAAAACCCTAAGGTATTTTGAGTTGTTTTATAATACTTTCCCTTTCATATTTTTGGGATACATATATATATATATACACACAAACAATATTCCTTTTAGTTGCTAGGTTTCTAAAAATTTCAGTATTTCATAATTGGGAGGAAACCAGAAAGTGGGGTTGGAATGTAAGAGGAAAAAGGGGAGAAGAAAACTTAATATGTATCTATTACTGGGGCTAGGAATTATAGTGACTGAAAAGTAGACATTATTTTCCCCATTTTATACATGTGGGAATAAAACTCAGAAGGTTAAGTAACATGACCCAAGTGCCATAAATAATAGTGCTGGGATTCAAACAAACTCATTTCCATCTTACAACAAAATTCTTCTCTTTCTTCCATGATGTTGTTTCTTAGTATCAGGTGAAAAAGTCCTCAGGGCATGAAGGAAAATTCATAATTTGGGAAAAGTATTTAAGCTTTCTAATTAATGATGGAGCTGAGAAAATTTTACTTTATGGTATCATAACACTCTATGAATCTCAAATGGTTGATTAAAAGCCTTTATAAGCCAAAGTCTGTTCCTAGAACTTAGCTACATCCCTTCTCTTGAGATCCAGCTAATCCATTCCCAAATATATTATCAGCTCATAGTTGTATGTCCATTTGCCTCTGAAAATTTCACTCAACTATATGTGGCAGAGACTGGCTAGATCATGGCTGTTTCTTCTTCTCAGGCACATGCCTGAACTATTCTCAAGTTCTTTGCATTCAGGGACTAATTCTTGCCAAAAGAATGTGACTGGAGGTGATGTGTTACTTCTGGGCTTAGATGCGTAAGGGTAGGTGTGCTTTCTCTACTTTCTCTCTCCCCATCTAGTGTAGGACACTGTAAGATGGCCCTGAAGTCACGTATTGAAGATGGCAGGCCCAGGTGACTGCATGGAACAGGTCACTCTACACCGGGACCAACTGAACAAGAAATAAACTTTTATGGTGTTAAACATCTGAGATTTAGGAGGTTTAGCTATAATAATTACATTACTTACCGTGACTAATGTTTTGTCTCACAGCCACTTCAAATTCAACACACTTAAAACCCCATTTATAATCTTCCCTTTCTCTCCAATGCCTGTTATCTTCGTGACCAGTTCTGTGTTGGGAAAAACCCAGTTTCCCCAACTGTGTTTCTCTTTGTTTTTGTTTAGTCACTAAGTCATGTCTGGCTCTTTGTGACTCCATATACTGCAGCATGCCACGCTTCTCTATCCTCCACTGTCTCCTGGAATTTGTTCAAGTTCATTTACGTTGAATCAGTGAAGCTATCTAACTCTCTCATCCTCTGCCACCCTCTTCTCCTTTCGCCTTCAATCTTTCCCAACATCAGATTCTTTTCCCATGAGTCAGCTGTTTACTCACACATTACTACCACACTTCTGTGTGGTATGTATGGAGAATTTTCCGCCGCCAAATGATTCTCTGTGACACCAGCTGAGTGTCCTACAATTTAACTCAATTTTGTAACTGTTTACCTGGAGATAGTATTAGATTCCATAAGTTAAGGGCTCAGCCCCACAAGACCACTCCCATCCCATTGCAGATGGCAATCTCAAGTCCAGGTTATCGCCTGTGCTTCTGACCAATTGACTACAAATCTTAGGTTCAGTTACTTTGCTCAGTGGCTCACAGAACTCAGGAAGCACTTATTTATGTTAACCAGTTTATTATAAGATATGCCAAAGGATACAGATGGACAGATACACAGGGAGGATCTCTGTGAGGGTCCCAGGTGCAGAAGCTTCAGTTCCCTTAGAGCTGGGATGCCTCACTCTCCCACACTTCCATTATGTGGGTGTGTCCACTGATCTGGAAGTCCATGCTACTGGGACTTTATCGAGGATTCTTCACATGGGCATGATCAATTTGTAACTTGTTTTCTATCCCCTTTCGCCTCTCTAGAGAAGTGTGTGGGTTTGTTGGGAATGCTAAAAATTTCAAGATTATAAGTATAGATTGTTTATTTTAGTAACCAGCCCTCATTCACTAGCCCACCCAGAGTCACCCCCATGGAATAAAGGATGCTTCCTAGTTTTCTTATCACTTAGGAATTCATAAGGGTTTTACGAGCTTTGTGCTAGGAATTGAGGGCTGGGACTAATACACATATGGTGAAGGTGAAGGTGAAGTCGCTCAGTCGTTTCCGACTCTTTGTGACCCCGTGGATTGTAACCTACTAGGCTTGTCCATCTATGGGATTCTCCAGGCAAGAATACCGGAGTGGATTGCCATTTCCTTCTCCAAATACACACACACACACACACATATATATATATATATTTATCATTTCACAAATTCTAATGTCCATTAAGCCAGAAATCTCAGCATCATGCTTGACTGCTCCATTTTCTGTAATTTACAATTATGGCTGCTTAACAACTACTATTAATTTGATATGTTTAAAATCTCTCCATTCTTCCCCATCCTTGCCATCACTTGTGTCAATGCTTCAGGTCTATTCTTTGCCATCTCTTGCCAGGTTGCCACAGAAGCATTAAAACAATCTCTTCAATTTATCTCACTTCAAGCCATTCTTCCCTTTGGCTATAGTAAGCTTTTAAAGCAAACATTTATATTTTATTTCTCTTAAAATCTTTTAATGACTCCTTAACATCTGGATAGAATGTACGAATTCCATTTGACTGTCATGGTCTGCTTCTGTGCTGATTGGTTGGAATTATTTCTTTGAGTATTAGTTGATGTGATTATGGCCCAAGGTGATTAGATGAGAGGTATGAGACTGAACCAACAGTGGCCTTCTGGTTAGCACTCAGCAGCTAGTGAAGCAGCTTAGTACTATAACTCTGCCCAACAGGGTTTCTCAACGTTGGCTTGTGACTTATCAACACAATCATACTCTCAATCCAGAGGGTTTAAATGTCAGGCATGAGAAGCATAAATAGGAAGAGTGTCACAGAAAACAGACTCAGAGTGAAGTGCATCAATCAAAGGCATCTGTGAGCAAAAGCTATGAAGCCAAAGAAGCTGCAGTACACAAGGTTCATTGGATGCAGAGGACAGGAAAGAACTGGTGGGGAGAAGGTGTAGGTTTAGGCACAGTAGAATCCAAAGGCAAGAGAAGTAAAATCTAAAGCAAAGTGAATCCCCAGAGGAACAATAACAGGCACGCATTTTGGAGGAGATGAGTTTGCTGAAGTAGCCAGAATATCAATAAGCCTAGAGCTGTTGTTTTAAGCTGATCAACATTTCACTTTGTCAGTGAGACTTGACAGTTTGGATTATGAGATGTTTTCTGTGTCTCTTCACTCCTCCACCTAATCTAGTGAAGTGCTGTCACTTGATTTAAACTGACTATTGCAGCTGGCTTGCGAATAACCAGAGATGTCATGGTCTACAAGGCATTAGGACTTGCCCTCTGCTTACTTCTCCAGCTTTCTATCTGGATGCTTCCCCTCTCATCAGATGCTTTAAGCACGCTGGCTGTGCAGCTTTCCTCAGTGCACTGTGCTTAGGGTCTCTTGCATTCTCAAGTGTAGCTCCTGGTTTCATGGGAGGCCCCTTTGTCAATGACCGATTTCTACTCATTCTTTAAAACATAGCAGCTGCAAACATCTCTTGGGTGCCTTGCCTGGCACCTTACTCTTTCCAGCATGTTTTGGATTGTATGTCTCTCCTCTATGTCCCCACAACACCTTGGACATACTGTTTTCATTGCTAGTTTATCGTACGCAGTGATGATCATCTCTTCCTTTGTCTACTTCCTCTGGAAGGCTTGCAACCCTCTTAAGGGCAGCAGCTTTGTCTCATTTACCATTGTGTGCCTCGGAGAAGGCAATGGCACCCCACTCCAGTACTCTTGCCTGGAAAATCCCATGGATGGAGGAGCCTGGTAGGCTGTAGTCCATGGGGTCGCAAAGAGTGGGACATGACTGAGTGGCTTCACTTTCACTTTTCACTTTCACGCATTGGAGAAGGAAATGACAACCCACTCCAGTGTTCTTGCCTGGAGAATCCCAGGGACGGGGGAGCCTGGTGGGCTGCCGTCTATGGGGTTGCACAGAATCGGACACGACTGAAGCAAGACTTAGCAGCCTAGCAACTAGACAGAGCTTAGCACATAGTACAAGCTCAGTAATGCGTAGGGAAGATACTAAGCGATGGACTGAATACCTCAGTTCTTTGACCCAATACTTGCCAGTTAGCAGTGAATATAAAATAAAGATGATTAAATGTACTAGTTTGCTAGAACAATCACAACCAAGTACCACAGACCAAATAGCTTAAACAAGAGAGATTTATTTTCTCACAATTCTGGAATTGGAGATCAAGATGTCAGCAGGGTTGGTTTCTTGAGAGATCTCTCCTTGGCTTGTAGATGGTTGTCTTTTCCCATCTTCAGGATGTCCTTACAGGGATTTCCCTCTGGGTGTGTGTGTATTCTAATCTCTCCTCTTAAAAGGAGAGCAATCATAGTGAATAGGGCTACCTTAATAACCTCACTTAATTACCTTTTTAAAGATCTTCTCTCCAAGCTACATTCTGAGGTACTAGGGGTTAGGTCTTCAGCAAATGGGGACATGATGCAATGCATAACACTAACTTACCAAATTTGGTAAGTTGTTTCCTTAGAAGCTCTGAGTTCTGCTTTAAGTTCAAGTGCCAAGTAGATTAAAAGCAAACTAAGAACAGCTTAAAGTAAACCCAGGGATTACACAGAGAAGTTGAGTTGACAAGGAAGGAAAAAATGAAAAACATAATAATTTATGGTAGCTACACATATTGTAGAGATAATTTTGAAACCTATAGAAATACTGAATAACTATGTTATACACTAGGAACTAAGAAAGTCTTATAAGTCAATTATACTTCAAAAACTCACTCAGAAGAAAATGAGATCAGATTTGTAGTTATCAGAGGTGAGGCATATAGGGAGGGAAAATAGGATGAAGGCAGTCAAAAGGTACAAACTTCCAGTTATAAGGTAAATAGTAAGGATGTGATGTAACATAAATATATGTAACATTGCTGTTTGTTATGTATGAATGTTATTAAGAGAGTAAATCCTGAGAGTTCTCATCACAAGGAAAATATTTTCTATTGCTTTAATTCTGTATCTGTGTGAGATGATGGATGTTAACTCAACTTAACTGTGGTCATCATTTCATGATGTATATAAGTCAAACCACCATACTGTACACCTTAAATTTATACGGTGCTGTATGCCAATATAATTGGAATAAAAATATGGCAATGCATTATAGAAACAAAACAGACATAGTATTTTTATGAAATTTTAAAAAAGGAAAAAACCTCAAAATGAACATTGGCATGCAAGAAAAATGAATCTCAACAGAGATTCATTTATACCCTTTACAAACATTAACTCAAAATGGATCATAAACCTGAATTTGAAATGCAAAACTATAAAACTCCTGGGAGGAAACACAGGAGAAAACCTAGACAGCCTTGTGTGTGGCATTTTTAGACAAGACACCAAAGACATGATAATGAAAGAAATAACTAGTAAGCTAGGTCTTCCCTGTAGCTCGAAGAGTTAAGAGTTCTCCTGCAATGCAGGAGACCATGGTTCGATTCCTGGGTCAGGAAGATCCTCTGGAGAAGGGAATGGCAATCCACTCCAGTATTCTTGCCTGGAAAATTCCATGGAAAGAGGAGACTGGCGAGCTACAGTCCATGGGGTCACAAAGAGCCGGACACGACTGAGCAACTAACGCTACTACTACTGACTAGACTTCATTAACATTAAAACATTCTGCTCTGTAAAGACAATATCAGGAGAATTTCAAGACATGCCACAGACTAGGAGAAAATGTTTGCAGGACAGATATCTGATAAAGAACTGTTATCCAAAATTTACAGAGAAGTTTTAAAACTCAATAATAAGGGAGAGGGGAAAAAAAAAGGCCAACCCAATTAAAAAATGACCCAAGGCTTTGACAGACACCAAAGAAGACCTACAGATGGCAAATAAACATATGAAAAGATGTTCCAATTCTATGTTGTCAGGGAAATACAAATTAAAACAATAGTGACATACCACATTTGTATTAGAATGCCTAAAGTTTGAACAGAGATAACACCACATGATGGTAAGGATGTGAAGCAATGGGAATTCTCATTCCTTACTGGTGGGAATACAAAATAGCACAGCCACTTTGGAAGACAGGTTGGTTTCTTATAAAGCTAAACATACTCTTTCCATATGATCCAATAATAATACTCCTTGGAGTTTTGCTAAAGGAGTTGAAAATGTATGTCCATACAAAAACCTGTATGCAGGTGTTTATAAATAGATTTAGTCATAATTGCTAAAAGTTGGAAACAGCAAAGGTATTCTTCGGTAGGTGAATTGATAAACTGTGGTAATCCAGACAATGGAACACTGTTCAGTGTTTAAACCAATGAGTTATTAAGTCATGAAAGACATAGAGGAACCATAAATGCATATTATTATGTGAAAGAAACCAATCTGTGAAGTCTATATGCTTCCAACTATATGACATTCTGGAAAAGGTGCATTTGCCAGACATTGGAAGGAGAGGATGAATGAGCAGACAGATCACAGGGGACTTTTAGGGCAGTGAAAATACTCTTTATGGTATTATAATGATGGATTTATGTTGTTATACATTTGTCCAAACCCACAGTATGTACAATACCAGGTGAATTCTAAGGTAAACTGTGGACTTTGAGTGATGATGGTCTACCAATGTAGCTTCATCTTTGGTAAAAACTGTATCATTCTAGTAGAGATATTGGCAATGGGGACGGTATACACGTATGGGTGGACTTCCCTGGTGGCTCAGTGGTAGATAATCTGCTAGAATGCAGGAGGCATGAGTTCCATCTCTGGGTCGGGCAGATCCTCTGGAGAAGGAAATGGTGACCCACTCCAGTATTCTTGCCTGAAAAATCTCATGGAGAGAGGAGCCTCGCAGGGTACAGTCTACGGGGTTGCAAAGAGCCGGACATGACTTAGCGACTAAACAGCAACATGCACATATGGAGGAAGGAGGTATATGGGAAATCTCTGTACTTTCCTCAGTTTCATTATAAACATAAATCTGCTCTGAAAAAAGTAAGTCTTTGTAAAGAACAAAGTACAAACAAACAGAAAACCCCAAAGGCCCGGCCAGCGAAGTTCCTGGCCAACCAATATCAAGACCTCTTCCAGACTTCCTGAAGGTATAGGGGCAGTAGGGTTCTCTGCCCTGCTCTCCTCATCAATAGCTAGTTTCTGCTTACTGATGCAGAGATATGTACATAATTACTGGAGCAGTGTGAGTGCTGTTCTGAGCAGCTCTATGAAGCTGCTAGATGAACGAGATAGCCTGTTTGGGGCATGGGGAAGAATTAAGGAGAGCTGGCAGCTTGTCTCAGATCCATTTTCAACCCCAGTCTCATAAGATTTCTTGAAGGAAGTTACTCCTACAAATAGTGATAACTTGTGCAGTGATGCTAAGCGGTAAAAAGAGGATCCTAGCTGTGAGCTCTAACATCTGCTTTGACATTGATTCACTGTGTGCGCCTCACTAAGCCATTCCAGCTTTCTATGGTTCAGGGTCTTTTCTGTGAAAATGATGCTCTCAGGGTCACTTGTCATCAGGTTGTTGTGATAAGAAAACAATTAAAAGGACTCTGAGTATGTAAATATATCTTAAAATAGCAATGGCTATTTCCTGTCTACACACACACACATGCTCTACACTCATACATTATATGATGTATACATGTATACATGGAAAGGAAAAAGACAGGATTATTCTGAGTGAGATGAACAAATACATTATTTAGGGGTCAGGGCCTATGTTAACTGTACCTTTAATAACTTATTTTTGTGAATAAACTCAGGTTTTATTATATCTTTTAATAGCTACCCATGTAATAATTTTTCTAGTACTTATTTCTTTTAAGTCACTTATTTATTTAGAGAATGTTGACTGCTGGGCACTGGAGAGAAAAAGAAAAAGAGACATGCTTGTTATTTGTCTTCAAGGAGAAGAAACATGAGAACAGTTACAACCCTAAATTCTGAATGTGGGTAGAGAAATATGTAAGCTTGTGCTGGTACAGAGGAAGAAGAAAGTGCAGGTGCTTGGGGGATAAGGCTAGGGTATAAATTTCAGCTTCCTACCACGTTTTTCACTTGGATTCTCCTTTTTCTCCTCTGTGCCTGGCACTGAGCTATTTGAGTTTTATATTATTTTATATAATAATATATAATTTTATATATTTTATATTTTATATAATTTAAAGTAATTATATTATTTTATTATATTTTATATAATAATATATATTATTATTATCTCTTATGGGCTCCTTATGAAAAAAAATATTTTTTAGCCTTATTTTTCAAATGAGGAAAGAGATTCAGAGAGGTTAACTAACTTGCCTAAAATCACACAGTTAATGAATGGCAGAGCTAGAAATCAAATCCTGCCTTGACTCTTTATGGCTGACTGCACACTATTTCTTTTCCAACAAGTTGTGTTTAAGATAGAGTTCTAAAGGTAGAAAATGTTTTTTTTTCATGTCTCAGCTTTGGACATCCCCTTAATAATATTCATGAGGATATATTTTTATGCTTATAAAAATAGAGGTGATCCAGGAAAAGGCATTACTTAAAAGTTCATTGTATGGAATGATCTCTATCAACATTACTCTGGTGCCAAGAAGTTGTGAGAACATGTAGCTTGCAAAAACCAAATTCAGTTATGAGAAAAAAAAACAGATGTTATTATGTTGTTTCACTTTCTACCATGCCTTAGAAAAGCTTTTCCAAAGACTTTAAATAAACATGTTAGGGATATATCATAGTTTTTGAGCTGTAAAAACTCCATCGATTTCTATCTCATGATGTGTCTTAAGATCGAATTTGCGTGAAGGCCAAATTGAAACTTACGCTCTCTCTGACCGAGCTACCTAATAGGAGACCATTTACCATTGCTCTGTTGCATGAGCCCTGCTCCCTGGCTGGGCAGCTGGCTGCTAAGTTTATGCCATTGTTCATAAGGGGAAATTGGGGCAGTGTTGACACTGAGTATCTGAAAGAGTAACAAACAGATAGAGTTTTAAAGAGCTCTCAGAGAGCATCTAGTTTAAAGCCCTGCATTGTAAGGCAAGGCTCTGAGGCCTGGAGTGGTAAAGTGAACTGTCCAGTGTTGCACAATTAGCTTTTGACAAATCTCAGGGAAGAATTCACACCACCTGAATCCTTCTTTAGCATCCTCGTGTTGAGTTGAATAATGTCTCACCCAAATTAATGTTCACCAGTATTTCAGAATGTGACCTTAGTTGGAAACCATGTCTTTGTAGATATGATTTATTACAATGAGGTCACACTGGATTAGGGTGGACCCTGATCTGATGATGGGGGACTCTTTATAAGAAGAGAAAACCAGACAGAAAGACACACAGGGGAGAAGGCAATGGAAGCAGAGGTTGAAGGGATAAATTACAAGCCAAGGACCACTGAGGATTACCAGTAACTACCAGAAGCTGATGCAAAGGGCCAACTCATTGGAAAAAGATCCTGATGCTGGGAAAGATTGAGGGTAGGAGCAGAAGGGGATGACAGAGGATGAGGTGGTTGGATGGAATCACCAACTCAAGGGACGTGAGTCTGAGCAAACTCCGGGAGATAGTTTAGGACAGGGAAGCCTGGTGTCCATGGGGTCGCAGAGAGTAGAGTATGACTTAGCAACTGAACGACAACCAAACACTAGAAGCATCAAGGAAGAATTCTATTCTAGAGCCTCTGGAGGGAGGTTAGCCTTGCTAGCGCCTTGATTTCAAACTTCTAGTCTTCAGACCGTGAGAAAATAAATTTCTGTTATTATAAGTCACCTAGTTTGGGGTCTGTTATTTTAAGCCAGGTGGGTTTTTATGGCAGTCCTAGGAAATGACTATACTCTCTTTTGCTTAACCATGGCCCATCTCAGGCATCCTTGAGATGAAAAGCCCACAGTGTACTGCCACTGCCAGCAAGAGTCCTATCTGCAAATGAAAAGGACAGCATTTTAATCTGTAAATTGAATGGCTCTTGCACTCACACCTGACAAACACACTTACTGTTGTTTTTGTTCCAATTAGCTGTAAGTCACCTTAAATCTCATCACATGAAGCAGTGATCTATCTAAATTGAATGTAAATATATTGCTGCTTGCTTCTATACCAAACAAGAATAGAACATGGAGAAATTACTAGGTGTTGTGCATCTTGAAATCTAGAATTGATAAGGAAGAATAGATTATTGGAGGTCAGGGTAAGAGAAATATTGATATTCCGGGCACCAAATCACCATGAAATTGACTGCATTGCAATTTTCAAAATCCTCTTTTTCTAAAAAAAAAAAAAAAAAGCCAGGTAGGTTGTTTGAATTTTTTGCATGGTCATTGAAGGTGAAAATAACAGAAAACTAAACAGTCAAGCCAATAACTCAGATGACTATATTATGGTTTATCAGAGTCTAAACACATCTCCAGCATGTCATCTGTTCACCTTCTTGGATGTCGTAGCAATAGCTGGTTATTCTTACTTTGCTTTCAATCTGCAGCCACACGGGAGTAAGGCAGGGTTGAAAGCTCAGGCTCTGTGGCCAGAAATGTCAGTTTAGACTGAAACACTTAGGTTTTGCTTACATGACACATAAACATCTAGCAAATTAGAACTTCACATTTCAACCCCCCTCGTCCTTATAATGGGGATGCTATGAGAGAGAAAATATTGATTCAAGCCCACTGCTTGTGTACTACTGCTTGTGATCAAAGGAGAAAGAGCAGGAGGGATGGATGCTTTGCTTTCAGGAGTGGACTGATAGGTTGAATACAAGTGCTTTAGTGCAAATAGTCTTTTGACACTGCTGGGCGTACTCAGAATCCAGGACAAGATGTCTCAGAGAAAAATAGGGAGGCATCTAGCCATCAAATATACCAAAATCAATGTTGAATGAACATTTAAATTTTGTCTTATTTTTCCACCAGTTTGGATCAACACACAGACATAGTTACCATCCTTGGGTAAGAGAGGAGATAGATGTAGAGAAATTTTCTCCAAGCTGGTGGGGGGTCAGTGAAGGAGGGGACAGTTCACATCCTCAGAAAGGAGGAAAGAGGAAGGATGAATTAAGATGTTTCAGGAGGAAGGTGGTCTGCCTTACGTCTCCTCTGGGCTCTTAAAAAATCTTTATTAGAATTAAAACAAAAATATTTTCATACACTATGGAGTATCAGATGCTACAGTAGAGCATCAAGAAGGAAGAAAACATAAGATTTCAAGGGCGTCTCCTTTTAAAAAAATTTTATTGGAGTACAGTTGATTTACAATGTCATATTAGTTTAGCTGTATTACATATACATATATAAACTTTTTTTTAAAGATTCTTCCCTATATAGGTCATTACAGAGCATTGAGTAGAGTTCCTTGTGCTATAGAGTAGGTCCTTAATAGTTAATTTATTTTATATATAGTAGTGTATATATGTCAGGGCTTCTTTGGTGGCTCAGCGGTAAAGAATCTGCCTGCAATGCCAGAGAATTGCAGGAAATGGGGGTTTGATCCTTGGGTTGCAGAGACCTCTTGGAGTAGGGCATGGCAACCCACTCCAGTATTCTTGCCTGGAGAATGCCATGGACAGAGGACCCTGGCGGGATACAGTCCATAGGGTCCCAAAAAGTCGCACATGACTGAAGTGACTTAGCACAGCACTGTGTGTATATGTCAATCCCAGTTTCATAATTTCTCCCAAAAGGGGTACAAATTAACTTATCTACAAAATAGAAATACAGTTACAAATATTGAAGATTTTTCATAAGGTTATGACTGTATGACTGTACAAACAGCTATGAAAAGAAGAGAAGGAAAAGGACAGGAGAAAAGGAAAGATATACCCATTTGAGTGCAGAGTTCCAAAGAATAGCAAGGAGAGATAAAAAAGCCTTCCTCAGTGATCAGTGCAAAGAAATAGAGGAAAACAACAGAATGGAAAAGACTAGAGATCTCTTCAAGAAAATTAGAGATACCAGGGAACATTTCATGCAAAGATGGGCTTGATAAAGGACAGAAATGGTATGGACTGGTATGGACCTAACAGAAGCAGAAGATATTAAGAAGAGGTGGAAAGAATACACAGAACAACTATACAAAAAAGATCTTCATGACTCAGATAACCATGATGGTCTGGTCACTCACCTAGATCCAGATATCCTGGAATGTGAAGTCAAGAGGGCCTTAGGAAGCATCACTATAAAAAAAGCTAGTGGAGGTGATGGAATTCCAGGTGAGCTATTTCAAATCCTGAAAGATGATGCTGTGAAAGTGCTATACTCAATATGCCAGCAAATCTGGAAAACTCAGCAGTGGCCACAGGACTGGAAAAGGTCAGTTTTCATTCCAATCCCAAAGAAAGGCAATGCCAAAGAATATTCAAACTACCACACAATTGCACTCATCTCACATGCTAGTAAAGTAATGGTCAAAATTCTCCAAGCCAGGCTTCAGCAATATGTGAACTGTGAACTTCCAGATGTTCAGGCAGAGGAAGAGAGATCAAATTGCCAACATCCGCTGGATCACTGAGAAAGTAAGAGAGTTCCAGAAAAACATCTATTTCTGCTTAAT
>SJXQ01010197.1:677909-730872 GCA_006408695.1 Aepyceros melampus | reverse complement strand
ATTCTTTGGAACTCTGCATTCAGATGCTTATATCTTTTCTTTTCTCCTTTGCTTTTTGCCTCTCTTCTTTTCCCAGCTACTGCATATTTAAAATTGCTAGGAGAGTAGATCTTAAAAGTTTCCAGCCCACGGAAGAAAAAAATCAATAAACTATGTATGGTGACCTATGTCAACTAAACTTATTTTGATGATAATTTTTAAATATACATAAATATTAAATCATCATTCAGTACACTCAAATGTTGTCAATTACAGCTCAATTTTAAAAAATATCACTATACAAAAGAAAATGATTAAATCTCATGAATATCATTTAAATAAATAAAGCCAGCCATGTCAAGGTACACACTATACCTCGTGTGTGTGTGTGTGTGTGTGTGTGTGTATTTAAGTTAAAAAAAGTGAAAGTAAAAGAAACAGGAAAATTGATTTATTCTGTTACATTTCAGAATAGTGCTTATACTTGGTGTTTATACCAGGGATGGGTACATCAAAAGGGAAATGAGAGGAGTTTTACAAATGTTGGCAATATTCTTTCCCTGATCTGTCAATTACATGAGTGCATTCAGTATGCAAAATATTGGAATATTATTGAAATACCAGTCCATTCTGAAGGAGATCAGCCCTGGGATTTCTTTGGAAGGAATGATGCTAAAGCATCCAGTACTTTGGCCACCTCATGCGATGAGTTGACTCATTGGAAAAGACTTTGATGCTGGGAGGGATTAGGGACAGGAGGAGAAGGGGACAACAGAGGATGAGATGGCTGGATGGCATCACTGACTCGATGGACGTGAGTGTGAGTGAACTGCGGGAGTTGGTGATGGACAGGGAGGCTTGGCGTGCTGCGATTCATGAGGTCGCAGGAAGTCGGACATGACTGAGCGACTGAACTGAACCGAAACTTAGTTGTGAGATAGTACTTTATGGATTCTTTACATTTCTGCATGTTGTATGAGGAGAGGTACTGGTTGCCTTTTGTTCCAGACTATCTTTTCAGAGACGTGAATAAGAGAGATGGCTTAAAAGGCTGAGAAATACTTCAATTCAGGGTGAGTGTGTGAGTGGAAGTCGCTCAGTTGTGTCAGATTCTTTGAGACCCCATGAACTATACAGTTCATGGAATTCTCGAGGCCAGAATATTGGAGTGGGTAGCTTTCCCTTCTCCAAGGGATCTTCTTGCCCAGGGATCGAACTCAGGTCTCCCACATTGTTTACCAGGTGAGCTACAAGAGATAAAATTTGTTTTCTGATTAGTATAATAAAGATAATGCTTCTCTCTAGAAAATAGTTTTAATTTTTTTGAATATGGCCCTTTATAAAAAGTGGGTTTTCCTAAGTTGAGAGGTCCTCTCTTCTATCATAATTCACTGCATGTACGAATGTCATCAGGCCTTGATTTATAAACTTGTGGAAACTGGGGCTCAGGAAAAATTGTAAATGACCATGTTTTAGCTGCCAAAATACTTTTCCTGCCAAAAATAAACTATCCTTCCCCCACTACACTCAGGAGTGTCATGACTTCTGCCAGATCCATGAAATGGTGGCATGCTAACTTGCTGGCTTGAAAAGAGGGTAAAATCTCAGACCTTTTACATTTCTTGACATGAAAATAACCACTTAACAGGTGTAGTAAATGTTGTGTATTTTTAAATAAAAAGTAAACTACTATTCTTGATGCTTATGATACATGTATTTCCATATATATATGTATTATACTTTACAAGAAATGTTAAAACTACTTGGAGCTATAATCATTTCTCATAAATTACAAAAGGAAGCAAATGCAGACAGTAATGAAAATTTCTTCTTCCAGAACACCCACCCACATATACATAAAATCAAAACAAATATGGTACCTGTTAGCATTTGCAGTGGACAAAGAAATAGCAACCCACTCCAATATTCTTACCTAGAGAAACCTGTGGACAGAGGAGTCTGGTGGGCTGCCGTTTATGGGGTCACAAAGTTGGACATGACTGAAGCGACTTAGCATGAGTGCATGCATTGGAGAAGGAAATGGCAACCCACTCCAGTATTCTTGCTGGAGAATCCCAGGGACAGAGGAGCCTGGACGGCTGCTGTCTATGGGGTCACGCAGAATCAGGCATGACTGAAGCAACTTAGCAGCAGCAGCAGCAGCATTTGCAGAGCAACATCAAGTTTTTTTTAATTCCAATGCATTAGTTTCTCTCCTTGGAAAGAAAGTCTTACTACAGAGCATGGATTTCTGAAATCTTTATATTTTTAACTGTATGAAATTTTGATTAAATTTTTATTTGAAAAACTGCCCTCAAATATCTATTTATTCTGTGTCAGGTATTATCTATTCAATTTGTATATTTCCCTTCAAATTAATACTTAAATACTATTTCAATATTTTTTAAATATAGTTTTATTTTACTTACTCTGTTGAAAGAGAAGTAAAGATGAGTGTGAAGTTCAGTATTTGCCAAATGAATAATAGTGTTGCTTGTTTTTTTTTTTTTTTTTTAAATCAGGGTATCTATTAGTCAAATACATGACAATTGGAAAATGAGTATAATATCTTATTTGGGTATAGTTTAACTTTTTGGAGTAATTGAACTCATATCTATTAAATCATAAGTCTATGATGAAAGAAAGTACATATAGTACAGAAGAAAGTACAAATGAAACATGAAGCTCAGGGATTAAAAACTTAAGTTCAGGGATTAAAAAACAGTAACCAAATACAGTAGAAAGATAATACATCCGTTCAGTTCAGTCACTCAGTCCTGTCCAACTCTTTGTAACCGCATGGACTACAGAATGCCAGGCTTCCCTATCCATCACCAAATCCTGGAGCTTACTCAACCTCATGTCCATCGACTTGGTGATGCCATCCAACCATCTCATCCTGTGGCATTCCCTTCTGCTCCCACCTTCAATCTTTCCAAGGATCAGTGTCATTTCAAATGAGTCCATTCTTCACATGAGGTGGCCAAAGTATTGGGGTTTTAGCTTCAGCGTCACTCCTTCCAAAGAATATTCAGGACTGAATTCCTTAGGAGTGGACAGGTTGGGCCTCCTTGAGCTGCAAGGGAGCTCAGGAGTCTTCTCCAACACCACACTTCAAAAGCATCAATTCTACATGCTCAGCTTTCTTTATAGCCCAAGTCTCACATCCATATATGACTACCGGAAAAACCATAGGTTTGACTAGACAGACCTTGGTCGGCCAAGTAATGTCTCTTCTTTTTAATATGCTGTCTAGGTTGGTCATAGCTTTCCTTCCAAGGAGCAAGTGTCTTTTAATTTCATGGCTGCAGTCACCATCTGCAGTGATTTTGGAGTCCAAGAAAATAAAGTCACTCACTGTTTCCATTGTTTCCCCATCTATTTGCCATGAAGTGATGGGACCAGAGGCATGATCTTAGTTTTCTGAATGTTGAGTTTAAGCCAACTTTTTCACTCTTCTTTTTCACTTTCATCAAGAGGCTCTTAAGTTCTTCTTCGCTTTCTGCTATAAGGGTGGTGTCATCTGCGTATCTGATGTTACTGATATTTCTCCCAGCAATCTTGATTCCAGCTTGTGCTTCATTCAGTCCTATATTTCCCATGATGTACTCTTCATATAAGATAAATAAGCAGTTTGACAATACACCGCTTTGACATATTCCTTTTTCGATTTCGAACCAGTCTCTTGTTCAATGTCCAGTTCTAACTGTTGCTTCTTGGCCTGCCTATAGATTTCTCAGTAGGTAGGCCAGGTGATCTGGTATTCCCAGCTCTTTAGGAATGTTCCAGAATTTGTTGTGATCCACACAGTCAAAGGTTTTGGCATAGCCAATAAAACAGAAATATATATTTTTCTGGAACTCTCTTGCTTTTTCGATGATCCAACAGATGGTGGAAATTTGATCTCTGGTTCTTCTAAATTTTCTAAATCCAGCTTGAATATCTGGAAGTTCATGGTTCACGTACTGTTGAAGCCTAGCTTGGAGAATTTTGAGGATTACTTTGTTAGCATGTGAGATGAGTGCAATTGTGTGGTAATTTGAACATTCTCTGGCATTGACTTTCTTTGGGATTTGAATGAAAATTGACCTTTTCTAGGCCTGTGGCCATGCTGAATGCTCCAAATTTGTTGGCATATTGAGTGTAGTGCTTTCATAGCATCATCTTTTAGGATTTGAAATAGCTCAACTGGAATTCCATCACCTCCACTAGCTTTGTTCATAGTGATGCTTTCTACAGCCCAACTGACTTTGCATCCCAGGATGCCTGGCTGTAGGTGAGTAATCAAACCATCGTGGTTATCTGGCTCATTAAGATCTTTTTTGTACAGTTCTGTGTATTCTTGCAACCTTTTCTTAATATCTTCTGCTTCTGTTAGGTCCATACCAATTCTGTTCTTTATTGTCCTTTATTTCATGCCCATCTTTGCATGAAATGTTCCCTTGGTATCTAATTTTCTTGAAGAGATCTCTAGTCTTTCCCATTCTATTATTTTCCTCTATTTCTTTGCATTGGTCACTGAGGAAGTCTTTCTTATCTCTCCTTGCTGTTCTTTGGCACTATGCATTCAAATGGGTATATCTTTCCTTTTTTTCCTTTGCCTTTAGCTTCTCTTCTTTTCTCAGCTACTTGGAAGGCCTCCCCAGACAACATTTTGCCTTTTTGCATTTCTTTTTCTTAGAGATGGTCTTGATCACTGCCTCTTGTACAATGTCATGAACCTCCATTCATAGATGATACATACTTAATTCCCAAAGTGTGCAGTTTTCTCTAAAGCAATGTCAATGATTCAACTCACTGTAATGATGTTTAGAGCAAAAAGAAACAAAACTACAAAAATGCTATTGGTCACTGAGGAAGTCTTTCTTATCTCTCCTTGCTGTTCTTTGGCACTATGCATTCAAATGGGTATATCTTTCCTTTTTTTCCTTTGCCTTTAGCTTCTCTTCTTTTCTCAGCTACTTGGAAGGCCTCCCCAGACAACATTTTGCCTTTTTGCATTTCTTTTTCTTAGAGATGGTCTTGATCACTGCCTCTTGTACAATGTCATGAACCTCCATTCATAGATGATACATACTTAATTCCCAAAGTGTGCAGTTTTCTCTAAAGCAATGTCAATGATTCAACTCACTGTAATGATGTTTAGAGCAAAAAGAAACAAAACTACAAAAATGCCCCAGTAAAAGATAAGTTATCTGAGAATGGAAATGTATTCTGTATGAAATATTTCACATGAGCCCTTATGAAATTCTCTCAGCTATATAACTAGGCTTGCTTTCTTAACTGGGGCTGTTCACCTGGGATTTGTGCTGCTTTTCAGCTTTGATAAAACAGAAGAGAAGGGATAGGGATATAGAGTCAGATTGGTTAACTACTCAAGGGACAAGGGCTTATGAGCTCTTCAATAGGTTTTTCACAATAAACAAAATACAGTTTTTGAAATATAAGCAGGCATAAACGGCTTCAAATTTAAAGGTAAAACTGTTTTTAGGGGGTGATTTTTTTTTAATGTTTCTTTTATCACTGTTCTCACCTCCCTAGAATACTGAAGTGGTTTGCCATTCCCTTCTCCAGTGGACCACATTTTGTCAGAACTCTCCACCATTACCAGTCCATCTTGGGTGGCCATCACAGCATAGCTCATAGTTTCATTGAGCTAGACAAGGCTGTGATCCATGTGATTAGATTGGTTAGTTTTCTGTGATTGTGGTTTTCAGTCTGTCTGCACTCTGAAGGAGAAGGATAAGAGGCTTATGGAAGCTTCCTGATGGGAGAGACTGACTAAGGGGAAAACTGGATCTTGCTCTGATGGGTGGGGCCATGTTCAATAAATCTTTAATCCAATTTTCTGTTGAAGGGCAGGGCTATGTTCCCTCTCTGTTATTTGACTGAAGGCCAAACTATGGTGGAGGTAATGAAGATAATGGCAACCTCCTTCAAAATGTCCCATGCAGGCACTGCTACACACAGTGCCCCCAACCCTGCAGCAGGCCACCACTGACCCACGACTCTGCTGGAGACTCCTGGACACTCACAGGTAAGTCTGGGTCAGTCTCTTGTGGGGTCACTGCTCCTTTCTCCTGACTCCTGGTGCACAAAGTTCTGTTTGTGCCCTCCAAGAGTCTGTTTCCCAGCCCTGTGTAAGTTCTGGTGTCTCTATGGTGGGGTTAATGGTGATCTCTTCCAAGAGGTCTTATGCCATACCCAAGTCTGGTGGATCAGAGCCCCTGTCCCTGCTGCTTTTCACTTCTCTTCTTTTCACAGCTATTTGTAAGGCCTCTCCAGACAGCCATTTTGCTTTTATTGCATGTCTTTGCCATGGGGATGGCCTTGATCCCTGTCTCCTGTACAGTGTCACGAACCTCATTCCATAGTTCATCAGGCACTCTATCTATCAGATCTAGACCCTTAAATCTATTTCTCACTTCCACTGTATAATCATAAGGGATTTGATTTAGGTCATACCTGAATGGTCTAGTGGTGTTGCCCACTTTCTTCAATTTAAGTCTGAATTTGGCAATAAGGAGCTCATGATCTAAGCCACAGTCAGCTCCCGGTCTTGTCTTTGTTGACTGTATAGAGCTTCTCCATCTTTGGCTGCAAAGAATATAATCAATCTGATTTCGGTGTTGACCATCTGGTGATGTCCATGTGTAGAGTCTTCTCTTGTGTTGTTGGAAGAGGGTGTTTGCTATGACCAGTGCATTTTCTTGGCAAAACTCTATTAGTCTTTGGCCTGCTTCATTCCGCATTCCAAGGCCAAATTTGCCTGTTACTCCAGGTGTTTCTTGACTTCCTACTTTTGCATTCCAGTCCCCTATAATGAAAAGGACATCTTTTTTGGGTATTAGTTCTAAAAGATCTTGTAGGTCTTCATAAAACCGTTCAACTTCAGCTTCTTCAGCATTACTGGTTGGGGCATAGATTTGGATAATTGTGATATTGAATGGTTTGCCTTGGAGACGAACAGAGATCATTCTGTCGTTTTTGAGATTGCATCCACGTACTGCATTTCAGACCCTTTTGTTGACCATGATGGCTACTCCATTTCTTCTGAGGGATTCCTGCCCACAGTAGTAGATAAAATAGTCATCTGAGTTAAATTCACCCATTCCAGTCTATGAGATCCAACCAGTCCATTCTGAAGAAGATCAACCCTGGGATTTCTTTGGAAGGAATGATGCTAAAACTGAAGCTCCAGTACTTTGGCCACCTTATGCGAAGAGTTGACTCATTGGAAAAGACCCTGATGCTGGGAGGGATTGGGGGCAGGAGAAGAAGGGGACGACCAAGGATGAGATGGCTGGATGGCATCATGGACTCAATGGACGTGAGTCTGGGTGAACTCCAGGAGTTGGTGACGGACAGGGAGGCCTGGTGTACTGCGATTCATGGGGTCACAAAGAGTCGGCACGACTGAGTGACTGAACTGAACTGAACTGTCCCTGCTGCAGTCCACTGTTGACCCATACCTCCACAGGAGATGCTCAACACAGTTCTGTCCCAGTCTCTATGGAGTCCCTGGGTCCTGTGCACACAAAGTTTATTTGAGGCCTCTGAGAGTCTCTGGCTGGAATGAGGTTTGATTCTAACTGTGAATTTGCCCCTCCTACAATCTTAATGGGTCTTCTTCTTTGCCCTTAGACATGAGGGATCTCCTCATGGCTGGTCCAGCAAAGTGAAACCACCTCTCCTTACCTTGGATGTGGGGTGTCTCCTCTTGGCCAATAGCCACTCCAATGCCATGCCAGCCATTTCAGTATTCTTGCCTTAAGAACCCCATGAACAATATGAAAAGGCAAAAAGATAGGACACTGAAAGGTGAATTCCCCCAGTCTAGTAGGTGCCCAATATGTTACTAGAGATCAGTGGAAAAATAACTCCAGAAAGAATGAAGAGACGGAGCCAAAGCAAAAACAACACCCAGCTGAGGATGTGATTGGTGAGAGAAGCAAGGCCTGATGCTTTAAAGAGTGATATTGCATGCTGCTGCTACTGCTAAGTCGCTTCAGTCATATCTGACTCTGTGAGACCCCATAGACGGCAGCCCAGGCTCCCTCGTCCATCCCTGGGGCATGCTGCTGCTACTGCTAAATCGCTTCAGTCATGTCTGACTCTGTGCGACCCCACAGATGGCAGCCCAGGCTCCCTCATCCCTGGGATTCTCCAGGCAAGAACACTGGAGTGGGTTGCCATTTCCTTCTCCAATGCATGAAAGTGAAGTCGCTCAGTCGTGTCCGACTCTTAGCGACCGCATGGACTGCAGCCTACCAGGCTCCTGGTAGGAACCTGTAATATTAGGTCCATGAATCAAGGTAAATTGGAAGTGGTCAAACATGAGATGAAAAGAGTGAACATCAACATTTAAGGAATCAGCAAACTAAAATGGGCTGGAATGGGTGAATTTATTTCAGTCATGTCTGACTCTGTGCGACCCCACAGATGGCAGCCCAGGCTCCCTCATCCCTGGGATTCTCCAGGCAAGAACACTGGAGTGGGTTGCCATTTCCTTCTCCAATGCATGAAAGTGAAGTCGCTCAGTCATGTCCGACTCTTAGCGACCACATGGACTGCAGCCTACCAGGCTCCTGGTAGGAACCTGTAATATTAGGTCCATGAATCAAGGTAAATTGGAAGTGGTCAAACATGAGATGAAAAGAGTGAACATCAACATTTAAGGAATCAGCAAACTAAAATGGGCTGGAATGGGTGAATTTAACTCAAATGACCATTATTAACTACTACTGTGGGCAAGAATCCCTTAGAAGAAATGGAGTAGCCATCATAGTTAACAAAAGAGTCTGAAATGCAATACTTGGATGCAGTCTCAAAAACAACAGAATGATTTCTGTTCATTTCCAAAGCGAACGATTCAATATCAGAGTAATCCCAGTCTACGCGCCAACCAGTAATGCTGAAGAAGCTGAAGTTGAATGGTTTTATGCAGACCTACAAGACCTTCTAGAACTGACACGCCCAAAAGATGTCCTTTTCATTATAGGGGACTAGAATGCAAAAGAAGAAAGTCAAGAAACACCTGCAAGTGAAGGCAAATTTGGCCTTGGAGTACGGAATGAAGTGGGACAAAGGCTAATAGTGTTTTGCGAAAAGAACGCACTGGTCATAGCAAACACCTTCTTCCAACAATACAAGAGAAGACTCTACACATGGATATCACCAGATGGTCAACACCGAAAGCAGACCGATTAAATTCTTTGCAGCCAAAGATGGAGAAACTCTATACAGTCAGCAAAAATAAGACAGGGAGGTGACTGTGGCTCAGATCATGAACTCCTGATTGCCAAATTCAGACTTAAATTGAAGAAAGTAGGGAAAACCACTACACCATTCAGGTAAGACCTAAATCAAACCCCTAACAATTATACAGTGGAAGTGAGAAATAGCTTTAAGGGACTAGATCTGATAGATGAGTGCCTGAAGAACTATGGACAGAAGCTCATGACATTGTAGAGGAGACAGAGATCAAGACCATACCAAGAAAAGAAAAGCAAAAAAGCTAAATGGCTGTATGAGGAGGCCTTACAAATAGCTGTGAAAAGAAGAGAAGTGAAAAGCAAAGGAGAAAAGGAAAGATACAAGCATCTGAATGCAGAGTTCCAAAGAATAGCAAGGAGAGATAAGAAACCCTTCTTCAGTGATCAATGCAAAGAAATAGAGGAAAACAATAGAATGGGAAAGACTAGAGATCTCTTCAAAAAAAANGACCCCATAGACGGCAGCCCAGGCTCCCTCGTCCATCCCTGGGGCATGCTGCTGCTACTGCTAAATCGCTTCAGTCATGTCTGACTCTGTGCGACCCCACAGATGGCAGCCCAGGCTCCCTCATCCCTGGGATTCTCCAGGCAAGAACACTGGAGTGGGTTGCCATTTCCTTCTCCAATGCATGAAAGTGAAGTCGCTCAGTCATGTCCGACTCTTAGCGACCACATGGACTGCAGCCTACCAGGCTCCTGGTAGGAACCTGTAATATTAGGTCCATGAATCAAGGTAAATTGGAAGTGGTCAAACATGAGATGAAAAGAGTGAACATCAACATTTAAGGAATCAGCAAACTAAAATGGGCTGGAATGGGTGAATTTAACTCAAATGACCATTATTAACTACTACTGTGGGCAAGAATCCCTTAGAAGAAATGGAGTAGCCATCATAGTTAACAAAAGAGTCTGAAATGCAATACTTGGATGCAGTCTCAAAAACGACAGAATGATTTCTGTTCATTTCCAAAGCGAACGATTCAATATCAGAGTAATCCCAGTCTATGCGCCAACCAGTAATGCTGAAGAAGCTGAAGTTGAATGGTTTTATGCAGACCTACAAGAACTTCTAGAACTGACACGCCCAAAAGATGTCCTTTTCATTATAGGGGACTAGAATGCAAAAGAAGAAAGTCAAGAAACACCTGCAAGTGAAGGCAAATTTGGCCTTGGAGTACGGAATGAAGTGGGACAAAGGCTAATAGTGTTTTGCGAAAAGAACGCACTGGTCATAGCAAACACCCTCTTCCAACAATACAAGAGAAGACTCTACACATGGATATCACCAGATGGTCAACACCGAAAGCAGACCGATTAAATTCTTTGCAGCCAAAGATGGAGAAACTCTATACAGTCAGCAAAATTAAGACAGGGAGGTGACTGTGGCTCAGATCATGAACTCCTGATTGCCAAATTCAGACTTAAATTGAAGAAAGTAGGGAAAACCACTACACCATTCAGGTAAGACCTAAATCAAACCCCTAACAATTATACAGTGGAAGTGAGAAATAGCTTTAAGGGACTAGATCTGATAGATGAGTGCCTGAAGAACTATGGACAGAAGTTCATGACATTGTAGAGGAGACAGAGATCAAGACCATACCAAGAAAAGAAAAGCAAAAAAGCTAAATGGCTGTATGAGGAGGCCTTACAAATAGCTGTGAAAAGAAGAGAAGTGAAAAGCAAAGGAGAAAAGGAAAGATACAAGCATCTGAATGCAGAGTTCCAAAGAATAGCAAGGAGAGATAAGAAACCCTTCCTCAGTGATCAATGCAAAGAAATAGAGGAAAACAATAGAATGGGAAAGACTAGAGATCTCTTCAAAAAAAAAATTAGAGATACAAAGGGAACATTTCATGCAAAGATGGGCTCAATAAAGGACAGAAATGGTATGGACCTAACAGAAGCAGAAGATATCAAGAAGAGGCTGCAAGAATACACAGAAGAACTGTACAAAAAAGATCTTCACAACCCAGATAATAATGATGGTGTGATCACTCACTTACAGCCAGACATCCAGGAATGTGAAGTTAAGTGGGACTTTGGAAGCATTACTATGAACAAAGATAGTGGAGGTGATGGAATTCTTGTTGAGTTACCTCAAATCCCTGGAGAAGGAAATGGCAATCCACTCCAGTATTCTTGCCTGGAGAATCCCGTGGACAGAGAAGCCTAGTAGGTTACAGTCCACGGGGTCACAAAGAGTCGGACACGACTGAGTGACTTTACCTTACCTTACCTTACCTCAAATCCTAAAAGAGGATGCTGTCAAAGTGCTACACTCAATATTTCAGCAAATTTGGCATACTCAGCAGTGCCCACAGGACTGCAAAAGGTCAGTTTCATTCCAATTCCAAAGAAAGGCAATGCCAAAGAACGCTCAAACTACCAGACAATTGTACTCATCTCACACGCTAGTAAAGTAAGGCTCAAAATTCTCCAATCCAGGCTTTATCAATACGTGAACTGTGAACTACATGATGTTCAAGC
This sequence comes from Aepyceros melampus, assembly GCA_006408695.1. NCBI lineage: Eukaryota > Metazoa > Chordata > Mammalia > Artiodactyla > Bovidae > Aepyceros > Aepyceros melampus. The sequence continues at coordinate 719,128 of SJXQ01010197.1, read as the reverse complement.
TGGTTTTAAAAAGGCAGAGGTACCAGAGATCAAACTGCCAACATCCACTGGATCATCAAAAAATCAAGAAAGTTGAAAAACATCTATTTCTGCTATAGTGACTATGCCAAAGCTTTTGACTGTGTAGATCACAATAAACTGTGGAAAATTCTCAAAGAGATGGAAATACCAGACAACCTGACCTGCCTCATGAGAAACCTGTATGCAGGTCAGGAAGCAACAGTTAGAACTGGAATGTTCATGTACTCTCATGGCTGATTCATGTCAATGTATAGCAAAACGAATACAGTTTTGTAAAGCAAAACAAACTAAAAAATAAAAATTAATTAAAAAGAAAAAAGAAGAACTGGAATGGAACAACAGACTGGTTCTAAATAGGAAAAGGAGTACATCTAGGTTGTATATTGTCATCCTGCTTATTTAACTTATATGCAGAGTACATCATGAGAAAGTCTTGCCTGATGAAGCACACAAGCTGGAATCACGATTGACAGGAGAAATATCAATAACCTCAGATATTCAGTGACCCCACCCTTAGGCAGAAAGAGAAGAACTAAAGAGCCTTCTTGATGAAAGTGAAAGAGGAGAGTGAAAATGTTGGCTTAAAGCTCAACATTCAGAAAACTAAGATCATGGCATCAGGTCCCATCACTTCATGGCAAACAGATGGGGAAAGAGTGGAAACAATGGCTGACTTTATTTTGGGGGGGTCCAAAATCACTGCAGATGGTGATTGCAGCCATGAAATTAAAAGACACTCCTTTGAAGGAAAGTTATGACCAACCCAGACAGCATATTAAAAAACAGAAGCATTACTTTGTCAACAAAGGTCCGTCTAGTCAAGGCCATGATTTTTGCAGTAGTCATGTATAGAAATGAGAGTTGGATTATAAATAAAGCTGAGTGCCAAAGAATTTATGGTTTTGAACTGTGATATTGGAGACTTTTGAGAGTCCCTCGGACTACAAAGAGGTCCAACCAGTCCCTCCTAAAGGAGATCAGTCCTGGCTGTTCACTGGAAGGACTGATGTTGAAGCTGGAACTCCAGTACTTTGGCCACCTGATGTGAAGAGCTGACTCATTTGAAAGACCCTGATTCTGGGAAAGATTGAAGGTGGGAGAAGAAGGGGACAACAGAAGATGAGATGGTTGACTGTCATCATTGACTCAATGGACATTAGTTTGAGTAAACTCTGGGAGTTGGTGATGGACAGGTAGGCCTGGTGTGCTGTAGTCCATGGGGTTTCAAATAGTCAGACATATCTGAGCAACTGAACTAAACTGAATTCACCTCCTTATTCCTCATATCAGATAATGTTGCATAATGAACAGGTATAACTCTTACCCTGTTACTATAGTCAGAAGCATAGTGGTTAAATTACACTGTTAACCTTTTTTTACTTTAGCAATTTACATTGTGAATTACTAAGATCATGGTAACATAATTCCTTGACACTGCTTTTCTTAAAATCATATCAATAAACAATTTCCCCTGTAGGAAGGTATATTTGAATAAAATCAAATGTCCAATGGGAATCAAAACTTCAGTGAGCGAACATATGGACTGTCAGTATAGATATATATGAGCACTTTATTGCTCCCTGTGTTGTATCCTTACAATAATAGATTTTGGTGAGACATGGTAAAGCTCTGCTTTTTGAGCCATTACAGGTGAGGAACAATTCAATTCATTTCTACATTTAATTTCTCTAACAATTACTAACATTACTGAACTTTTCAAAATCATTAATTCTCTAATACTTTGCTAATGAATAAGAAATTATTTTATAGTATTAACTCATATTCATAGTACTAAAACTTGTCCAAATTATTAGAAAGGATATATTATCCAACTTTCAGTTTTAGCATGGCCCACCATGGCTAACAACAATTACCATAGTACCAAAACATATTCATGTAATTGAATAACAGACTTTGAAATTAAATCCATGAATGATGGCTGGTTTTCATTTTCTTTTAAATCCAGATGGTGGTTGCTATTCAGCCCTACTTAAAATTATGGGTAGCAATCTCCCTCTTTGTGTTCTTTTGCCTTCCAAATCTACTAAATTCTCATGCTTCACACAATGTTCCTATTGTTGACATTTTCTGTTTTCCTCCAACTGTCTAATTCTCTAGGCTTTGACATGGGTCCCCCTATGAACTAAGAGGATCACTTTTGAAAAAAAGAACTTCTGTTTTAAGTTTATACCTTCCTTACTTTTTGAATTTTTAATGAGAAGTTTGTAATACTTTGAAGAATAAAATTTAACAATATAGAAAAAAGTCAAAATCATTTTAGGATGCCTATGATTTTGCATAATTCAGCATAGAAAGTATATTATATTTTCCTAGTTAACTCAAGTTTCAAATTAAGGTGACAAGTTGTACTTAGAAAAAAAAATCTATAAAGAGTAGTAGTCAATTGACATTTCAGAAAGATCACACTTCGGAGGCACTATTATAATCTCATCAGAGAGCCTTGTTTTTATCAATACATGAGGCTTTGCCATTGGTATGATAAATATGAGATGTGAATTTTTGTTAGTGAATCATAGCTTGCTAATCAGCATGGTCTTGCCATTAGTTTGGGCTGAATGCCATTGTCTTTTGCCAGCTACAGAACTTAACTTATGGGTTGCTGCCCCATCTGACTTGAAGATAAAAAAAATCTATAAAGAGTAGTAGTCAATTGACATTTCAGAAAGATCACACTTCGGAGGCACTATTATAATCTCATCAGAGAGCCTTGTTTTTATCAATACATGAGGCTTTGCCATTGGTATGATAAATATGAGATGTGAATTTTTGTTAGTGAATCATAGCTTGCTAATCAGCATGGTCTTGCCATTAGTTTGGGCTGAATGCCATTGTCTTTTGCCAGCTACAGAACTTAACTTATGGGTTGCTGCCCCATCTGACTTGAAGAACTTTATGTGCAAGTGGAAGGAGTGCATGACAGAAGACAGAGAGTTGAATGAACAGGCTCATGAATTATTGGTGCTTATTTTCTAATGAATGTCTTTCTGATACACAGTAGTCTATATGACAGAATTTGGACTGAGTGAGGTGAGTAGATTGTTGTTTAGTCACTAAGTCAGGTCCAACTCGTTTGCAACCTCACAAACTATCACCTGCCAGGCTCCTGCGATTTCCCCGGCAAGAATACTGGAGTAGGTTGCCACTTCCTGCTCTAGGGCATCTTCCTGACCCAGGGATTGGACCCGTGTCTTCTGCATTGGAAGGTGGATTCTTTACCACTGAGCGTGAGGGAAGCCTGAGGTGAATAGATAGTCACTCATAAATTCAAACTTATTCTAGGTCAAAGGGAAACTTCTGAAGCATTTCAAGCAAAGAAGAGCTGTGAAACAATTTGTATGTTAAAGCAAGAGCTACCTTGAGGAGGCTGAAGTGGGATGAGCTGGAAGAACAGAGAGGAAGGCAAACGTGAAAGTAGGCAAAAGATTCTGGCTCTATCACTTTCCTTTTCTTTAATGTTCTATTAAATTTTCCCTATCAATCATCAAAAAAACAATGTTTCAAAGGTATCCTTTTTATTGCTTGTGGAGATACTTGTAGAAAAGACCTTAAGACCTTTACTGCTGATTCTAGGTTACACAGCAATCTACCTGTAGAAGAAAAATATGGCTAAATGCAAAGTCTAACAAAACATCATTTAGACAATAAAAGGTAGCAAATAATAAATGGCATAAGAATGTGATAAAGGCTCAAGTGGAGAGTTGGAGTTTTTTCTGCTGAGCAGTGGAAGAGCAGACAATAAGCTGAACTTGGCAGAGGGGCATGTTTGAATAGGAAGTGATTCAGATATTAGAATGTGTGGTCAATAATTAATTTTCTAAAATAGTTATGATTCACTAAGTAGCACATTTTCCTTAAAACAATTTTTACTTAATATTTCATTGGCAAATATAAATGTTTCAGTTTTACTTGACCACATGATGGGTCAAACCAGAAGGTACACAAACCAGATATGCTAATTTTGATGAAGTGACCCTATTAATGAGGTTCAACAAACCTCATTTGTAATTACACTACACCTCTGTATAATGTTATCACAGCCAACCATGTGGAAGTAGACAATGCGGGTCTAGTTTTTTTTTTTTTTTTTGGATCATTTTCACAGAGAACAGACAAAAAGAACAAGCTCATTGGAGAGCTTTTCCGAAACACAGGCCTGGTTCTGGGCAGAGACCTGTTGGGCCTCAGCACAGCTGGCATAATTACTTCCACAGAAAGGATATTCAGAATGTTCTCTTAACCAGTAAGACTTTCCCTACCAGGATAGGCAAGGGTGAATGGGATTTCAGAAAGGTGGAATTTTTATTTAGTGACATTTCTGATATGTCTGAATAGGAGTTGAAAAAACACAGGTGTTTGAGTTTCCAAAAATCACTGCTCTCTGTCTATAACATGCACTTTGAAGAATATTTTTAAGTTTATTTTACTCTATTTCAAAATTTCTAGTGTTCTGTTAGGGCTAGCAACATATATACTATATATTCATTTTTAGAAAATATTTAGGACATTTTTATTTCATTTTCTTTCAGAGAAGTCAGAGCATAAGAAAGGATAACTATTTGTTAAATGCAATATTGTTTTCCCTATAATGGTAGTTTAGAAATACTCTAGGTAAGCTCCTGGAAGTCTTCAGTACAAATAGCAGTAGAATCACTGAAACTTATCTGCATTACAAAGTACATTTCATTTTAAACCATTTTTTCTCCAAATGGTTTAAACTCTTGTGACCAAACAGTGAACACCCTAGAAAAGATACTATAGTGGGAACCATCACATAAAGTAAAACAGCTCAAATAAACTTAATATGTTCATGTTGTATATTGCCCATTCCTTGCAAAGGAACAGTGAAGGGGAAAAATCAACAGTTTTTCACAATTCTCTTAAGTTTAATGGAAATATAGGTTTGAATTTTCAACTGTGAGTTACATGAAAATCTGCAAAGTGGTATATACAGCTACTTAATTACTAACCCTCATATGTTTACATTTTCTTGAATTCAGAAAAAATGCCATATTGTATATATTGTAGAAAGTTCCTGCAATGAATAAAAGTACTCTATGACATAAACTTCTAATTGTGTGTTTTATTTCAGATTTAAAACATTTTTTATAAAGCAGAAGTTAGTGGGTAGCCACAGCTGGTAAAAGGAGAAACCATTCGCTACTGCAGAGGACTCATTCAGGAACAGCTTGAGCTGACTTAAATGGAGAGGATCCTATCACAAGTAAAGCAGCCACTGGGAAGACCTAAATATCTTCTTGGTTTAAGATTACACTGATTTTGACATAAATATCTCACCTTTTTTCCTCCCTTCCCTTGGATATTATTTCTGTGAAATTTGAAGCTCTTAAAAATCAAGAATCGAAGTATGGAGACTAGCAAGGGAAGTAAAAATGTGTAAAAATATTGAGTGTCAAGTTTATCGCTAATAATTTATTCTCTTAACACCTTTGCAAAATACACTTACACTGTTATTTCCATTTTGAAGGTTAAAAAAAATCTATAAACCTATTGACTTTTCTAGACTTTTAAGCAAAGAATATCTCAGCCAAAATAAAACTCCTTGAGAATTATTTTTTGGATTTAACAACTCATTTTCCCATGCCCTCTTTCCTCACATTCCTTATTCATTACCCATCAAAGGACAATTTAAGAAATATGGTTAAAATGCACAAAGGAAAAAAAAAATCAATTGATTCTGAGGAACTTCTGTAGAAAGAATTTTAGCGAGTTGTTACACTTAAATTTATTTAATTTACATTAATTTCAGGTTTTATATATATATATATATGAAATAAAAATATAAAGTGGTAACCATTGTCACACCTCTCTTCACTGCAATTCCTGTTTTTCCATGTCAAGCCAATTTAAATCTTATCAGCTTTCTGATTTATTTTCCTTTTTGTGTTTAATTTCATGTTGGTTTACTTTATTTCTGGTGTTTAACTTCATATTTTTAAATAGTATATGTATGGCAAAACCAATACAATATTGTAAAGTAATTAGCCTCCAATGAAAATAAATAAATTTATATTAAAAATAAATAAATAGTATAGCATCCTGTTTTATATTTATTTTTAAATGTGGTCTAGGCCGAGGACATGTAAGTTCAGTCACATTCAAATCTGTGCAACACTATGGATTTTAGCTCACCATGCTTCTCTGTCCATGGAATTTTCCAGATAAGAATACCAGAGAGTGTTGCCATTTCCTTCTCCAGGGGATTTTCCCAAACCAGAGATCAAATCCGAGTCTCTTGAGTCTCTTACACTGGCAAATTCTTTAACACTGCTCCATCTATAACTTTAATGGAAAATTTAAATTTAGTTATTTTACAATATGCTTCTGAAATAAACATATCCTTACTAAACCAATACACTTTAGAACTCAAGTTTATGTTTATTCACTCCAGGCAAAATAAAAACATCACATAATAGATCTTGAAGTGTTGATGAAAGAGGATATAAAATAGTAACAAGTAAATGTTAGTGGTTGTAGATAAAGAATAATTTTAATAGAATATACATTAATTACATAGTTCATGGAAATTCTATACTTCTGTTCAAGATTTCTGCATTTTCTATTATATCCTCAGTGCCACCTAATAAACTATAGTTCTTTAGTCTTTCCATCTATATTTATTTTACACCAAATTAAGTCCACTGAGAATCTAAGCCACAATTTCATTTCCAAAATTAAAAAAAAAAATTTAACCAAACATTGGTAAATTAAAAGCCCTTTTCTATCTAATTTTTGAATTGCTTGCAGATCTCATGGTCAAAGTATTATCTTCCTCACAACAGTATCCCTTCCTCTATTACAATAGTCTCATTTATCCCATTTGCAAAAGAGATGCATTTGAATCCAGTCTCTCCTTATCTAAGTCCCAATTTGCTTTTCTCTGAGGGTGAGCTTGAGAAACATCGCTGATACTTTCTGAAGTTATAGAGGAAGACTACAAATTCTACCCCAAAATTTTGATTCATACCAATATTTTATTTTATTTTTTTATCAGTTTCTGTTGCTAATCAATCCTACATCAATTTGTTCCTCTGAATTTCCTGGAAATGCTTAGCACACTAGTAAATTCACTTTAAAGTCTTCTATGCTACAATTCATGGGGTCACAGAGAGTTGGACACAACTGAGCTACTGAAAGAGTTGGTTAAATAGCATCACTGACTCAATGGACATGAATCTAAGGAAACTCTGGGAGATAGTGGAGGTCAGAGGAGCCTGGCATGCTGCAGTCTATGGGGTTACAAAGAATCAGACACGACTTAGTAACTGAACTTGTTGTTCAACAATAGGAGCCACTCTAATGGAAGAAAGTAAAGATGAACTAAAGAGCCTCTTGACGAGGGTGACCAAGTAGAGTGGAAAAGGTAGTTTGAACTCATCATTCAAACTAAGATCATGGCATCTAGTCCCAACACTTCAAGGCATATAAAAGGGGGGGGGGAATAGAAGCAGTGACAGACTTTATTTTCTTGGGCTTCAAAAATCACTGAGGATGGTGACCGCAGCCAAGAAATTAGAAGATGTGTGCTCACTGGAAGGAAAACTATGATAAACCTAGTTCAGTTCAGTTCAGTTCAGTCATTTAGTCGTGTCTGACTCTTTGCGACCCCATGAATTGCAGCACACCAGGCCTCCCTGTCCATCACCAACTCCTGGGGTTCACCCAGACTCATGTCCATTGAGTCAGTGATGCCTTCCAGCCGTCGCATCCTCTGTCGTCCCCTTCTCCTCCTGCTCCCAATCCCTCCCAGCACCAGAGTCTTTTCCAATGAGTCAACTCTTTGCATGAGGTGGCCAAAGTACTGGAGTTTCAGCTGTAGCATCATTCCTTCCAAAGAAATCCCAGGGTTGATCTCCTTCAGAATGGACTGGTTGGATCTCCTTGCAGTCCAAGGGACTCTCAAGAGTCTTCTCCAACACCACAATTTAAAAGTATCAATTCTTCGGCGCTCAGCCTTCTTCACAGTCCAACTCTCACATCCATACATGACCACAGGAAAAACCATAGCCTTGACTAGATGGACCTTAGTTGGCAAAGTAATGTCTCTGCTTTTGAATATGCTCTCTAGGTTGGTCATAACTTTTCTTCCAAGGAGTAGGCGTCTTTTAATTTCATGGCTGCAATCACCATCTGCAGTGATTTTGGAGCCCCAAAAAATAGTCTGACACTGTTTCTACTGTTTCCTCATCTTTCCCATGATGTGATGGGACCAGATGCCATGATCTTAATTTTCTGAATGTTGAACTTTAAGCCAACTTTTTCACTCTGCTCTTCCACTTTCATCAAGAGGCTTTTTAGTTCCTCTTCACTTTCTGCCATAAGGGCAGTGTCATCTGCATATCTGAGGTTATTGATATTTCTCCTGGTAATCTTGATAAACCTAGACAGTGTATTAAAACCAAAGACATCACTTTGCTGACAAAGATCCTTATACTCAAAGCTATGGTTTTTATACTAGATATATATGAATATAAGAGTTGGACCATAATGAAGGATAGTTTAGTCGCTAAGTCATGTCCAATTCTTGTGACCCCATGGACTGTAGCCTGCCAGGCTCCTCTGTCCATGGGATTCTCCAGGCAAGAATACTGGAGTGGGTTGCCATTTCCTTCTCCATGGGACTTCCTGACCCAGGAATTAAACCCGATTCTCCTGCATTGCAGGCAGATTCTTTACCAACTGAGCTATGAGGGAACCTCAAATAAGAATGAGCAATGGAGCATTGATCCTTTTGGACTGTGATGTTGGAGAAGACTTGAGAGTCTCTTGGACTGCAAGGACATCAAAACAGTCAATCCTAAAGGAAATCAATCCTGAAAATTCATTGAAATGAGTGATGCTGAAGCTGAAGCTCCAATACTTTGGCCACATGATGGAAAGAGCTGATTCATTGGAAAAAAGTCTGATGTTTGGAAAGAATGAAGGAGCAGGGGCTGGAAGAGGATGAGTTGGTAAATAGCATCATCGACTCAATGGGCAGCAATTCAAGCAAACCCTGGGAAATAGTTTGAGGAGCTTGGCATGGTGCATTCCACAGGGTTGCAAAGAGATTGACAGGACTTAGCAACTGAACAACAAGTCGACAGAGGAGCAACATTGGGACTCATCCTGTTGACATCACAAAGGCAAAGAGAACTCTGGAGTATCTGGCGAGCTAAGTCACTTCAGTCGTGTCCGATTGTTTATGACCCTATGGACTGTAGCCTGCCATGGGATTCTCCAAGCAAGAACACTGGAGTGGGTTGCCATACTCTCCTCCAGGAGATCTTCCCAACCCAGGAATCGAACCCAAGTCTCCTGTAGCTGCTGCATTGTTGGCAGATTCTTTACTGCTGAGCCACCGGGGAAGCCCCTGGAGTATCTGGACCTAACAATTATGTGTTGGACCTGGAAGTGATACATGCCACTTCAGCTCATTTCATTGGTCAGAGAGTTTTGCACAATTGTACTAAACTCAAGGACTAGGGGCATTATTGTTGTCAATTATCTGTCAAATATCTGTTGAGCATCACAAATGATTACCACAATAATATATTAAATACTTCTGGTAGCATAACAATCTAAGGTGGATAATTCCCATTAATTCCTGTACCCAGGTTTTCAGTTTGAGTGTCAAATACTAAAATAATAAACTGAAAATCATTCCAGGAGGTAAATACTCAGAGAAGTAAAAAGAAGCATGGTTAATTACCTTAGGCAGCGGCTTTGCAGACTTTATTGCAGTCCTTCAACAAATTCAACGTTAGATTAAGTAAGGGTATTGGAGAAGGAAATGGCAACCCACTCCAGTACTCTTGCGTGGAAAATTCCATGGACTGAGGAGCCTGGTGGGCTACAGTCCACGGGGTCGCGAAGAGTCGGACACGACTGAGCAACTTCACCATGGAAATTCAAAATTCTGTTCAAATCAACCACATTTCAGATTTTTCCATCAGTTCAGTTCAGTTCAGTCGCGCAGTCGTGTCCGACTCTTTGCGACCCCATGAATCCCAGCACGCCAGGCCTCCCTGTCCATCACCAACTCCCGGAGTTCACTCAGATTCACATCCATTGAGTCCGTGATGCCATCCGGCCATCTCATCCTCGGTCGTCCCCTTCTCCTCCTGTCCCCAAGCCCTCCCAGCATCAGGGTCTTTTCCAGTGAGTCAACTCTTCGCATGAGGTGGCCAAAGTACTGGAGCTTCAGTTTTAGTATCATTCCTTCCAAAGAAATCCCAGGGTTGATCTCCCTCAGAATGGACTGGTTGGACCTCACATAATGTAGTAGGTTTTCCTAAACAAAAGTGAAAGATGATAGAGGGAAAACAATCTGATATGTTAAGTGATACATATATTGCCATCAAATTTTCTGAGTAAAGTCTTTAAAGAACCAATATTAGTTTTAGGCAACCCATGAAAACTGAATAGTTCTTCCCCCACCAAGAGTACACCACACTGAGATTATGAAGAAACAAACACTGATTTAAGCATGGAACAAACCAAAAGCCTGCTGCTTTCTTGCTGTTTGAGCTATACCTGAGCCCCAGTCCATGCTCAGAATCAGCACGTGCTTCTAGCAGTGAACAGGAAACTCAGCCAGTGATCCTCAGCCCACTATGCTAGAGTCTCCTTCTCTTCTGGAATTCCAATTTATCTCATCCTCATCCCTGATGGCTCAGAGGTTAAAGTGTCTACCTGGAATTCAGGAGACCTGGGTTTGATCCCTGGGTCAGGAAGATCTCCTGGAGAAGGAAATGTCAACCCACTCCAGTACTCTTGCCTGAAGAATCCCATGGACGGAGGAGCCTGGTAGCCTACAGTCCATGGGGTCATAAAGAGTCGGAAGACTGAGCGACTTCACTTTCATCACTCCAAAAGCCTCTGATAGCTTTAATAATGACTTTTGTAACTGACTCTTTTTTTTTTTCCTGGTGTTTGGGAGTGTGCTGCCACAACTAATTACATCCTATCCAGAAAGGAAATCTTACAAGAAAATTTTTAAAGTGATTGTTCATTTTATACAAAATGAAAGTTTCTGTTTCCTAAGACTTTGTCCCCTTCTGTGAAAATAGAGCATTGCATCATAATCTGATGGCTAAATATTTGCTCTTTTGACATATTTGATGACAAATAGTACAAAAGAGTTCCCTTCCAAACAAAGTGGAAAACAAGTGAATATTTATAGAATAAGAATGCAAGGAAGTGACTGAATTAAATCACTTTCTTTAGTTTGGAGCCTAAGCTTCATTTCTGAATTCTGTATAACTACTGTGGTGTAAGGAACCTTCCTCAGAGTTGGTGTCTTTTTGAAATATGCATTCTGTGTCACTGAAAGGAGGAAACTGTAGCGTTCTGGTTTCTCACCATAAGGCTTTTTGAATATTTTCCTTGGTGTTTCAAGTGTGCTGAAGTTTTAATTAGAAAATGTGAGGATTTTTATCTGTCAAGAAAATCTATATACATAAGAGATCACAAACAAAACTCTGTAGTTTAGTGGTTTGATTCTGGTAATGTCAAAATTCAAAATCCAATTTCAGACTCAGTATATATTGCATTTTAGAGCCTTAATGGTGTCAGTCAAGGGTATAATTTATTCCCTTTGTAAAATGTTTTACTCCCATGCTGTTAAGCCTATGAGGGTTTTATTAGGATATAACTTAAATATCATGTAATTATTCCTTTTATCTAAACAGCTATATAAGTTTTGTATATTTATAACACCTTGAAACCATCATCAGCATTACATTTTAGAAAATTTCGTTACTCCCCAAAGAAATTCTGTATCCATTGATGGTCTTTCTCCATTTCTTCTTCTCAGCCCCTGACAACAACTATTCTACTTTCTCTCTCTCTTTTCCTATTTCAGAAAAACCATGTTTCACTTAATATAAATGAAAGCATACACTATGTGATCTTTTGTGCCACTTTCACTTAGCATAACATTTTCAAGGTCCATAGTGTGGCCAGATGCATCAATATCTCATTACTTTTTGTTCCTGAATACTATTTTTGCAAGAATATTGTGCATTTTTTTCATCCACCCATCAGTTGATAAAGATTTGGGTTGTTTTCTTACTTGGCTACTAAGAATAAGGCAGCTATGAGCATTCATGTGTGTTTTGTGTCGGAAAATGGGCTCATTTTTCTTGGTTATAAACCTAGGAATAGAACTGTGGGATCATGTCATTGATTTGCTTTATTTCATATCAAGATACTTTTTTTGGGGTAAATCTCTACTCCTTAGTAATCCACTGTGGTTCAAGCATCTTACTGAAATGAAGACAATATAGTAAGAAAACTAAAAACTATATCAATTATTGATATAATTGATCTGGATAAAGAAATTGTGAGAAAATATTTCAAATTTGGAAATGCATTTCCCCCATTTCCAAAAGTACATACTACTTTTGATACTATGCTGGGGCATTTGTTGAAGAATGAATGCTTGAAAGATATTTTATATCTATAGAAAAGTGTACCTTCATTTTATTTTGTATTTGTTATTGGTTTCATGCAGATTTTTGTGTTTAGACACTGTGAAGTTAAATGTTAACTTGCATATTTCTGTCTAGTAGGAAAAAATCATCCCTTAAATTATGATTTATTGCCCTATTAGACATCGACTATTTTTGTGTATACCCTAATAATGTTATCTTTACACTCTTTTCTCCAAGATGTTTATAGTTCCTCAAAATATTTTTTGAACCAGATGTCATCTTACTTGTTTCTTCCTCAATTATTAGAACATATTGGTACATATTTTAATAATTATATAAATTATAATTTATATCTTTAAATTTGAAAGATATACTTGGAATACATTATATAATGCAGATTCTAAACTGATTCTGAATGACAATCTATATCTAATAGCATTTTTAAAGTTAAGAAAGTAAAATAAATGTTTTTCCTCTATTTTACAAGACTTTATTCTTCTTTCTCATATTAATGATATATTTCTCAAAGAATATTTTAGGGGAGAATAGAAAGAGCAGGGAGAGAATCAGAATCTTATCTCATTATTAATGCTTCACTATAAAAGAGGTTCCAAAACGAGTACCAAACTGCTGGAACCAGAAGTAAACAACTTAGATCCAAGTATAGATCAGTCACTGGTTGGTCCATGACTCAGAAAATGTCACTAGGATGAGATTTTAACTCATTTGTTTTCAGGTTTGCCTCTTGTATCATGGAGTCTGAACATGAGTGAGAAATGTATGCAGCAGTTTTCCTCCACATTTTTTAGGGTAAAGACTAGAGAAACAGCATCTATTTCTGTCACAAAATTTCAGGAAAAATGTCTCAATGCAACAGTCAACCTTGATTAGGTCATATGCCTTTTGAACTTATTTCATGTTTCTTGGCAGCATACTTCATTAAAAGCTTTCATGTTGTTTGTGAGTCATTGAAGAAATAATTCCTTACAGGAAATTTAGAACAGATACTCAAAAAATGGAAAACGGAAATGGCTATAAAATAAGACGTTGCAAATATCAAGGTAATTTTTAATTTTTTAGAAATGGGTTGTTGTTGTTGTTTTAATAATGATATATTATTAGAGATACTTTTGTCAAAAATATCAATAAATAAAACAATGTTGAAATTCATATGAAATTGAAAAAGACCCCAATAGAAAAAGCAATCCTGAGAAAAAAGAAACCCACAGGCATCACACTTTCTGATTTTAAGTAATAGTATAGAATTATACTAATCAAGGTCATATGGTACAGGTATAAAAACAGACACATGAATCAACAGAACACAATCAGAACTCAATCAGAATCCCAGAAGTAAACTCATATATATACATATATAGTCAACCAATATTTCACAATGGAGCCAAAAATACTCAATGGAAAAAGATAGTCTTTTAAATAATTCTTCCTGAAGAAATGAATATTCTCATGCAAAAGAATAAAAATAGACCCCAATCTTATTCCACTACAAAAATTAACTGGGAATGGATTAAAGACTTTGATGTATGACTTGAAACCATAAATTTCCTAGAAGAAAACATGGTAGAATTTTTCTTAATACAGATCCTGGCAATGATTTTTTTTTTTAATTTACACCATAGCATAAGCAACAAAATTAAAAATAAACAAATGGGACTCAGACAAAAAATACTATGCATAGAAAAAGAAATGATCCACAAAATGAGAAGGAAACTCAAAGATGAGAGATAATACTTGTAAACCATATATCTGATTCAGGGTTATGATTCAAAATGTCTAAAGAACTCAAATACAATTCAGTACCAAAAGTCAATTTTATAAAATTAGCAAAGGATCTGAATATAGAATTTTTTTCCAAAGAAGATATTCAAGTGGCTAACAAGTACATAAAACGATGCTCATCATTGCTAATCAGGGAAATGCAAATTAAAACCACAGTGAGATATTAGGTTGGTGGAAAAATAATTTCAGTCTTTCATTGTTGACCTTTGACATTTGATATTGGAATACATTCTTAAATATGGTTACGATATACATCATTTTAATATGTATTTCTTACTTTATTTTGTGCTAGTGAATTATTACTTGCAATTTATTTTATGTATGTTTTAGACTATGGAAATAATGTTAGACAAAAAGCAAATTCTAGTGATTTTCTTATTTGAGTTCAAAATAGCTCATAAAGCAGTGTTGGCAGCTCACATCAACAATGCATTTAGCCCAGGAACTACTAATGAACGTACAGTGTAGAGGAGTTCAAGAAGTTTTGTGAAGGAGGCTAGAGCCTTGAAGATGAGCAGCACAGTAACTGACCTTCGGAAGTTAATAATGACCAACAGAAAGGACCATGAAGCTGATTGTCTTATAACTACACAAGAAGTTGCCTAAGAACTCTGTGTTGACCATTCTACAGTTGTTCTGCATTTGAAGCAAATTGGAAAGGTTAAAAAGTTCAATAAGTGGGTGCCTTGTGAGCTGACTGCAAGTCAAAAAAAAAATCATCATTTTTCTTCTTTTCTTCTATGCAGCAAAAAAGAACCATTTCTGTATTAAATTGTGACATGCAACAAAAAGTGAATTTTATACAATAACCAGCAATGACCAGCTCAGTGGCTGAGAAGAAGCTCCAAGGCAGTTTCCAAATCAAACTTGCACCAAAAATGAGCCCTGGTCATTGTTTGGTGGTCTGTTGCCCATCTGATCCACTACAGCTTTCTAAATCCTGGTGAAACCATTGTATCTGAGACGTATGCTCAGAAAATCAATGAGAGGCACTGAAAACTGCAACACTTGCAGCCAGCATTGGCCAACAGAAAGGGCCCAATTTTTCTTCACAACAATGCCTAACCACATGTTGCACAACCAATGCTTTAAAAGTTTAACCAATTGGGCTACAAGGTTTTGCCTCATTTGCCATATTCATCTGACCTCTTGCCAACTGACTATCACTTCTTCAAGCATCTCCATGATTTTTTGCAGGAAAAACGCTTTGACAACCAGCAGGATGCAGAAAATGTTTTCCAAGGTTTTTATGCTACAGGAATAAACTTACTTTTCATTGGCAAAAAAAATGTGTTGATTGTAACTTTGTGCAATGAAGAGTGTTAACTAGAGTTCTTGTGGTGTTCATTTCACAACGTTGTTGTTTGCATCCTAAGCCACTTCAGTCACGTCCAACTCTGTACGACCCATGGACTATAGCCTGCCAGGCTCCCCTGTCCATGTGATTCTCCAGGCAAGAATATTGAAGTGAGTGTTGTTGTTTAGCCACTAAGTTGTGTCCAACTCTTTTGTGAACCCTTGGACTGTAGCCTGTCAGTCTCCTCTGTCCATGGGATTTCCCAGGCAAGAATACTGGAGTGGGTTGTCATTTCCTTCTCCAGGGGACTTTCCCAACCCAGGGACTGAACCCATGTCTTTTGCATTGCAGGCTAAGTCTTTATCACTGAGCCAGCTGGGAAGCCTTCATTTCACAATAGCACACATACAAAATCATTATATCATATATCTGTGATAAAGGAAAATGATTTTAAGGCAGGACAAGGAAAATTTAATACAAAATTTCCTCTGTCATTTGTGATAATACGCCATCCCGTCCTTCAAGTTTATCTGCATTTTACACTAACTAGATCCCCTTAGAAGATACAGAAATGCCTACTCACCAGAAACAAAACAAAAAACTTCCTGTTGCCAGAAAGTTAACACCTCAGAAGATAATACTCTTTCCTTAATCCTGTACAGGGTCACAGTGACACACCACTTGCCTTGTTGGCCCATGTAAACTGTCAATATTACTCTGATGTATAACCCTATGATGTATAACCCTTTATATCAAAAACCTATACAAATATGTTTTACTTCTAATGGGCAGAAATTTCCTCAGTGCTTCCTGAAAGACTATCTTCTGGGTTATAATCCTAAATTTGACTTGATTAAGATTTTCAATCTATTTTGTATGCTGGCTATTGATTAATTTTTCAATGTCATCTGAAGCTAATGCAATGTGTTATGTTAAATATATCTTTAAAACATCAAACTGAATATAAGTAGGGAACTGCTTCTTCAAAGATATTTTAGGCAAAATCATCCCTAACACAATTATATATGAAAGATCAATTATGCAAAAGGAAAAACAAAAGGGTAAACAGATGTGCTAAAATAGAGAAGAAAAATGTGCTCACGGTTACAGCTCACTAGTGGACCGCTAATGCAATTATGAATAGAACACCATCAACAAGAAAAAGGGGCTTCCCTGGTGGCTCAGACAGTGAATAATCTGCCTACAATGTAGGAGGCCTGGGTTCAATCCCTGGGTTGGTAAGATCCCCTGGAGGAGGGCATTGCGACCCACTCCAGTATTCTTGCCTGGAGAATCCCATGGGCAGAGGAGCCTGGTGGGCTACACTCCATGGGTTCACAAAGAGTCAGACACGACTGAGCAACTAAGCGGGAGCAGGAGGAATAAGAAAAAATGCAGTCAGATTAGAAGTTTATAAACATAGTCCTTTACAGAAAAATCATAATTTGCTTTTCCCTTTTCTAAGACAAGAACAGTTGAAAACAAGTTATATTTATTTTTTAGTTTCATGCTCACCACACGTCAAGCCCTACAACCAGCCAACCAAGTCTAGATAGGATGCAAAAAAAGCCTAAGGAATAGATTAATCAGAAAGAAAGCAGGCTGTAAAAAGGAGATGTAAACAAGAAAGAAGTAAATCAAGGTTATAGAAAGTAAGCGCACTGTAAGGTTTGGGTTTTTTCAGATTTTTTTTTTTTAATTTAGCAGCATCAAGCAGGTTTTACTCATAAATAGAATATTCCTTCTCTAATATGTGTTCAGTACTCAATCATATAAAACAAACACAAAAAGAAAAAGAAAAACATTGTATTTTCTTCACTCAAAACAATTTAGCAACAGGACCATGTGAGATTTCATTTAAAAATATTTTCTAAATTTTCATACAATCAGATAAATATTTACACTATACATATGAAATAAGAATCATTCTTACATGTAAATTTCTTTTGCCTAAAACCTTGCTGTAATACTCATTCCATTGTAGAAATACATAATATGAATAAGTCATATCACTCATTGTATACAATAACCAATTAACCAGTCTCTGTATGAAAATTATGTTGTCTGTCCATCTTGATGCACTGACAGGAACATATGAAAATGGCATAGAAGTCCAGGACACAATTGCTCAATGATATTCCCAAAGGAAACCTGAAAAGATTGATATAAAGGGAATGTTGAGGAGCTCAGCCACCAACTCCCCACAAAAATTTAAAGGATTAGCAATACAGATATCAAACTTAGCTGCCTGTAGCATGCTAGGTAACTCCTATCTGTGATACCACTATCACATACTCTTTTGGCCTTTGCTAATAAAGTATTCATCAGTTTTTTTCCGGTTTACTTGCATTTTTTTCAAGTCCCACAGTGACAGTTTGGGCAGTTCAAAAGAAACTGTATAGAGATCAGTATTGAGCTCTTCCATGAGAGTTTGTTTAGTTACTGGCCATTGGATAATCTCTACATTAAAAAGAATCTTGGCATGATCCATCAGAAGGCTTGGTGAAGGTACAAGAAAGGGTATCTCATGTCTAGGAAGGTGGAGTTCTTCCAGAATAACTTTTAATCCAATCAACTAAAATTATCAGGCCTTCCTGTACTTTCCTCATCCTTCCAGGGTCAAAGTGAAAGTGAAAGTTGCTCAGTCATGTCTGATTCTTTGCAACCCCACGGAATATACAATCTATGGAATTCTCCAAGCCAGAATACTAGAGTGGGTAGCCTTTCCCTTCCCCAGGGGATCTTCCCAACTCAGGGATCTAACCCAGGTCTCCCGAATTGCAGGCAGATTCTTTATGAGCTGAGCCACAAAGGAAGCCCAAGAATACCGGAGTGCATAGCTTTTCCCTGCTCCAGCAGATCTTCCTAACCCAGGAATTGAACCGGGGTCTCCTGCACTGCAGGTGGATTCTTTGCCCACTAAGCTAGCAGGGAAGCTCTCCAGGGTCAAAGAGACATAGAATCGGCATGAAAAGGACACAGAAGTCTTTCACAGTCTTCATGACTAACTCTTGCTCAAACTAAATTTGGGCTTAAGCCAAGTGTGTGAAACTCACAATTCAAAGATCTCTTCCTTAACCCTCCCAATGTTTATAGTAGGTTGGGCTGAACTTTGAATTGTGTACTTTGCAATAAAGACTAAAATGAAATGTAGCTGTTATTGATTGGGAAAATGTTGATTAAAGTCAGTAAGAGGAAAAAACTCAGAGTTTATAAGTTTCTTTCAGAGAATATCAAAAGAAAGGGCTTAAAGTTAAACATAAACCCATAATAATTTTAAATAATGTTAAGAAAATTCATCATCAGGTATGCATATTTAATTAAGGCTGGATGTTTGGGATCTTTTTCTCTGGCTTTATTTAAATGTTCAATTGATCAGAATTGTATAAATCTCTCTAGTATTTCTCTTAGTGATAATTATACTAGATATTCCACATAGAAAAGAGAACATCACTTGCTGCCATAAGGAAAGAATATGCCCACTTTAAGAGGTGTTAAGGCAGAGACACTTTCAAATAAATATTTTGATGTTAAATAAAGTGCTCTTTTCACTAAATCACATATATCTTTATGAAAAAGAGACAAATTTATCTTTTTCTATAGCTGTAGATATGAATTAAAGTTCAGATTCTAGGTCTGATTCACATTATGTGTGAAGAGATATCTCACAGTGGGAAAGGTATGTCATAAAGATATCCTAATAATTTTATCCTTCATTCCAGAGTATCTGCTTCTATTTCCTTTGCTTTCTGTTTAAAGATATTTCTTATAATGTAGAATTCCTTTTTTCTTTTTTTTGCTTGGATTTTTACACGTGGAAGCCATGATATGGTGTAAAAATGGATTCAATGTATTTAGGGCAATAACTTCATCTATAACTTTTTTGCTTAAAAAGTTAACTTTCTTCAAGTGAATAATCAATAAGAGTATGTGATAATAATAGTATCATCTTAAGAATAACTGGCTAATAATGAAAATATAATTCAGCAATTATCCAAAGATAAAATTATGAAAGAACTGAAGAAATAAAATACCTCATTTCATACAAAGGAAACCCTATAGGGATATTCAGGTTTCCCAGGTGGCATCAGTGGCAAAGAACCCTTCTGTCAATGTAGAAGACTTAAGAGACATGGGTTTCATCCCTAGGTCAGAAAGATCCCCTGAGGGAGGGCATGACAACTCATTCCAGTATACTTTCCTGGAGAATCACATGGACAGAGGAGTCTTGAGGGCTATGGTCCATAGGGTCATACAGATTCGGACATGACTGAAGTTATATAGCATGCATACACAGGGATATTACTGACTATTTTAGAAGAAAGTCCAGGCCGAAACAGAGTTGGTTCATATATTCAAAGTTCTGAAAGGAGCAGCACTATCCCCAATAATTTTATGTGAAAACTGATGTTTTTCAGAAATAAAAGAGAGATGAACATTTTGTCAGACAAACAAAATCTGAGTACAAAATTACAGACCAGGATCTTTGATGAACGTAAATGTAAAATTAGCAAATCAAATTCAAAAGCACAAAAATTGGATCATACTCCATGATCAAATAGAATTTATCTATGGGTTTCAAGGATGGGTCAACATACATAAATCAATAATGTGGTACTCATCATTAAGAGAATGAAAAACAAAATTAAAGGCTCATCTTAATATATGTGAACAATTTGGAAAACATAACAACTCTTCATGATAAAAATGCTTAACAAACTGGATATAAAAACAACATGGTCAACATAATAAAGTCTATCTATGACCAACCTGGGCTTCCCTTAAAGCTCAGTGGTAAAGACTCCATCTGGAGTGCAGGAAATACAGAGATGCAGTTTTGATCCCTAGGATTTTGGGAAGATCCCCTGGAGGAGAGCATAGAACCCACTCCAGTATCCTTGCTTGAAAAAAACCCATGGAGAGAGGTACCTGGGGAGCTATAGTCCATGGGGTTGCAAAGAATCAGGCAAAACTGAAGTGACTGAGCATGACAAGCCTACAGCTAGCATCACACAAAATGATGAAAGGCTGGAAGTTTTTCCTCTGAAATTCCATCAGGAATAATGCATGTGTGCTATTCAATAGAATAATAGATTTCCTAGCCAGAACAATCAGGCAAGAGAAAGAAATAAAAGATACCCAAATTGGAAAGGAAGAAATAAAATTTTCTTTCTTTTCAGGTGATATGATACAAGAAATTCAAAGATTCCACTGAAAACTGTTAGAAGCAATTAATGGATTCAGAATATTTTTAGGGTAAAAATCACCATACAAAAATAAGTTGCATTTCTATACACCAACAGCAAAATATCTTAAAAATGATGAAAGGACACAACCCTATTCAAAATAAAAACAAAAGCAATGAAGTACTTGGAAATGAATTTAACAAGGTAGTGAAAGTTCTGAAAGTCTATAGACTTTCTTTGAAATAAATAGAAGAAACATAAAAAGTTACAATGATATATATATATATATATATATATATATATATTCATGGATGAGTAGAATTAATATTGTCAAAATGTCCATGCTAATCAAAGGTGACTTTTTTCAATGCAATTAATATACTAATTACAAAGCATGTTTAAACAAATAGAAAAAAATCTGAATATTTGTATAAGCCACAGAACACCCTGAATTGTTGAAGCAATCCTGAGAAAGAAGAACGAAACTAGAGGCATTATACTTCTTGTTCAAATTATGTCACAATGCAATAATAATTAGAACAGTATGACACTGGCTATATATATATATATATATATATATATATATATTCATGGATGAGTAGAATTAATATTGTCAAAATGTCCATGCTAATCAAAGGTGACTTTTTTCAATGCAATTAATATACTAATTACAAAGCATGTTTAAACAAATAGAAAAAAATCTGAATATTTGTATAAGCCACAGAACACCCTGAATTGTTGAAGCAATCCTGAGAAAGAAGAACGAAACTAGAGGCATTATACTTCTTGTTCAAATTATGTCACAATGCAATAATAATTAGAACAGTATGACACTGGCATAGAATATGCACATATGCCAATGGAACAGAATTGAGAATTTAAACAAGTGTCAAATATAACATCAGCTGATATTTGATATGGGGTCAAATAACACTAAACGGGAAATCCTTAATATACTCAATTAATGGGATTGGAAAACCAGTGGCTCATATCACTTTTACGTATCCCAGTCTTATGAATAGCTAAAATTGCTAAAATGTCAGGTTAATGGTATGTAACCATTTTGCTGAGTTCATGCAGATAATAAAATAAAATCATTCCCAGTATATGTGACTATTCATATCAGGGTAAATAGCCGCTATGAAAGAGATCCAGTTAGAAAGTAGGTGCCACGTATCCAGTTGATCTACTCAAACTATGGTGCCATATCAGGAATTCAGTGTTTAATTAGATCTCTAGCAGATGTGATCCTCCTGACACTCAGTTAGGGCATAGTTGTTGGGAGCCGTGTTAGGTATTACTGACAAAATAGAGGCACAGCCCTAAATCCCCTCCCTTTGTTCCATAGGCACAGACCTGGACCTGGAATGAAGAAGTTAGGCTTTGTGATTCTGAGTTGTTTTTCCTTTCCTCGGCTGAGTTAACTGTAGAGATTAAGGTGCTTATTGTTTTTGAGAGGAGCATGAGAAGGCATAAAGCCTTCTGCAGCTGTGCTCAAAGAATAATTCATAAAGTTAATCACTGATATTTGTTTAAGAACTTTTACAAAAAAGTGTTCCAGGGTGAGCACACAGGCCACAGCTTGAGACCATGGGAGGGATTGCTATCTGAAGCCCATTTGTGAGAAAAGTGTTTATGGCAAAGGAGTTTGCTGAATTTAGGGCTTAGGAATAATTAAAATAGTTAGAAGCTAAAGATTTAAGGATTGCTGCAATGTTACAATATTCTACTATAGCTTATAGAAATTAGGGATTTTAGAGATATTATTAGCTAGAAGCCCTTTCTAAGAAATAGTGAGCTTAGGATAGAAGGGGCAAATAGGACTTAGAAAGATAAGAATTAAACTGAGGAATGTGGTATGCAGTCCAGACATTAACATGAGTTACAGTGTATTCACAAGAACACATGAGAGAAAGTAGATAAGAGAATCACTGAGGAAGGAACTCCTTTTGAGGGGCAACAATGATTTTTGGAGAAAAACAAAGCTGGGTCAATGGGAACTAAAAATATCAAACCTCTGACCTAATGCTTTTGTAAAAGTATAAAAGAGAATCATAAGCTTGAAATAAACAGACAGCCCAAGAAAAATGAGAGGCTGCCTCACTTTCTTGCCGACACCCCTCACACTTTCAGGTTGAATCCCTAGCTGCTGGAGCTGGACTCTGGCACAAGTTACATGAGTTTGGTAAATAGAAGTCCAAACATTGGGGACCATGTATAGCTTTACTTGCCATCACCACAGCCATTTTGTTTATTTGTTCTAGGGACTGTCACTGGGATAGATCATGATAGAGGCTGTCTGTTGTGGCCTGGCTGGGTAATTTGGCTTACGTTATTGCTTAATACCTATTCTCTGATGGATGGTTTATGGTGGGAAATAACAGTGTCTCAGAGTCAAGGAACACAATGCACTTTCCATAGTAACAGACAAGAATAAATGGATTCTTTCAAAAACTCAAAAAATAATGAACCATGGCAACACCTTGATTTGAGATTTCTGGCTTCCAAAACTGTGAAAGAAGAAGTTTCTGTTAAAGTATACTTTATCATCTAAGCCATGGCTTCCCTGGTGGCTCAGATGGTAAAAAATCTGCCTGCAAGGAGGAGATGCAGGTTCTATCCCTGGGTCTGAAAGATTCCCTGGAGAAGGGAATGGCAACCCCCTCCAGTATTTTTGCAGGAGAATTCCATGGGCAGAGGAGCCTGGTGAGCTACAGTCCATGAGGTTGCAAAGAGTCAGACACGACTGAATAACAAACACTACAGTAAGCTACCAAGTTTGTGGCAATTTGTTATAGCAGCCCTAGAAACCCAATACAGAGTATTCTACTTGATTTTTTCTACTCTTTCCAAAGGCCAGGAATACAATTTGGGTTTGGGCCAACAACGAAGTGTATCTATTCAATTACCCATTTGGTAATTGAGAAAATCCTTGGTTGTGACTGTGATACTACTGTCCTCTTGAGGAATAATTGAGCAGATCATTAGCATGTACACCTACTAGGATGTTACCATCTGAGCCACTGGGAAGCCCTTGGTGACTCAGATGGTAACATCATAGTGTACATACTAAACAACCTGTCTAGTAAACAGGAGATCCAGGGTTTGAATCCCAGCGGTGCCTGACAGTTGACTACAGTATATTATTGCGAATTTTCTGGTGGCTCAGAGGGCAAAGAATCTGTCGGCAATGCAGGAGACACAAGTTTGATCTCTAGGTTGGGAAGATCGCCTGGAGAAGGGAATGGCTACCCACTCCAGTATTCTTGTCTGGAGAATCCCATGGACAGAGGAGCTTGGTGGGCTACAGTCCATCGGGTCACAAAGAGTTGGACATGACTGAACGACTAACACTCTCACTTCACTTTCACAGGATGTTACACCATTCTTCCTCTGATGGGCCCAGTCTTTTCATTAGTCAATGGATCAGATCTGAAAATTCTCGGCCTAAAAATGTGTCAAATGATTATGATTTTAGGGTAGAAATGGTCCTCATAATTCTGATATTTATCCTTGAACTCTTCCAGTAGTATATGCATAGTATATGAATTATAAATTAAACATATATTTTGTGAAGAGTGATGAGGAAATAGAAACATGAGAGTTCCTTAATGGATGTTTTTCAACCATTATTGAGAGTTTGTATAAGCAACCTAGAAGTCTTTGAGATTTTGGACCTTGCTCTAGTTTGACATTGATCAACTATGTTAATATTTCTTAGTCTTGTTTCTTTAAAGTGTTACATATGCATTGGTTATCTTAAATCATAATATCTCTGTTATATATTGCTGTATAGTCAAACAATCCTAAACTTACAGTTAAAATAGCACCATAGTATTTGTTCATGAATCTCTGTATCAGCAATTAGGGCTGGGCCCAGGGAAACACCATCTTTATTAATTTCCTGAGCTTATTCTTTACTATACAGTTAGCTATTAGCTTAGCTGGAGGAGAATGATCGAAGAAGACATCATTCTCTTGGCTGTGGTTTGGCAAGTTAGCAATAATCCTTGATTCTCACCTTCTGTGGCCTCTATGCAGACAACCTTGGACTTTTCCCATGATAACAGAATCCTAGACCAGTTTGCATAAAAGTTATAGCCCTGAGTTTGGAAGTCATGCAATGTCACTTCTGCTTCTGCTATTGAGTTTTAGAACAAGTCATTAGTCAATTCCAAATTCAAAAGGTGGAGAAGTAGCCTCCACCTCTTGATGGGAGGAGATACAAAGCAAACAACCATTTATCACGTACTATGGTCAGAAGCTTATGAAATAGAAAAATCAACAAAGTTAATCTGACTCATAACAGGAAGGGTATGAAGTATTTTGACAGGGCTTTACTACTGCCTCAGAACAGGGAAATCTGGGGCAGATGATTAGGGTGTTGAGGCCTGGAAAGTGAAATCAAGGTGAACTTTGTATGTAAGGAAGAGGTTGACATTGAACAAGGTTTATTACATAAATTTTTATTTTATTTTTTATGGCATAACTTTAGATTGCTGCACACAGTGAAGTGAGGTCTTGAGTCTTATCTTGCTGAACAAGCTAAGTGTTTTAATAAGTATACTACTTTAGTTGGTCACATCTTATCACCCTGGGACAAATTAATAAGCTATTTTTTTCTAGTTCTCAGTATTATCTAAGAGAGGACTTGGGGGAAAACATTGGTTCTGATATTTTTTGACATGTCTCATAGAATATAGATGTTTTTATTACTCATTTAAAAAAAAAACCTGCTTTGCTGCAATATGGTAGGTTCTTAACAAAACTTTTCTCTTTACTGCCATCTATTGTTGAGAATTGATAAATAAATCACACTATTTGCTAATTGAATGGAATCACCAACTCCATGGACATGAGTTTGGGCAAGCTCTGGGAGTTGGTGATGGACAGGGAAGCCTGGCATGCTGCAGTCCATGGGGTCTCAGAGTCGGAGAAGACTGAACAACTGAACTGAACTGAATTCACTAACTATGCCTCATCCAGAAATTTTATTAGTTTTTTGATTAGTCTTCTTTACCCCATACTGTTTTATATCAGACTGTCATTAGCAATTCTGTCTTGGTGCTTTACCTCTAAGATGGTATAAGAAAATAGCACTACTTTTCTCTGGTATAAATCTATTTCATTGAATTGGGGAACTTTTTTAGGATAGTTGTTTTTTATTTAAAATATATAGAAATAAATGTGATGTTTATTAAAAATTCATAGTAGTAAAAATCTAAACTCTCATAATTCTTAAAAACTTTGACGTATTTTTTTTAAATTTTGCTGTGTTTTTAATAACAGCACTTAATGAATCAATTACAATACTCAGACTGCTGCATTGTTAAGGTGGTGGTTAAAATCTAAAGACATACAAACCAACTGCAAGTACCAGGATATTTGCCAGTAGAATCCCGAACAGAAAAAGCAAGCCCTTCCAACAGGAAAGGATTAAGTCAGTTGTGATATTTTTATTGTCAAAAGTCAAGAGAAATATTTAATACTGCATTGGAGAAGGAAATGGCAACCCACTCCAGTGTTCTTGCCTGGAGAATCCCAGGGACGGGGGAGCCTGGTGGGCTGCCGTCTATGGGGTCGCACAGAGTCGGACACGACTGAAGTGACTTAGCAGCAGCAGCAGCAGCAGCATTGCCTCTCTAATATTGAATAAGTTACATGACAAAACTTGCCTTTATAACTTTATTGATTTAACTACTCATTTGCAACTTTTACTGTAGTCCAGCCCTTTTGTAACTTTATCTCCTGTGCTCTTTAAACCAGCCTTGCAAAATGGCCCAGGTGTTTTCCTGTGTAACACCATTCTTCCACATGCTTTAAGATTAAGAAAATCTGCATGACTTACTGGATTCCTGATCTAAGTTTTTCTCCACTGCTAGGGAAGAAAATACTTGTATACCATGGTGTATGCTGCTGCTGCTGCTAAGTTGCTTCAGTCGTGTCTGACTGTGCAACCCCATAGACGGCAGCCCACCAGGCTCCCCCATCCCTGGGATTCTCCAGGCAAGAACACTGGAGTGGGTTGCCATTTCCTTCTCCAATGCATGAAAGTGATAAGTGAAAGTGAAGTCACTCAGTCGTGTCTGCTCCTAGCGACCCCGTGAACTGCAGCCTGCCAGGTTCCTCCATCCATGGGATTTGCCAGGCAAGAGTACTTGAGTGGGTTGCCATTGCCTTCTCCAACCACAGTGTATGGTGTGGCCTAAAAATAGTTGCAAGGAACCTATCTCTGTAGCTGTGTTTCAAATATGCATGTTTTACTTAGGGCAGGCACATTGAGTATCATGCTAAGATAATGAAATTTTCTTAATTTTTTGAAACCAATTGTCACTTATAACTTATGCAGTAAATTCTAAAAATTAAAAACACATTCTAAATTGATTTCTAATTAATTCCAAAATTGTTCTACTTAATTCTAAAAATTAAAAAGGCAGTATCTTAAAATAAGGTTCATTAACATATTAATATTTTTAATATTTGCAACATTTATACTGGTTTATTTGAATTTAGGAACTTATCTGTTATTAAGAACTGTCTTGTAAAGAAACAGTGAAGGAGAAAATTCACCCTAAAAAACTCAAAACATTTTCCACTAAATACTATCAGCTAAAAAATATAGTCACGACCTGAAAGTAGAGAGCTATTTTATGAAAATTAACCCTAAAAAGCTCAAAACATTTCCCACTAAATACTGTCAACTAAAAAATATAGTTACAACCTGAAAGTAGAGAGCTATTTTATGAAAATTAACCCTAAAAAGCTCAAAAACATTTCTCACTAAATACTGTCAACTAAAAAATAGAGTCACAACCTAAAAGTAGAGAGCTATTTTATTTGGTGGGCATGTTTAGGACTCCAAGCTCAGGAGACAGCATCTAAGGATCTCTGAGAAAACTGTTCCAAGGAGGCAGGAGCAGAAGTCAGGCTGTGTACAAATTTGCAATAAAGGGAGCAGGCAGTCTGAACATCAAAGATCAGGTATCAAGCTAAGGAATTTAGCATTCTATGTACGGGAAGATGCAAGCCTCTGGGCTCCCTGAACTCATTCTTTTCATATACACCTTAGATATCCGGGCCAATTCTGTTTTCCTAGTTTACCTTGCTTCTTCAACCCCCCAGCTCCTCAGCAGTCACTGTGGCGGGTGGCAGCATCCACCACGTGATCAGTTTTGGGAGTCCTCATTCTCATTTGGAAGCCAGAAATTGCTGATGGCTGTGACATTCTTATTTATTAATATGGAAGTTAGATATTTTCATTTCACAATACTAATGTAAATGTGTAATGAAGATTATAAAAAATTATTCATTTAAATTTATACAAACTATTTTAAACTTAAATACTATTTTAAAACTCAAATACATATATAAGATGAAGACAGTAGACTGAAAGAGAATATATTGCAACAACCTAGACCATACTGTTAATTACACTATGCTGCCTGAAATAACAGGCAATCTGGGCTTGGATTACAATATGAAGCAGAGCAAAGGCTAACAAAATTTTGTTAAGAGAACACACTGGTCATAGCAAAGACCCATTATCAACAACCCAAGAGATGACTCTACACATGGACATTACCAGATGGTCAATATCAAAATCAGATTGATTATGTTCTTTAATGCCAAATGTGGAAAAGCTTTATACAGTCAGCAACAAAAAACAAACAAACAATCATGTAGTTGACTGTGTCTCAGATCATGAACTCCTTATTGCAAAATTCAGGCTTAAATTGAAGACAGTAGAGAAACCACTATGCCATTCAGGTATGACTTAAGTCAAATCCTTTATGATTATTCAGTGGAGATGATGAATAGATTCAAGGGATTAGATCAGGTGACAGAGTGCTTGAAGAACTATGGATGAGAATACATAACATTATACAGGAGATAGTCACCAAGAAAAAGAAATGCATGAAGGAAAATTGGTTGTCTGAAGAGGCTTTGCAATATCTGAGGAAAGAAGAGAAGAAAAAGGCAAGGGAGAAAGGAAAAAGTGTATACAACTGAATGCAGAGTTCCAGAGAATAGCAAGGAGAGATAAGAAGGCCTCCTTAAATGAACAATGCAAAGAAATACAAGAAAACAATACAATGGGAAAGACTAGAGATTTCTTCAAAAACATTGGAGATATGAGGGAATATTTCATTCAAGGACGGGTATGATAAGGGAGAGAAATTATAGGAGCCAAAAGAAGCAGAAGAGATTAAGAAGAGGTGCCAAGAATAACAGAGCTATTTAAAAAGGTCTTAATGACCTGGATAATCACGATGGTGTGGTCACTAACTTGAGCTGGACATACTGGAGTATGATGTAGCCCATCAAGTGGGCCTTAAGAAACATTACTATGAACAAAACTACCGGAGGTTATGGAATTCCAGCTGAGATAATTAAAATCCTAAGAGATGATAATATTAAGTGCTGCACTCAATATGTCAGGAAATTTGGAAAACTGGGCAGTAGCCACAGGATTGGAAAAGGTCAGTTTTCATTTTAATCCCAACAAAGAGCAATGTCAAAGAATGTTCAAACTACCAAACAAGTCTGCTCATTTCACATGTCAGCAAGTTTATGCTCAAAATCCTTCAAGCTAGGCTTTAGTAGTATGTGAACTGAGAATTTCCATATGTACAAGCTGGATCTGGAAAAGGAAGAGGAATCAGAATTCAAATTGCCATCATCCTTTGGATCATAGGAAAAGAAAGAGAATTCCAGGAAAATTTCTGCTTCATTAACTGCGCTAAAGTCATGAATTCTGTGGATCACAACAAACTGTGCAAAACTCTTAAAGAGATGGGAATACCAGACCATCTTACCTGCCTCCTGAGAAATGTGTATGCAGGTCAAGAAGTAGCAGTTAGAATCAAACATGGAAAAATGGACAGGTTCCAAATTGGGAATGGAAGAGGTCAAAGATGTATATTGTCTCCATATTTATTCAACTTCTATGCAGAGTACATCATGCAAAATGCTGGGCTGGATGAAGCACAAGCTGGAATCAACATTGCCAGGAGAAATATCAATAACCTCAGACATGCAAATGACACCACCCTTATGGCAGAAAATGAAGAGGAACTAAAGAGCCTCTTGATGAAAGTGAAAGTAGAGAGTGAAAGAGTTAGCTTAAAACTCAAAATTCAGAAAACTAAGATCATTCATCCAGTCCCATCAAGAAGACATATCAAAGTAAAAGTTGCTCAGTTGTGTTCAACCCTTTGTGACACATGGGATTCTCCAGGCCAGAATACTGGAGTGGGTAGCCTTTCCCTTCTTTAGGGGATCTTCCCAACCCAGGGATCAAACCCAGGTCTCCTGCATTGCAGGCAGATTCTTTACCAGCTGAGCTACAAGGGAAGATCCGGTCCCATCACTTCATGGCAAATAGATAGGGAAACAATGAAAACAGTGAGAAACTTTATTTTATTGGGTTTCAAAATCACTGCAGATGATGAGTGCAGCCATGAAAGTAAAAGACAATTGCTCCTTGGAAGAAAAGCTATGACAAACCTAGACATATTAAAAAGCAGAGACATTACTTTGCCAACAAAGATCCATTTAGTCAAACTATGATTTTTCCAGTAGTCATGTATGGATGTGAGAGTTGGACCATAAATAAAGCTGAGCACCAAAAAATTGATGCTTTTGAAATGTGGTGGTAGAGAAGACTCTTGAGAGTCCCTTATACAGCAAGGAGATCAAACCAGCCAATCCTAAAGGAAATCAATTCTGAATAGTCATTGGAAGAATTGATACTGAAGCTGAAGCTCCAAATACTTTGGCCACCTGTTGCAAAGAGCTGACTCAATGGAAAAGACCCTGATGCTGGGAAAGATTGAAGGCAGGAGGAGAAGGGGGCTACAGAAGATGAAATGATTAGATAGCATCACCTAGTCAGTGGACATGAATCTGAACAAACTTCAGGAGATAGTGAAGGACAGAGAAGCCCCATGCTGTAGTCCACGGGGTCAAGAGTGGGACATGACTTAGCGACTGAACAATACAGCAGTATTCTCCTTCTTTATGATTGTTATGTTAGAATATTATGAGTACTTGAAGCTGCTATGTGTATGTATTTAAGTATAATCCTTGTATTCCTTAATTCTTTTAAATAAAAAAATGAAATATAAATACATTATATGTATACACTATACAATAAACACTTTTATACTCAGATAATTCAGACTTAGAATTAAGTTTAGAATTCATGTTAAGACATTGTAAAATAAACAATTTCAAGTATTTTCTTGGAATATTCTAAATGTATTTATAATTTTTACAGCAATGCTTCCAAATCAACAAGAAAATTATAGGCCTTTAATAAAGAGAAGTAGAATTTTTTTAAAATTATAGAATTTACCAATCTGATATTAAGTAAAATGAATTAAATTATCAGCAATTAACAACTTGGTAATAGCAAAACAATTAGACATCAAGATCATCATTTCTGAGAAACAAAATATCATAGTAAGGCCTGATGAAGCTTCTTAACTTCCCTTCCTGCTCTTGATGAAATTTACAATGTTATGAAAATTATGATTTGAACATGTATCTAAACAAAAATCTTTGGACTAGAATATGGGTGGGGGTGGAAAATGGACCACAAGGATGACTTTTCAGAATGCACACATGGCAAATATTGAGTGTCTTTCCTTTGGAAATGAATACATTGACTTCTTTGTCTAGAAAGGCTTGTTTCTAGGGCTTTTAGCAGGTGATTTGAAATGGCAACCCACTCCAGTACTCTTGCCTGGAAAATCTCATTGATGAAGGAGCCTGGTAGGCTATAATCTATGGGGTCGCAAATAGTTGGATACGACTGAGCAACTTCACCTCACCTTTCACAGACTAGCTCCGCTAGAAAAGCTGCACAATATTTCATCTGAGTGTACTTTCTCTCCTACCTCCTGACATTCATGTTTCAGTAATGTGCATGGAATGTTATAACTATGCACCGAGTTTTGTGTCTGAATAAAAACAATTGAGTCTGAGATAACCTGGAAATACATTTTAAAATAATTCACATTTGGAGCGAACACTGAAAGCAAGATGAAAAATGTGACTTAACAACAACTTGAACAACATTAGGGAAAAATAAATAAAAATGACGAACTTACAGTGTAATTAGGCATTACACATAATTCAAAAGAAGAAGAGAGTTTAAGTAAAGTGAAAACTTTAGAGTTGAATAACACCTCAAAGTCAGATTATGAAACAATAGGCGGTAATAAAAGATATTTTCAGATATTTTATAACTGGTATGAATGCCAATTACTCTCTTGTGCATAAAAATACAATTGAATAGAGAGAGTCATGAGCATAAATTTCTTCCTTATTCCTTTATATTTTGAGAGGAATTGCTAGATGAGAGAAAAGCGCAGTTTGACTCCTTCCCTGATAAGCTCTGAGACATGACGGTTGTATTCCACAGCTTCAGATAGCCCCTGCTTTCTTGGAGTAGATTCTGTACTTCAATTTCCAAATGGGACAATACGAAATATTTTTCATTTTCATCTTATTCTTTAGTTTAATTTGTGATTATGATCAAGATTACATAGTACTTTATCAAGTAGGATTTTATTCTAAGCAGAGCTGCAGTTCTCTGTGCCTAACAGGATGAAGATCCAGTAGAGGAAAATCTGATAAGACAGGATAAAGGTGATTTTTTTTTTTTTTCACTATAGTAGCCTAAAATGCAGGAGAAGGAAATGGCAGCCCACTCCAGTACTCTTGCCTGGAAAATCCCATGGACAGAGGAGCCTGGTGGGCTGCAGTTCATGGGGTCACAAAGAGTCGGACACGACTGAGCGAGTTCATTTTCACTTTTCACTTTCATGCATTGGAGAAGGAAATGGCAACCCACTCCAGTGTTCTTGCCTGGAGAATCCCAGGGATGGGGGAGCCTGCTGTCTATGGGGTCGCACAGAGTCGAACACGACTGAAGAGACTTAGCAGCAGCAGCCTAAAATGCTGACTGTTTTGTTTCACACGTATTGGCTCCAAGGAGTGAGGCTCGTCCCAGACAGGAAAGCAGGCATGGCTGGAGCAGAGCATCACTAGTTTCATGAGCAAAGTATCTGGGGGCATTGACAAACTGAGAGACTTTACCTCTCACCCTAAATTACCGGCAAGTGGCGCACAATCCCGCATTTCTTCTGTGTGGGTAACCCCGCTCACATATACTTCTTGTAGCCGGTCCTACATTCTGTGATAGTTGAGAAAGTAAAGTGACAGCGAAGTCGCTCAATCGCGTCTGACTCTTTGCGACCCCATGGACAGAGTAACCTACCAGGCTCCTCTGTCCATGGGATTTTCCAGGCAAGAGTACTGGAGTGGACTGCCATTTCCTTCTCCGGGGTTTCTTCCCAACCCAGGGATCGAACCCGGGTCTCCTGCATTGCAGAGAGACGCTTTGCCATCTGAGCCATTTAGTTTGAGAAAATCAATTGTTGAAGAAGAGCATATTAATACAAAAGAGGTAGTTTGCAAACACTTAGATTAAGTAAAACTATTTGTCTTTTTTTTAAAGGTCTTTCGAAAGTGACATTGTAAGTGAAAAATAGAAAATACACAGGATGAGTTTAGACGGAAGGTGAGTGTTAAAAGGCATTAAAACAAACATGATTACTATGTAAATTACTTGTCATGAGGACATCTGTACTCTTAAGTTTCAAATGTAATGTTTTCCAAAAATATAATTAGCTTAAAATTTTTATTGCTTTTTGACTGATTTGCTGTGTTTTTCCCTTCCTTCACTTCCTTCCTTCCTTTCTTTTTCTCTCTTGTTTTCTTTCTCTCTCTCTCTTCTGTCTCTCTTTTTCTTTAAGATGTTGAATCATTTATTGAATCTGTGCTTCTTAAGTCACTAGGGTAAAGCTTATTTTAATAAGTCTTTTTATGGGGACTTAAGAAAAGCTGTTAAAAGAATTCTCTTGTTAGTTTTCTTAAATCATACTATTCTAGCCCATTTCAGTGTTGTATAGATACTGTCACTTTGGTTTTTAAGGGGGGATGAGATAGAGGATTTGCTTATACTCTATTATTTAATGAAGTATCTTGTTAGGAAGAGGGTAACAGGCAGGAAGGCCAGAGGTCTTTAAAAGGAGGAAATAGTCTACAAGTGTCAGACATATTTTATCTCTCTTAAGTGGCAGGACTGACTTCCCTGGTGGGTCAGATGGTAAAAGTGTCTGCCTACAAAGCAGGAAACCCAGGTTCAATCCCTGGGTCAGGAAGAGCCCCTGGAAAGGAAATGGCAACCCGCTCCAGTATTCTTGCCTGGAAATTCCCATGGACAGAGGAGCCTTGGGGCTATAGTCCATGATGTCCCAAAGAGTCGGACACGACTGAGTGACTTCACTTTCACTTTAAGTGGCAGGAGGAAACATACAAGTGTTCGATTTTTTTCCGCTTCTCCATACAAATTTAAAAAGAGGTTTCTTTTAAAATTCTGTGTTGCCATGATAACACCTGGCTCCACCTGAACTTAACTTTTCTCAAACCTTGAGCTAACCAATGTGTTTTTCTTAATCATTGTTTGGAAATGTTTGTCTTAAGCTATGTTAACGAACTATGTATTTACCCTAGACTCTTGTCTTCAAGTCTAAGTCTTGAAGTTCGCCTAAGACTCAACAAACTTGACAAACCAGTATGTTTTACTCATACACTGTTCTCCTAATCTATGTTAATGGAACTCTATATTTACTTGGAAACCTGCCTTTCTTCAAGATTCATGTCAATCGTTTTATGACCCCAGAAGACTCACCTGGTGCCAATGTTATCACAAAATGAATGTTGTGGGTGAAGAGACTGGTGCCAGTCTCTGAGTTTTGAGACATTTCCTTCCTCTAATTAACAGACTGCTGGTAGCTATATAACATCTGGCTAAAGACTAGCAGGGGGGCACTCTTTCTGCCCTCTTCTGATGTCTATGTCAGATGTTTTCTCTTTTTTTGTTTGTTTGTTTTTATACTTTAATAAAACTTTATTACACAAAAGCTCTGAGTGATCAAACCTCGTTGCTGGCCCTGGATTGAATTCTTCTCCAGAGGCCAAGAATCCCGGCATCTTTAGTGGTTCAGCAACAAATTTTCATTAGGATGCTAATTTTTTGTTACATAATTTTTTTTTCTTTTTGAAACTCTGCATGAAGAATTTCAGATTAAATACTAATAGGTAGCAAACTTTTTAATAGAACAGCTAAAATTAAAAATACAGAGTTTTAACAGGCCTAATTAGTACAATTATAGGGTTCTATCCCATGGACTGAGCCTACCAGGCTCCTCTGTCCATGGGATTTTCTAGGCAATAGTACTGGAGTGGATTGCCATTTCCTTCTCCAGGGGATCTTCCCAACCCAGGGATCGAACCCAGATCTCCTGCATTGCAGACAGACGCTTTACCGTCTGAGCCACCAGGGAAGTCCCTCAGTATAAAAATATAAAGATAGGGTATTTCATGAATGGGAATATATGAACAGTAGAAATCTAGAATAAACAAAGTTGAATGCAATAAAGAAGAAAATATACACTGTTTGACATAGCATTAAGATTTTTAATTGTTCTAACTATAGAAAATTCAATTTAGAAAGATTCAGTTCAGTTCAGTTGCTCAGTCATGTCTCTTTGCGACCCCATGAATCAGCACGCCAGGCCTCCTTGTCCATCACCAACTCCCGGAGTTCACTCAGACTCACGTCCATCGAGTCAGTGATGCCATCCAGCCATCTCATCCTCGGTCATCCCCTTCTCCTCCTGCCCCCAATCCCTCCCAGCATCAGAGTCTTTTCCAATGAGTCAACTCTTGGTGGCCAAAGTACTGGAGTTTCAGCTTCAGCATCATTCCCCAAAGTGGCTTCTCACCAGGATTGGAGTTTGAACTAACTTTCTCTAGAATCTGGGTGAGGGCTCAGGCAATGCAATTGGCCTTTTCTTCTGTGAAGTATGTGACCACTGACCCCAGAGGAAACATCACAATACTATATTCGCTTGAACTTTGATCAAGTTCTTCCATTTCCTACAGGAATAAATTTCTGTCTGTTACACAAGTGCAGGATCCTAGTGGGAAGAGGCTCTTCTACACCTCCAGATAGGGAAACTTGAGAGATTTGTGAGAGACACTGTTAGACTGATTCTGTCTCCTGCCGCCTAGAGCCATCTAGTCTGCTTAAGAGAAAATGTGTTTCTGAAAATGATGGCTTAAGTATATAATGAGTGATTACACCTAAAAACATGGAACCAAACCATTATCCAAAATGAATAAATGATAAAAGCCAGATGTTCTCATGGTGTTGTGTTAGTCATTCAGTTGTTTCTAATTCCTGCAAGCTCATGGACTGTAGCCTGTCAAACTCCTTTGTCCACGGAATTCTCCAGGTAAGAATACTGTAGTGGGTTGCCACTCCCTTCTCCAGGGGATCTTCCTGACCCAGCGTTTGAACCCAGGTCTTCTGCATTGCAGGTAGATTCTTTACTGTTGGAGCCACTTGCCTCTCAAAATTAATTTTATGAACCAACAGACCTGTTTGTAAATTTGTAAAGATATTCCTTATAAGGAAGCCCAAGAAAAGTTTCAAACTAAACTTTTAAAATTTGTAGCATACCAGTTTATAGGCAATATATTTTAAATAACTTGATCTAACTTCTATTAGTTCAGGATACTTTACTCACCTTTATTGCTTCACTTATTAATAGGGCTAAAAATGATCTTTTAAGAAATGGAATATATGTGAATGTCACCCTCTAGAGATCTGTTATCTCTTTGTAACTATTTGTCGTCACCCTACAGTTAATGATGTTTCTTAATTTAAAGGTAGTAAAATTACCAGGGGAAGGACAGTGCCATAAACAAATGTAGACTGCTATTTTTACCTTAGCTAATGTTAAGAGAATATCTGATATCCTAGGAATTGGTGTTTTACCATTTTGATTCATCTCCCTAAACAGTGGTTGAAAAAAAATTTACACACATACACACACACAGATATATTAAGACTTACACACTAATGCCATGTTTCATTAGGAGTCTTGATTTAACTCACAGTGCTTTTCTATTCTGTGTTTAGTGACTGGCATAATTTTTTCATCAGAGACATAAGCCATGATTGGTATTCATATTATGCAAATATCTATATTAATAATTGGGTTTGGAATAGAATAATTTCACCTTCTTATGAAACATGTCTGTTATTTTTCTGAAATTGCATGTGAAAAGTTGGTGGTGGAAGGATAAATGTAATAGCATGGCATGGTATTATCTGGTGAGCCATGAAATACATCATGTCTCTTTCTGTTCCTTCAACTATTTTAGATAAGTATTATTATCTCCAGTAATTACACTCAATAAAGCTTGTCTTCAGCTATAACTTGATTGGTATGAAAATATATTCAGAATCCTGAAGTGAAATTTGTCGACTAAAAAAAGATGTACAGCTTAAGAGTTGTGAGTTAAGTTTTATTTGGGGCAAAATGAGGACTGCAGCCTGGGACACAGCATCTCAGATAGCTCTGAGAGACTGCTCCAAAGTGGCAGCGGGGAAAATCAATATATAAGGTTTTGGTGAACGGGGAGTTCAATATCGTGAAGCACTCAGTTTACAAAAGGTTTTTAGTTAGTCATGAGGGTCTGATGTCACCATGAAGGGATTTAATGCTTCTCTAGCTATGAGGAGATGTAAGGATTGAGATCATAAAATCTGTTCCTAAAAACATCCAACTATCTAAAGACCTGTCCTACTAGCTTCCCTGGAGCACAGCGTGCCTCACTCCATCCTGAACTCCCTCAGGGCTTGTTGAAGATCAACAGCTATAGGAGCATAGGGTTCAATCTCAGGAGAGGCAGATGGCAAATGTCTTGTTGTTCAGCCATTGGCAATGCTCTTGGTAAGTGCCAATTTGTAGTTAACAAATTTCATTTTAAAAATTTTAATGTCTTATTTTATATTGCAATTTAGCAGACCAAAAATATTGTTATATTTTCAGGTGGGCAAAAAGGGACTCAGCCACACACGTATATGCATCTGTTCTCCTCCAAATGAAGTGAAAATTTAAACTTCAGGATCAATGTAACCCTTAACAGAAATCAGGAACTGTCCCAGGAATACCTCTTAACCTGCTATCTCCTACAGAGATAATGCTCATTTACCTGTGCTGTGCTGTGCTTAGTTGCTCACTCATGTGAGCAACTTTGTGACCCCATGGACTGCAGCACACCAGTGTCCTCTGTCCATGAGGATTCTCCATGCAATAATACTGGAGTGGGTTGCCATGTCCTCCTCCAGGGAATTTTCCCAACTCAGGGATTGAACCCAGATCTCCCACATTGCAGGCAGATTCTTAGCATCTGAGCCACCAGGGAAGCTTAAGAATACTGGAGCTTATCTGTGCTCCAGGGGATATTCCAGATCCAGGAATTGAACTGGGGTTTCCCATATCATGAGTAGATTCTTTACCAGATCATTTACCTACACCCAGGTTAATGAATAACTGTCTCCTCACTGCTTATTGACATAGTACAATATTCTTTCTGTTTACCTCTTATTTCCTTTTACTTCTAAATATTGTTTCCTTCCAATATTTCTGGCAGCTCATATTTATTCCTTAATGGCATTGAAATATGGATATATGATTTTCTTTTTCACTCCAAAATACCCAGATATTATGGTCATAAAGAATCAATTCAACATTTAGATTTCTCAGTTTTATGTTTTCTAATTTATGTTGATGACTCCGGATTTATTTCTTATGCTCTCTGATGAGACTGAAACTTTGTATGAACCAGACAGTTTCTAGAAATCCTCACCAGAAAATTCTTTTCACTTCTTAAAATTAATTTGAAATTGAACTCATTGTCATATCAGAAAACTTTTTCAACTCTTTCCTGGCTGAGTAAATTCATTGCTCTCCAAGAAGCCTTGTCTGATTTCATGTCTTCCAGCAACATTTAACTTCTTCTTACTGATCAAAGTCTGTAGTAAGAGTCTGCTCAAGACTCACTAAAGCAACTTTTCACTCAGCTGCTCATAATAAACACCCCTATTCATAAGTCCATCATGCTTGTTAGGAAGACTACAGCAGGCTCCTTAGTGATTTCCAAGGTTCTTTCAATCCAATGGGCTCCAAAATCACTGCAGATGGTGACTGCAGCCATGAAATTAAAAGACGCTTACTCCTTGGAAGAAAAGTTATGACCAACCTAGATAGTATATTCAAAAGCAGAGACATTACTTTGCCGACTAAGGTCCGTTTAGTCAAGGCTATGGTTTTTCCTGTGGTCATGTATGGATGTGAGAGTTGGACTGTGAAGAAGGCTGAGCACCAAAGAATTGATGCTTTTGAACTGTGGTGTTGGAGAAGACTTGAAATAGATGGGGAAACAGTAGAAACAATGTCAGACTTTGTTTTTTTTGGCTCCAAAATCACGCAGATGGTGACTGCAGCCATGAAATTAAAAGGCGCTTACTCCTTGGAAGAAAAGTTATGACCAACCTAGATAGTATATTCAAAAGCAGAGACATTACTTTGTCAACTAAGGTCCATCTAGTCAAGGCTATGGTTTTTCCTGTGGTCATGTATGGATGTGAGAGTTGGACTGTGAAGAAGGCTGAGCACCAAAGAATTGATGCTTTTGAACTGTGGTGTTGGAGAAGACTCTTGAGAGTCCCTTGGACTGCAAGGAGATCCAACCAGTCCATTCTGAAGGAGATCAGCCCTGGTGTTCTTTTGAAGGAATGATGCTAAAACTGAAGCTCCAGTACTTTGGCCACCTTATGCAAAGAGTTGACTCATTGGAAAAGACCCTGATGCTGGGAGGGATTGGGGGCAGGAGGAGAAGGGGATGACCAAGGATGAGATGGCTGAATGGCATCACAGACTCAATGGATGTGAGTCTGAGTGAACTGAACTCCAGGAGTTGATGATGGACAGGGAGGCCTGGCGTGCTGCGATTCATGGGGTCGCAAAGATTCAGACACTACTGAGCGACTGAACTGAAATTCAATCCAATATCTGCAAATATATGAACACACTGTTATATTTTTTAACATGTCACTTGGAAGACTTCATTCTTCTGCTTAAATATCAATGTAAGGGGAAAAAAAAGTAACAACATTTATATGAGACCCCAATGGTTTTGAAAATATATTCAGAGCAGTAAACTGAAGACATTCAGCAGCATATCTCTGTTATTGAAACATAAACTTTAAAGAATAGTAAAGATTTTATCATAGAAGACACACAAAAAAAATCCCTTTACTGTAATAGACTTACCTTAGGTAATGGCTTGGCAGATATACAATTCAAATCTCCTACAAACTCAAAATTCAGTAAGTATGGGCAACGAAATTCAAAACCCAAATAGGTCCTGATGAGCCGAATTATGCTTTTCCCATGGTCTCACAAAGCATAGTGGGTCTTCCTGGAGAAAATAAAGTTTTCTCCAAGTTTTAGTGTACATACTTGCTGGGGGAAAATTGCAGCATTGATTTTCTGATGTGCTACAGGGGAAACCAATAAATGTGGTTTCTCTAGATTTCTTATCATATCTAGATGTAAAAAGGAAAGGAAATGCAAAGGAATAAGGAAGAAGGGATTCAGGGAGGGAAGGAACAAAGGAAAAAGGATAGAAGACAAGGATCAGTTCAGTTCAGTTCAGTCACGCAGTCATGTCCGACTCTTTGCAACCCCATGAATCGCAGCAGCCAGGCCTCCCTGTCCATCACCAACTCCCGGAGTTCACTCAGACTCACGTCCATTGAGTCTGTGATGCCATCCAGCCATCTCATCCTCGGTCGTCCCTTTCTCCTCCTGCCCCCAATCCCTCCCAGCATCAGGGTCTTTTCCAATGAGACAACTCTTCCCATAAGGTGCCCAAAGTACTGGAGCTTCAGTTTTAGCATCATTCCTTCCAAAGAAATCCCAGGGTTGATCTCCTTCAGAATGGACTGTTTGGATCTCCTTGCAGTCCAAGGGACTCTCAAGAGTCTTCTCCAACACCACAGTTCAAAAGCATCAATTCTTTGGTGCTCAGCCTTCTTCACAGTCCAACTCTCACATCCATACATGACCACAGGAAAAACCATAGCCTTGACTAGATGGACCTTAGTTGACAAAGTAATGTCTCTGCTTTTGAATATACTATCTAGGTTGGTCATAACTTTTCTTCCAAGGAGTAAGCGCCTTTTAATTTCATGGCTGCAGTCACCATCTGCAGTGATTTTGGAGCCCAAAAAAACAAAGTCTGACACTGTTTCTACTGTTTCCCCATCTATTTCCCATGAAGTGATGGGGCCAGATGCCATGATCTTCGTTTTCTGAATGTTGAGCTTTAAGCCAACTTTTTCACTCTCCTCTTTCACTTTCAACAAGAGGCTTTTTAGCTCCTCCTCACTTTCTGCCATAAGGGTGGTGTCATCTGCATATCTGAGATTATTGATATTTCTCCCAGCAATCTTGATTCCAGCTTGTG
>SJXQ01010197.1:552402-677560 GCA_006408695.1 Aepyceros melampus | reverse complement strand
CCAAGGAGTAAGCGCCTTTTAATTTCATGGCTGCAGTCACCATCTGCAGTGATTTTGGAGCCCAAAAAAACAAAGTCTGACACTGTTTCTACTGTTTCCCCATCTATTTCCCATGAAGTGATGGGGCCAGATGCCACGATCTTCGTTTTCTGAATGTTGAGCTTTAAGCCAACTTTTCCACTCTCCTCTTTCACTTTCAACAAGAGGCTTTTTAGCTCCTCCTCACTTTCTGCCATAAGGGTGGTGTCATCTGCATATCTGAGATTATTGATATTTCTCCCAGCAATCTTGATTCCAGCTGGGAGGTGGGAAGGAGGCAGAAAGAATGTCTGGGTAGTGAAAGAACAGTAATGTGTAAAATAAAAATAAATTCAACAAAATAAAAATGTAATTCTTTGACAAAAATAAGTTCTTTCAGGAAATAAATTCAATCAAAAATTGTAACCACGACTCTAAGTACCAGTGGATTTAATACTCATTGTTTCTCCCCAGTTAAATGCAGAAGACAGAGTAGTTCTAGCTTAACACCAAGTCAACTCTCAGTGGTTTTCTATTTTCCATTCGGCCTCTATTTCTACTTTTCAGCTTGTTTCAGATTTCACTGCTGCTTGTTCACTTTCACTGTTGAAGAATCTCACAAATATCAGTTTACCTTATCTTGCTGAGTCAAATATCATCACTTCATTGATTTTCCATTGTTTTCTCAGTAGGAAATCACTGAGTAATTATACCTAATACAATCATCTCTGGATGTAGAGTACACATTGCATACATTATTAATATCACACACTTATTTGAGTCTTATCTCTCAATGATGTTTTTGAAAGAGACAAATCTAAGTACTAATTCTAGAAAATTATGGAGAAAAAAAAACATGTATTTGCAAGTATCCAATCAATCACTTATATACACAGAAATCTTGTTTTACATCTAAGGAAAGAAAATTGAATGCTCCTTTCTTGAGGGTTCTATTCAAAATTGGTGATCAAATATTTCCTAGGATGGATAACCTGTTTTTAAAATTGTTACTACTTTGTAGTGTTTGGATATATGTCTGAAGTAACATAAGCAATGATTTAATTTGATAGTAAAGAGGCAATTTCCAAGGATATTGAGATTGAAAATGTCTGAGATTAGATGAGAGCACTGCCTCAGTTTTCTTACCAATATCTTTAAGTTTTTTTCATGTCTTGTTCCACATGTGTGACATCCTGCCTTGATTGCTAAGTCCTTAGGTAAAGTTATTGATTAAAACTGCAGGCCACATTTTAAGAAAGACCAAACTTAAAGTGTTCACTAGAATTCTCTATTAGAAATAGTTATGCACAGTGTGAAATGCAAAGTCAATCAAATGTGAAAAGAACAAAATTGTGCAAAAGTGTGCAAAATTTGTTATATAATTTTCTAAGACATTTTAAATGTCATACTGTGGACTGGTAAAACAAAAATATGGAATTAAAATTTACTGCTAATCTTTTTCCCAGAATTATATTACACAAAATGAGTTATGAACACAGTGGAGAATTAAATAAATAATTGATTAATGGGCACTAAGACCTTCCCAGGTGGTGCTAGTGGTAAAGAACCCACCTACCAATGCGAGAGATGTAAGAGACATGGATTCTATTCCTAGGTTGGGAAGATTCTCCTAGAGGAGGACATGGCTACCCACTCCAGTATTCTTCCCTGGAAANAAGACCATCCCCATGGAAAAGTAATGCAAAAAAGCAAAATGGCTGTCTGGGGACGCCTTACAGATAGCTGTGAAAAGAAGAGACACGAAAAGCTGAGGAAAGGAAAGATATAAGCATCTGAATGCAGAGTTCCAAAGAATAGCAAGAAGAGATAAGAAAGCCTTCTTTAGTGATCAATGCAAAGAAACAGAGGAGAAGAACAGAATAAGAAAGACTAGAGATCTCTTCAAGAAAATCAGAGATACCAATCTTTCATGCAGAGATGCGTTTGATAAAGGACAGAAATGGTATGGATCTAACAGAAGCAGAAAATATTAAGAATAGATGGCAAGAATACACAGAAGAACTGTACAAAAAAGATCTTCATAATCTGGAT
This sequence comes from Aepyceros melampus, assembly GCA_006408695.1. Classification (NCBI taxonomy): domain Eukaryota; kingdom Metazoa; phylum Chordata; class Mammalia; order Artiodactyla; family Bovidae; genus Aepyceros; species Aepyceros melampus. The sequence goes on along the minus strand of SJXQ01010197.1, from coordinate 675,490 downwards.
AATCACGATGGTGTGATTACTCATCTAGAGCCAGACATCTTGGAATGTGAAGTCAAGTGGGCCTTAGAAAGCATCACTACGAACAAAGCTAGTGGAGGTGATGGAATTCCAGTTGAGCTGTTTCAAATCCTGAAAGATGATGCTGTGAAAGTGCTGCACTCTATATCCCAGCACATTTGGAAAACTCAGCAGTGGCCACAGGACTGGAAAAGGTCAGTATTCATTCCAGTTCCAAAGAAGAGCCTATAGTTTATGCCTATTTTTTGACTGATACACAGTCTATTCAATTTGTGAGGTGTTTTTTTTTTAATTTGACCCAGAATTTATCATTATTCTTTGCTGGGTTAACCCAATTAAAAAATATTCCTTTGTTGCCAGAACTGGAATTATTTATAAAAGTATTCTGAAAACGAAAGGATCTAAGTTGTTTCCAAGAGATGTAGAAGAGAAAAAAATAAGAGGTGTTGAAAACAGTGGTAGAAAAAATAATAAAGCTGTTTTTCATATTCTTTAAATTTTGAAAAATAGTATCAGTTTATTTAATAAATGCTCTACATATGTAATTTTATTTGCAAAAGGTTAATATAAGCATTTTAATAGGAAAACAGGATTCATCAGTCCTCACCCTCTAATTAAATCTATGACTCTTACCTTATGTTCCTTACTATAAACATAAAACAAGCATCCTATCTTTGTATTCTGAGGAGTCCTGCCTGAACTGAACCCAAATAAACAATTATATTAAAATAAATATAAGGAAAAGGAAGAAACATTATACAAGTTTTTTTCTGTAGATATAGTAGATAAAAATCTGTAAGAGTCATCTTAGTGGACTAGTAATAGTAAACTTCACTTACTATTAATAAATTCTATTTAAAAGTAATAAGCATTAAAATTAGTCTAATGTTGCTGCTGTTTTTAATTTGGTTGTGTTCTTGGTCCAGTTAGTTAAATTTTTGAGACTTACCTCCTCACCTATGAAATGAGGACTACAAGTGTTTTAGTAGGAATATCTCATCCAACTATAGTCTTTTAAAATCATTTTAAGACTTGATTACATAAAAATCACACACAGCAACAGTAAGATGTTCTTCATTAGTTCAGTTGCTCAGTCATGTCCTACTCTTTGCGACCCCATGGACTGCAGCATGCCAGGCTTCCCTATCCATCACTAACTCCCAGAGCCTGCTCACACTTACATCCATCAAGTTGGTGATGCCATCCAACCATCTCATTCTCTGTTGTCCCTTTCTCTTCCTGCTTTCCATCTTTCCCAGCATCAGGGTCTTTTCCAATGAGTCAGTTCTTCACATCAGATGTTCTTCATAATAATTTGTTTTTATTTGCATATAAGAGCATATTATTATATGATAATGTAAAGATCAGCAGGGTCCTTTTACAAAGCAAAAATTCAGGTTTAAAAAAGCTGACTGGCAAATGTGTGATTTTTTAGCTGGAAAAACTATAAATGTATTTACTTGCTGCAATTAGAACTACTAACCTAATCTGTTGGATCATAGACTTTCAAGGGACTTGTGATCCATGCTGTTACTGTGTACTTTTACTTAGACCGCTCTCCCAAGCAAGCTTGGGCCTCCCGGGTGGCTGAGAAGGAAAAGAAACTGCCTGCAATGCCGGAGATCTGGGTTCAATCCCTGGGTCGGGAAGACCCCTGGAGGAGGAAATGGCTACCCACTCAAGTATTCTTGCCTGGAGAATCCCACGGACAGTAGAGCCTGGAGGGCTACAGTCCATGGGGTCTCAAAGAATCAGACACAGCTGAGCACTAACACTATTTCCTGCAATTAGATTTTTACTTTCTTCAAAAGCATATTTAGCCATTCTGACTAGGCTTTAAGAAGTACTTATTAAGCAGGTGAAAGAGGAGACGCCTAGGTAAGAGTTTGCTGGAACAGGTAGTGAGATGGGAAGAAAAAGAAGAGAGGGTGGTAGAGGAAGAGAAGATATTCTTGTGGAGAGGATGGCCAGCATTACAGGGTAACTGCAGTAATGTTACATGGAGGGTTCAAAGCATTCTCTTTAACTGTCTTCTGTCACCAATTGAGAAGTATGCTCTAATTTTAAGCAACTGAAAAATGTCAGTTCAAATATACAAATATTCATGCAGTAAAAATATCATAAAGTAACTTAGATTATTCAAGACTCATCATATTAAAATTTTATCTGGCTTACACACACATCATATTAAAATTTTATCAGGTTTATTTACCCCTGTAGAGCAAAGTATCACTATTGAATTGGCATAGTAATGTATGACCGAGCTCCAGAAAAGTGAGCTTATTATTGCTATATATAGTTTTACTAGTGTAGACATTTTTCATGGATCTAAGTATAAGTAACAGTAAATATTGCCATTGAATACCTCTATAAATGACATGCTGCTGCTAAGTCGCTTCAGTTGTGTCCGACTCTGTGCGACCCCATGGACGGAAGCCCACCAGGCTCCCCCATCCCCGAGATTCTCCAGGCAAGAACACTGGAGTGTGCTGCCATTTCCTTCTCCAATGCATGAAAGTGAAAAGTGAAAGGGAAGTCTCTCAGTCGTGTCTGACTCTGTGCGACCCCATGGACTGCAGCCTATCAGGCTCCTCCATCCATGGGATTTTCCAGGCGAGAGTACTGGAGTGGGGTGCCATTGCCTTCTCCATAAATGATATAAGACTTATGAATTACAAGGTTGTCTGCCTTCCTAAGGGGAAACTAAAATTAAAAGAATGTTTTCTAGAATCTTTGTCATGATGATTATGGAAAAATATATTTTAAATTATCCAGAGAAGTAACATGGGAAATTTCTGAGTTCATATGATTGTTCAACAGTGATTTCCAAGACTGGCACTGAGACATCAGGTTGGGATGATCTCATATTAAAGGGACTTTCCACTATAACTGGATGTCAAGAATTATGTATGTACATAATCAGGTATGTACATAATTCTTTAACTGGAAAATACCACCAGAGAAAGCAAAGAATTGAACTATAAAGAAAGCTGAGTGCCGAAGAATTGATGCTTTTGAATTGTGGTGTTGGAGAAGACTCTTGAGAGTCCCTTGGACTGCAAGGAGATCCACCAGTCCATCATAAAGGAGATCAGTCCTGGGTGTTCATTGGAAGGACTGATGTTGAAGCTGAAACTCCAATAGTTCGGCCACCTCATGCAAAGAGTTGACCCACTGGAAAAGATCCTGATGCTGGGAGGGATTGAGGGCAGGAGGAGAAGGGGACGGCAGAGGATGAGATGGTTAGATGGCATCACCAACTCAATGGACATGGGTTTAGGTGAACTCCTAAGAAGTTGGTGATGGACAGAGAGGCCTGGCGTGCTGTGGTTCATGGGGTCCCAAAGAGTCGGACACGACTGAGCAGCTGAACTGAACTGACCATATAGAATTGATTTAAAAACTGACAATGTAGCAAAGTCTCTTCCATTCCTTATGTGCGTCACTACTTTTATTACTTTCTGCAATTAATATGCTCTTAAAATTTATGAGAACACAGATCTGGCCAAAAGTTGTTTCAATGTGAAATAGATAAATTAGAGATATGTTCTGTTCAGTATAGGAGAAATTGTTATGAGTGAGTTAATGTGGCTGATAAATTATTTTCTCTGGTGTAAAAGAACAAAAGTGAGAAGAACACAGAGACCTTCATACTATAGAAAATAGCAAGTATATCAAGTTTAGGATGAAAGTACAAAAAATTAAGAAAACAAGGAGGACTATGAGTTAGACAGCTGTGTATTCTAGTTTTTAGTTCTTTTTTTTGGGTAGCATTTTTAAAGTCTAATGAATCAATGTATTGTGTACTAAGGTAATGATGACTCAATCCAGAAGAAATATTTTACACCTGAAACATTATGGTCACAGGTTGTTCAACAGAGATTGAATTTGAATATATACTTTTTGCTCAAAGGTATAATTTGGTAAGCAAAAAAAGACTTTTAAGCATGCCTTTATTTTATATTTGGATAAAAATGTAAAGGTCATGTGGAATATAAACATAGTTCAATGATGACATGATATAAATATTCCCATCTGTTTGAGAAAAGTTGGGTTCAAATCACTATAATATTTAGATTCTAATGGGTACATTTTAAAGAATGATCTTGACAACTTTATTTTGCATTATCAGCATTTACAACACAACTCATATTAAGTCAGGAAAATAAAAACCACTCTTGGAATTTCAAAGAAGAGAGAGATTTAATCAGAGGGATTGATCACAGTCTTAGGAAGGAATGAAAACACAAAAGAGAAGATGTAAAATGCAAGTGTCAGGAGCTGGTGATACTCCAGTTGACTGTGTGTCTCTCAAAGAGGTACCCCTCAACCAGGGCTGGAATTGCCAAAACGATGCCACCCAAGCAGTGAGGATGAAAACGTCCATATCAAGGTTGAGATACCTGGATGAACTCAGCAAGGAAATTTAGTGAGATAAAAGAAAACTTAAAATGTTCAAGGAAGTATGGTCATGACTTGGGGAATGGAACAGGATAAAATTTTGGGAAAAGGAATCAGAATATGAATATGAGGTTGAAAAACACATAAAGTCTAAGTGAAGACATGAAAAGAACTAGGAGAATGGAAAGAGGTTATCAGAGACTGAAATATAGAAGTTCTAGGGATGGAATGTATTAACAGAAGCTGACCTTGCGGGTCACAGTAGAAATATTATAGGAGACAAAGGAGTTGGAGTTTAAAATGGCCCCCAATTGGGCAAGATAGGGAGAGACAAATGGGTGAAGCACAGGGAATCTTTAGGGCTGTGAAACGATTCTATATGGTACTGTAATGGTGCAGACATGACACTATGCATTTACCACAATCCATAAGAGTGAACCCTGATATAAACTGTAGATTTTAGTTAATAATAATGTATCAGTATTGGTTCATCAATTGCTACAAATGTACCATACTGATGAAAGATGTTAAGAAAAGTTGTATTGGGGAACGGAGGAGTGGCAAACCAAAGAAAGATATATGGGGACATTTTCAATTTTATGCTCAATTTTTCTGCAAAAAATAATATTTTTTGAATCAGGCTCCTCCATCCATGGGATTTTCCAGGCGAGAGTACTGGAGTGGGGTGCCATTGCCTTCTCCATAAATGACATAAGACTTATGAATTAACAAGGTTGTCTGCCTTCCTAAGGGGAAACTAAAATTAAAAGAATGTTTTCTAGAATCTTTGTCATGATGATTATGGAAAAATATATTTTAAATTATCCAGAGAAGTAACATGGGAAATTTCTGAGTTCATATGATTGTTCAACAGTGATTTCCAAGACTGGCACTGAGACATCAGGTTGGGATGATCTCATATTAAAGGGACTTTCCACTATAACTGGATGTCAAGAATTATGTATGTACATAATCAGGTATGTACATAATTCTTTAACTGGAAAATACCACCAGAGAAAGCAAAGAATTGAACTATAAAGAAAGCTGAGTGCCGAAGAATTGATGCTTTTGAATTGTGGTGTTGGAGAAGACTCTTGAGAGTCCCTTGGACTGCAAGGAGATCCACCAGTCCATCATAAAGGAGATCAGTCCTGGGTGTTCATTGGAAGGACTGATGTTGAAGCTGAAACTCCAATAGTTCGGCCACCTCATGCAAAGAGTTGACCCACTGGAAAAGATCCTGATGCTGGGAGGGATTGAGGGCAGGAGGAGAAGGGGACGGCAGAGGATGAGATGGTTAGATGGCATCACCAACTCAATGGACATGGGTTTAGGTGAACTCCTAAGAAGTTGGTGATGGACAGAGAGGCCTGGCGTGCTGTGGTTCATGGGGTCCCAAAGAGTCGGACACGACTGAGCAGCTGAACTGAACTGACCATATAGAATTGATTTAAAAACTGACAATGTAGCAAAGTCTCTTCCATTCCTTATGTGCGTCACTACTTTTATTACTTTCTGCAATTAATATGCTCTTAAAATTTATGAGAACACAGATCTGGCCAAAAGTTGTTTCAATGTGAAATAGATAAATTAGAGATATGTTCTGTTCAGTATAGGAGAAATTGTTATGAGTGAGTTAATGTGGCTGATAAATTATTTTCTCTGGTGTAAAAGAACAAAAGTGAGAAGAACACAGAGACCTTCATACTATAGAAAATAGCAAGTATATCAAGTTTAGGATGAAAGTACAAAAAATTAAGAAAACAAGGAGGACTATGAGTTAGACAGCTGTGTATTCTAGTTTTTAGTTCTTTTTTTTGGGTAGCATTTTTAAAGTCTAATGAATCAATGTATTGTGTACTAAGGTAATGATGACTCAATCCAGAAGAAATATTTTACACCTGAAACATTATGGTCACAGGTTGTTCAACAGAGATTGAATTTGAATATATACCTTTTGTTCAAAGGTATAATTTGGTAAGCAAAAAAAGACTTTTAAGCATGCCTTTATTTTATATTTGGATAAAAATGTAAAGGTCATGTGGAATATAAACATAGTTCAATGATGACATGATATAAATATTCCCATCTGTTTGAGAAAAGTTGGGTTCAAATCACTATAATATTTAGATTCTAATGGGTACATTTTAAAGAATGATCTTGACAACTTTATTTTGCATTATCAGCATTTACAACACAACTCATATTAAGTCAGGAAAATAAAAACCACTCTTGGAATTTCAAAGAAGAGAGAGATTTAATCAGAGGGATTGATCACAGTCTTAGGAAGGAATGAAAACACAAAAGAGAAGATGTAAAATGCAAGTGTCAGGAGCTGGTGATACTCCAGTTGACTGTGTGTCTCTCAAAGAGGTACCCCTCAACCAGGGCTGGAATTGCCAAAACGATGCCACCCAAGCAGTGAAGATGAAAACGTCCATATCAAGGTTGAGATATCCTGGATGAACTCAGCAAGGAAATTTAGTGAGATAAAAGAAAACTTAAAATGTTCAAGGAAGTATGGTCATGACTTGGGGAATGGAACAGGATAAAATTTTGGGAAAAGGAATCAGAATATGAATATGAGGTTGAAAAACACATAAAGTCTAAGTGAAGACATGAAAAGAACTAGGAGAATGGAAAGAGGTTATCAGAGACTGAAATATAGAAGTTCTAGGGATGGAATGTATTAACAGAAGCTGACCTTGCGGGTCACAGTAGAAATATTATAGGAGACAAAGGAGTTGGAGTTTAAAATGGCCCCCAATTGGGCAAGATAGGGAGAGACAAATGGGTGAAGCACAGGGAATCTTTAGGGCTGTGAAACGATTCTATATGGTACTGTAATGGTGCAGACATGACACTATGCATTTACCACAATCCATAAGAGTGAACCCTGATATAAACTGTAGATTTTAGTTAATAATAATGTATCAGTATTGGTTCATCAATTGCTACAAATGTACCATACTGATGAAAGATGTTAAGAAAAGTTGTATTGGGGAACGGAGGAGTGGCAAACCAAAGAAAGATATATGGGGACATTTTCAATTTTATGCTCAATTTTTCTGCAAAAAATAATATTTTTTGAAAAAAATAAGGCCCCAAATTATTATTGTAAGGGGCATCTATGTTGATACTGAAATTTGTTAGAAAGTTGCATGAGAAGAAAATATTGTGGAAGTCTGCCTGGTAGAGATGATAAGACAAGTCCCCCTCAGAAGCACACATGTAACTGGCAAAACAAAACAAAAGGAAAGTAGCATGCATCTCACTAATGAAGAACAGAAACCAGGTTCCCGCATGTCTAAAAAAATCAGCAAAATTTCTTGGCCTCTAGTATATTATGAAAGTGATAGAAGTGAATTCTCACTCTGTTGAAACTCAAAATAAGCATATATTTCTGCTCAAGTCATCCACAGCTCTCCATCTTTTTCTGTACTTTCCCAGTGTTCAGCCCCATCCACACTTCTCTGATCCTGCACGTGGCTACTGCTATAGAAGGCCATGAAGTTGGCGGACCGAATTCACTTTAGTGTCATACTAGCGAATGTCATCAACAGATTGCCTTCACTGATTCCCCATTGTCCTTTAATTTATTAGATATTAATGTTTTTAATTTCAGTCTCCACAGTGACTGTTTCAAACATTTTCCATACTTTTCAAGTCTCTTCTCCTAGTCCTACTTTCCATTATTGACACTTCTCATTTCTAGTTGTTAAAGCTCATGGTTTACTCTAAGACTATGTGAATCTAGTGTGAGTCCTTGTTTTCTTACTCTTTAACTTCAGCATCCTTCTACCTCTTCTCTAATCCTTAGTGGCAACACAGACTTTGGATTGAAACAGACATTAGTTGTGAACACTGGGAACATAGTTACCAGCCTTGTAAGCCTCAGAGAGTTTTTAACCTCTTTGAATTGCAGTCTCCACATCGGCAGGATAAAACTATTGTGAATATTAGCCTAGCAAATGAATTCAGGAATTCTTTTCAGGGAAGACAAACAGGTTTCATCTTATCTGCTGACTCTGATAGATAGGTGAAATCTTCATCAGGTTTCATGGTTAAAAAAAAAAAAAAAATATATATATATATATATATATATAATAAGTTCAACATATATTTTGAATGTGGACTGGTAGAATTTGCTGATAGACTATATAGGAAAGAGCAAAGAGAAAGAGCAAAGTCAATGATATCTTCTTACTCGAAAGCTTTATTTCTTATCTTTTTAGCTACAGCAGCAGTAAAAGTATACTGCCCTCAGTATATTTTGAACATACAGCCAGAGTGATCTAGTCACTCCTCTGCTGAAAGCCATTTGATAGCCTTTTAATCCCAAGAGTAAAAACTGTCCTTAAAATTATCTGCATACTCTGCCCAGTGTACTTTCTTTGAAATCCCATCTCTTCCTCCCTCACCACACTCCAGGCCCACAGACTTCCTCGCTCTTCCTCACACTTGCTGAATTTGACTTTTTGTACTTCTATCCCACCTTCCTAGATTACTCTTCCCCAGGTATCTTTCTCTCCACCTCATTATCCCAGTCTCTGCTAAAAAGTTATTAGAGAGGCCTTCATAGCCACCCTGTAAACAACTACTATCTCTTCCCTTGTCTTGTGTTCTTGTTCTAACACACACCACCATCTTACTATATCTTCTTGTTCATCTATCCTCCACTATTAAAATGTAACCTTATTTGGGGCAACTCTTTTGTACATTTGGTTTACTGCTGAAAGTTAGTGTCTAGAAAGATGTGACAAAAAAGAATGAATAGCAGTCAAGGGACATTTTAAGACATGCATTAGATAATAACACTTCTGTGAAATTGTTCAATGACATCTCATGGTTCATTAATAAAGTCAACCAGCCTCCCAAAGCCTGCTAAGTTTGGCCTTATTTAAAAGAAGTTTCTATCTTTATTACCAGGTTAAACTTTGGGCTTTTGTTCCTATCACTTTAAGTTTGTTGTCCATTGACTATATAGCTTGTTATATTTGGTCACAACCACTCAGTACAACTGAATTGTGACTGGACTGTTTACTGGCATAGGGAAAACTAAGGAAAGAAATACTTGCCGGAGGGTGGGGAGTGTGGGATCAAGAGTAACATTTTGGAAAGAGTAATAGTAACTAACACTGTAAAATAGCCAGATGCTATTCCAAAGCTTTATGAGTAATGACTTCTTAAATCCTCCTAACAATTCTATGAAATACATACAACTTTTGTTCCTATTACACAGATAAGATTCTAAGCACCTTGTCTGAGGTCACATAGCACCAGGACAACAGCTTAAGATATTTGCTTCAGAGCCCAACCCCTTAACCACTGTGTATATGCCCTTGGAGTTATCCAAACAGAAAATGAAATAAGTATTTGATACATGTGTCTAGAGTTCTATGGGACTCTGGGGTGATCACATACATCTGAAGCTAATCATCACAGAGTGAAATTTAAATTGCCTCTCCATCTTTCTTTACTTTCCTCTTATGTCTTTAGTTTCCATCACATCTTTTCTTCCCAACTGCTTATGAACTGATTCAGGAATTCTTTATCTTAAAAATAACCTTTCTGGTTTTTTTCTCAGCTAGATTAGTTAGATGTTGTTGGTTGCAAATGGCAATCTAGTTGAAGTGAAAAGATAATTTAATATTTCACAGCCATGCAGGGATGAGATCCAGGCTCATGTCCTCAGGCCTTGAAAGCGCTGTCTCTACATCTCAGTTCACTTTCCATTGTGTTGTCCCAGTCCTCAGGTATGCTCTCCTTCTCAGGCTGCAAAGTGACTTCAGCAGGTCCAGACATAGATTTCATCTTCCTTTCCATCCCAGTATGAACATAGCGTCTTTCCTACCATCAAAACCTCAGTTTTACACACAATTCTAGCATGGAGATGGCTGGGAGGAAGCAGTGCTCTTTTGGACAGTACTCAGATGAAGCAAGGGAAAATGTTGATTCCCCAAGAAAGCAGCCAAGTTGTTAACAGAGCATGGGAAAGATGGATACCAGAAAGAAAAAAAAAAGATGTCTTTCAGAAACATAAAAATAATCGAATAAGTGACATGGAAACTATCAATTGTTACACGTATGCTGCTGCTGCTAAGTCGCTTCAGTCATGTCCAACTCTGTACGACCCCATAAGGCAGCAGCCCAACAGGCTCCCCCGTCCCTGGGATTCTCCAGGCAAGAACACTGGAGTGGGTTGCCATTTCCTTCTCCAATGCATGAAAGTGAAAAGTGAAGGGGGAGTCGCTCAGTCGTGTCCTACTCTTCGTGACCCCATGGACTGCAGCCTACCAGGCTCTTCCATCCGTGGGATTTTCTAGCAAGAGTACTGGAGTGTGGTGCCATCACCTTCTCCGTGTTACATGTATACAAAAATTTAAATTATCAATAAGTCAAAACCAATAATAACTAAATTAAATTACAAATGATAGGCTGGAAAATATTTGCAAAATTATGATGCATTGTTATCCTCACTGCTTCACTGCTACACTAATAGTGCAAAATCTGTAAGAAAATACTTAGATCCCCATAAATAAAGCTATAAAAGATATGAACTAGAATTTGAAAAGAAACTGATAGATGATAGAAATCTAAAAGGAAGTCTAATGTAGTAGAGTAGGCAATTAATAAAAAGGTAATAGATTAAATATGAATTTTTAGTATTTTTATAAGGAAAGAGCTAAAACTCTGGGTTATGTAACTTGGAACTCTTTTATATGCTGTGTTTTGTAATAAAAATAGAATATCATTGGAATTCGAGCCACATATTTCAGTCATTGATATACTTGAAGCAGTGACAAGACAGGTGCCATAGAGAATGGAAAAAAAAACCAACAAAACATAGTTTAAAATTGACCAAAGAATAATTATTAGCACTTATGTAGAGCTTACTATTGCCAAATCAATTGAACAAACTTTGCATGTATTAGCATTCCATACTCACAGCAACCTTTTGAGGTAGGCACTCCTATTATACCAGTAGTGTGGATGATGAAACAGAGAGCTACAGTGACTTGCCCATGGTCACTTAGCCAAGTTGTGGAGAATTCATGACTCAAACCCAGGCATTCTAGTCTAAGTTTGGTTTAAAAGCATTTTAATAAACCAAGTCACAGACAGTGAGGAAGATCATACTCAGAAACAACTCAGCACAGGTTGTGTGTGTGTGTGTGTTGTTTTTTTTTTTTTAGATGTGCAAATTCAAAGAAGGTTCAGATGGAGTTTGGTTGGATATAGTTGAAGATCAAAAATAAGATTACATAGGAAAGGATTTGGAGAGTGACTAAAAACATTTGCATCTCTAAACATCTCAGAAAAATCTCACTTTTTTTCTCAAAAACTTGCTTCATCTTTTCCTTTTTTTTTTTTTTTTAAGAAAAATTAAAGCTCCTTAGAAAGGTATACGTTATTTTCTGCAGACTATGTCTCATTTTCCTACATTTTATCACACTCCATGTAGGTTGCATTCAGCTTCCATCTGCTTTGGCTGTCCTCACTCACTTCATCTTCCTATAATTTCAACCTCAGCTAAACTCATGCTTTGATTATAAGGATTTCAAACCATTCCCATTTTTGATAATTCAGTCTTTTCAGTATAGTTTTTCACTTGTTTTCAAATGACCTTTGGAAAAAATTATATATATATTAATATATATATAGAGAGAGATTGATCTTTTCCTTTTATTTCCATAGTCCCTATTTTGGAGACCAGAGAGCTGAGGTTATATTTATTTTGTATGCCAAGCAGAATGCCCTATATTCATCATTTCATTCCCCTCATGTTTTTGAATTCATGGTATGTTCTGGGCACTGTGCCTAGCATCACGGACACAAAGGAATGGAAGACATTGTTCCTGCCTTCAAAGATCTCACAATGTGCACGGAAGACGAATGTGTAAATAAATCATTAAAACACAGTGCAGTCAGTGCCATAGGGTAATGCATGCGGGGTGCCATGGTAACCCAGGGGTAGAGTGGCAGTCTCTCTGGGGAGTTGAAAAGCTACGCATAAGAAAAGAAAATCGAGCTAGGTTTTGAAGATGAGTAGGAGTTTGAGGGCAACAATAGGGTTAATTATAAAAGTGTGCTTGCCATGCTAAAGAGTTTGGACTGTATCATTTAGCCAGTGAAAATTATGAAAGGCTTTTACATAAGAGAAAAGTAGGATTTAATTTATGTTTAAGAAAGATAACTCAGGCTAAGGCCAAGGATGCATTCACGTGAAGAAGGGAAAAGACAAATGTCTTTTTCAACAATCTAGAGAGGAATTAAAGATGTCTAAACTAAAACAACAACAATAGCTCCCAAAAGTGATTTTGAGAAAGCAATCAATATTCCAAGAAAAACTGACTTGAACTTGATAAATCGAGAAGAGAAAGGAGGTGTTGAGACTTGGTGAGAAATTTAGCAGAGGAACATGAGCAGACGGACACTCAATGACAGAAATAGGGAATACAGAAGGAGACCAGATTGGAAAAGGGCAGCAGAGATACAGAGCTTGACTGTAGACATTTTGATTTTAGGATGGCTGAAGAAGATCCAAATGGAATTGTCTAGGAAAGAGAAGTTAATGCATCTGGAACCCATATGAATGATGCCTAGGGCAAAAAAGTTTAAGAAGTGTAGGCCTTTTTCTCACCTCCATTATAAAAACTAAATTGAGAGTATTGAATTAACATGAAGATGGTGCACAGAATGGTTATTTGAGGTCCTAAGTGATTGTACTTGAGCTTGGATAAAGGAAGACAGTTATTATTGCTTTTGCTACCAAAAAAAAAAAAAAAAAAACCCACCAAGGTAAGAGGGAGCTCACTCAGGAGGAGAGTTTAGAGAACCCGAGAATGTGGTGAGTTGCCCCCTTTCCCATCCATACTGAAGAAGGGAGTTGTGGAGCCATCGGGAAGGCTTCAGGCATAAAGATAAGCCCATAGTTGGATTGCCTGTGTCACGGTACAAGTTGTAGGGAGCACAATGGTTAACGCCACTCTCATCTCCATTCTTTACGAAGTCAGGGTTGAGACGGCTCCTTCAATCTGGAGAAGACAGAGGTGGTTAGCAAGGACAAAGGGCAGAAGCTGAAGAAGCCACCCCCTGGGTCAGGAGAATGCAGTGGGTGGGGAACTATGTTTGTGGATGAAGAAGGTTCTCCACTGGGTGCCTGAAGATCATTACATATGTCCCATGGTTCATGCACACACACACAAATCCATACGTATTTCCATTCTGTCTTCCCATGACTACACACCAGCTTTGAAAATATCCATATCCACCAATGAAACTTCACTCACCAAAGAACTTCTCCCTCCACACAAACCTACCCTGTGACAATGCTTATGAACCTTGTGAAATGAAAAGGTAGCTTTGGGACCTTCCTGTGTGGTCCAGAGCTAAGAATCAGCCTTGCAATGTGGGGGATGTGGGTTTGATCCTTGGTCCGGGAATTAAGATCCCAAAGGCCACAGGGCAACTAAGCCTATGTGCCATAAGTAGAGAATTTGTGAACCACTAGAAAAGATCCTCCATGACAAACAGAGATCCTGCGCAACTCAGCTGAAACCTGATATAGCCAAATAAATGAATATTAAAAAAAGAAAGAAAAGGTAGCTTTGCAAAGCGAACCAGAATAAAATGTGTAAAGAGAAAAGTTCTCATAGAGACTTATTAGATAATAACTAAGATTTTAATTTTTAAATCATATTGAATAAGTATTAATGGACTTATTGAATATCCCAGAGTATGTCAGCTATTGTCAGGCAAAAAGTTGAAAAAGTACATGTGGTCTTAAGAATGCATGTTTGTATGTCTGAACAGTGAATGTTCAAAAATAATCCAATATATATATATACATATAGGATGGAGTGGAATCACAGATGTGGAAAATCACACAAGCTGAATGTATGTAAGTAAAAGAGAAAAAAAAGGCCCAAAATATTTTTGTTGATAAAGAAAGATTTTAACACTGATGAAGGAGAAGGATGAAAAGAGATCTGTGAGAGGAAATAAATTATGTAGATGCAAATGACTTAGTGAATGGTTGTAGAAGCAATTTGCTAAATTTGCAGGTGATATTTAATTGGCAGACATTGCAAACAGTAAGGAGCAATTCAATCAGATAAAGGACCTGAATCATTAAGTACTTGGTCTAATAGATGGCAAGCACAGATAAGTGGTGAATAATCAGTCTTGAATCAGAGCTAAAGAATAGAGAATGAGTATTTGCTAAAGGGAATGATGCTGTCCAGGAATGGCTTTAAGGTTTCAAGAGAACTTGAAGGCAAGGACAAACAAAAATTCAGTAAAATATGTGTAGAACTAAAAAAATTTGGTGGGTTATAGGATATACATTTGGAGAAGGCAATGGCACCCCACTCCAGTACTCTTGCCTGGAGGAGCCTGATAGGCTGCAGTCCTGAGGTCGCTAAGAGTCAGACACGACTGAGCGACTTCACTTTCACTTTTCACTTTCGTGAACACCCACTCCAGTGTTCTTGCCTGGAGAATCCCAGGGACGGGAGCCTGGTGGGAGGCCGTCTATGGAGTTGCACAGAGTCGGACACAACTGAAGCGACTTAGCAGCAGCAACAGCAGCAGGATATAAATTAACAGACTACTGCATCAGTCAAAAGCAAGGTGATATAAAGACTGATGCTGTGATGAGAAAATCTCATAAATTGAGGAAATATAAATCCTAAAGTCTACCGTTGGCTATTGAAATGCCATCTATTGCCAAGATTTTCATCTATCTCTGGTTGTGGTTTAGGGATAAAATTAATGAGTAAGATAACTTCCATGTATAGGAGACTGCAGATTTGGGTGAGACCATTCGAAATTTTAAAGAGCATTTTACCCATGAAATTCTGTATGATTCTATGAATAATCTTAGGGAAGTGTGTTTAGATTGATTGGTCATTTTTAGTTAGGACGCTCGTTCTATAAAATAATAGCCTATGTTAATCTAGAAAGTATAAACACAGAGGAATATACTGCAAATGAAAGAAGATAATAATTTATATGGTCTATGAAGGTAGGCCATGCAACAGAGAATGCACTTTCTCCACTTTTTGCAATGCTGAGAATTTTAACTGCTAAACAAAAAGTTTAACTTCAGTACTGAATAGAAATTTAAAAATATCTTTTATACAATTTTGAAGCCATATTTGGAATCTTTAAACAGTCACTCGTGTGAATATACCAACCACATTTGAGGAATTTGTTTTAAATTTGCATACTAATATCAGAAAGAATATGTCAAAGTAGAGCCCTGTCTTGAAAGATATTTCTGGGTTTCTTTTTGACTGCCATTTGGTTACTTTGGATTTTATTTAAGTCTTAATGATTCTGAGTTTTCTGATTATAATTTGATAAATTTTATAATGGCATGCATTACAAAAAGTCAAATTCCCCTGATTAAAAAATAAGCAAACATGTGAGACCTAACAAGACTCAACTGTAATCAAGGGAGAAGGTGACTGCAGATGCTCCAGATACATGTGTGAGGACATCTAATGTATCTCTTATTAATTTTATATTTCATTTAATGCCACACAGAATTACTTGGAGAACAGCCATTATAGGTTCACTTCTCATAGAGACAAACTGTTTCTGGGAGCTAGTTCTTTCTCATTTAGAAAGAACTTACATTTCCCCACTACAGAGCTCTTAAAACATCTTTAAAGAGCAGTCTCAAGTGATTTCTAGAATGATTGAAAAGTTTACAGTAATGAAAATTAAAATTCATTCAATTTTGGTCATTATCCTTGGTTTGCATGTTACTGAAATGTGGATTTACAGTTTTGGCATTTCAAGTAGAGATTGCTTCTATATGCTCTGTTCACAAACAGCCTTAAAACGACTTCTCAGAAAGTTTAAAAAAAAAGTCTGTCTACATGATTCAAAAAGTCTTCTTTGAAGATGGTAGCATTCCTCTTGAGAACTGCAGAAATGCTAGTATTTTTAAATCTCTTTTAATGCTACAGGATAATGCCTGAAACACAGCAATTTATAAATAACTAACTTGTAGCTTGCTTCCCATTTGGCATTCAGTAAGAATTTATTGGGACCTAATGTGTAGCTGGCATTGTGGGGAACACATAAACTATAGAACACAGAGTTCTTGTTTTCTAAGAGCTAAGTAGCCTGGTAAGAATTAGAAGAGGAAGAGAGATCCAACACATATCCAACACTTTTCTTACTCTCTGCGCTTCAACTTCTGATAAAGTTATCCAGTCTCAAGGATTTATTTATAAGTAGACAAATTTTAAATTTGTTTCTTCATCCCAGACATCTCACCGGAATTACAGACTTACAGTTCTTAGTGCATGCCTCCAAGCCCAGTTGCTCAATCGTGTCTGACTCTTTGCCACCCCATGGACTGTAGCCTGCCAAGCTCCTTTGTCTATGAAATTCCCCAGACAAGATTACTGGAGCGGGTAGTCATTTCCTCCTTTAGGAAACGTCTCAGTTCAGGGACTGAACCCTTGTCTCTTACGTCTCCTGCATTAGCAGGCGGATTATTTACCACTGCACCACATGGGAACTCCCACATTTCTTAGTACTACTCAGTATTTCCTCTTAATGTCTAACAGACACTTCAAAGGTAACATGTTCAAAACTGAATTCCTGATTTCACCACCACCCAACATGCCCACAGCCTTCCCTGTCATAGTGTATGTAAGCAAAATTCTAATCTCCAAGTTAATCAAAAATCTTTGAGTTATCCTTGACTTCTCTTTCCTCCATTATACCTCATACTCTGCATCAACAATTTTCTTGGCCATCAATCTATAGTAAATCCTATATGATCATTTCTTACTACTCCACTAATGCCCACTGGTGCAAACTATTATTTCATCTCTTTAGGGCTACTTCCATAGCCTCTTAACTATCTACCAGTCTACAGCTTTTTCTTTCTGTAATCCATTTTCAATACAGCAGTCAAAATGATTATTTTTTCCCCTAATGTCAATCAGATCATACCACACTCTCCCTAAAAGCCTCCAAAGGTTTTCTACCTTATTAGGGAGAAGTGGGTACTGAAATTCTTATAATTGCCCACAATGCCTTCTTGCTCATTCTTACACAAGTACATGCTCCATCATGTCTGTTAATCTCTTCTTCCTTGTTACTTCCCCAAAGTGGGTATTGTTTCAGGGCAGAACAGAATTTGAAAAATAAGAATAAGGATTTAAAACCACACATATGAAAAAGAAAAAAAAATAAATCAATGATTAATTTCTGGGTAAATGATTAGTAGAAAGAGAGAATACAGAAACCATAACAGCAAAAGTTTATCAGACATAGCAAGTACCGAATGACAAGTATGGTCAGTTCTGCCAGTTGCTCACCTATAAGCTTTGGCAAGCTACTCACTTTCTCTGAACCTCAGATTGTCCTCTGTACAAGGAGGGTAGTGATTCCTCTGTGCAGGGTTGTACAGATAGTGTACGTGGAGGTTCACCCCACCTATGTGAGCTGAAACAGTGGCATCTGGACTACTAGGTCAGAAGAACGGGCTGATAGCTTGATATGGAAAAAACGTACAAAGTCAATGACTTCTTCATAGTGACAGAGCCCTCTTCAAGCAGTAGACAGCCTTGAAATCTATTTCTTTTCTTTCACAATTTAGGGTTTTCTAAAAATACTTGTTTCTCTCACCACTCAGCAAAGAGCAAGTAAGTCAACAAACTTGTTTTGGAATTCTACTGTGAGCAAAGCAGTGTGAAGAAATATTTAGGGAGACAGAACACTATGAAATAAAAGCTCTTAGCTTGAGAATTTTATAATTGAGAAGATTAAAATAGGGATAAGTACTACATAAGAAAATACAGAAAACAGAGAAATGAGGAATAAAGCTCCAAGTGAGGGAAAATGCCATGAACTCAGGGGAAAATGCTATACACACACACAGGTGCACATAGATAAATAGATAATATAGATAGACTGCTGCTGCTGCTGCTAAGTCGCTTCAGTCGTATCCGACTCTGTGCGACCCCATAGACGGCAGCCCACCAGGCTCCCCCATCCCTGGGATTCTCCAAGCAAGAACCCTGGAGTGGGTTGCTAGTTCCTTCTCCAGTGCATGAAAGTGAAAAGTGAAAGTGAAGTGGCTCAGTCGTGTCCGACTCTTTGCGATCCCATGGACTCAGCCTACCAGGCTCCTCCATCCATGGGATTTTCCAGGCAAGAGTGCTGGAGTGGGTTGCCATTGCCTTCTCCGACAGAGAGACTAGTGAAAGCTAAACTATTTCTAAAGGGACTTGAAAATTATATAATTATTTGAAATGCATGATAGAGGGCAAAAGAAAGAGCTATAAGGGATTTGTGTGGCTTCTGGGAAGAGGCTTAGAAATAAGATTAATGACAACATGAAAACTAAATTAGTAATACTGTTTTGTCACATTGGTGGTGTCAGAGACAAAACATCTGTTGAAATAATGAAAAATATTAATTTCTAGAATTAGTGTGGTAAGTTCCAATAAACAATTTTCAATTGAATATATCCAAATTGCAAGATCAAATTCTGTTGCTTATAAGAGGCAAGAAACAGGAAACATTCTAAAAATTCTTTAAGGGAAAATGATTAAATTTATCAGAGTACCATGATAAGCATAATCTTATTGAGTTCAGACCATCTGTTATTTATGTGCTGAAAATTCAAAGGTGACGAAAATAGTTGTTGCTTTAAACACTGTGAAGACGTTAGAAAGACTAAATAGCTGTGTGTGTGTGTTTGTGTGTGTTACTCAAAGATATTATATAATATTATGTAAAATATTGGAAAAATATTGGGAAAAATATGTAGATATATATGTATTTATATAAATATATATGTAAAATAGAAAAGAATCTAAAAGGACATGTATCAATCTCAAAGCAATGGTTATCTATGTGAAGGTGTGGGAAAGACATTGTCCTTAAGTATTTTTTCCCCTCCTGTCTCAGAAACATAGCTCGTGAATTAGAGCCAAATACAGACTGCCCACAGTATACATTTCTTTGCTTCTCTCCTGATCTAGTGTGGTCATGTGACTAAGTTCTAATCAATGAGAATTAAAAAGAAGTTTCAAGAAAAGCTTCTGGGTATGTTTTTAAAGAGAGGATTTTTGTTCTTATTCTGGTCCTGTTTTCTTCCTTGTTGGAATGTCAGTAGAATGGCTGTAGATTAGAGAGTCGTCTTAAAGCAGGAGTTGGAACATTTGTGTTGAGCAGCAGAACGAGAGAATCTAAGTCTGATTTCTAACACTAGAAGCTTTATCAGCCTGGGACTGTCAGCCGTGGAACTTGGTTTATATTAACATTTAAGTCAGTGATATTTTGAGCATTCCTTCCACTTACAAGAAGTAAATAGATTGGTTTTATATGATTTAAAAATGAAAATGTATTTGTATACTGTTTTTATAGTATAATTCCCTAGTGGCTCAAACGGTAATCTGCCTGTGATACAGGAGACCTGGGTTCAATCCGTTGGTTGGGGAGATCCCCTGGAGGAGGGCATAGCTACTCACTCCAGTATCCTTACCGAGAAATCCTACTCCAGAAATCTTACCTGGACATGACTGAGCGACTAACATTTTCACTTTCACTTTTTTCTCTAGTTTGCTGTTTTAAATTTACTTCTTTTTCATCCTAGTTTTGCTTTTCTATGTTTTATAGATGGCAATCTTACTCCAGTGCTGAAATATATGTTTCTCTGTTTTTGTTTTTTTTTCTTTACCTTGGCCTATCGTCCATGTTGAGCTAAATGGACTCATATGATTTAACTCACCTGACAAATTTACACATTTCTTTGGAAATTCAAGTTAGAAATTATCTTTTCTCATATTTTTAACAACTAATATCTGGGAAATGTCTAGCTTACAAATAAGTAAGTTAAGTATCAAATTCCAAAGGAGCTAACAGTGGAGTCCCAAATGAAGTTGCAAGTCTATGGATGAGAAGAGAGAGGAAGGAAGGCATGAGTGACTTCATAAGAAAGAAGAAAAGGAAGCAGAGAACTTGCAAGAAGCAGAGCTAAAATAACTTTCAGAAAGAGAAAGTTTAATACCAATTGTTAGTGTGCAGAAAACAAATCTGAAACTTGGTAATCCACAACACTGGCCGAGGGAAAGGGACTTAAAAGAAAGTGCACCAGGACAGTACCCTCAGGAAAGCTTTACTTCTGGAGCAGCAGGAGTGAAGTGGGAAGATCTGTGCTCCTTGAAGTGATGGTAGTGAAGATAAAAGGATGTGAAAGAGCAAAATTAAGAATGCTGTAAAAACTAAGCAGAAACAATACATACCACCCCGCTGCCACCCACCCACAAAATCCTCCATTAAAAAAAGCACATGTTACTGCACTGAGAGAAGGGAGCGCTATTGAACAAGGAATCTTGTCTACAAGTTATCCAGGAATAGAAAAATAATTGGACAAGTTCTATTCAGAGCTACTCTAAGAAGAAAAGAAAGTATGTCAATGTATTTTTAAAGCTGGTTAACATTTTCCTCACTTAAGACAACCATAGAGCAAAATAAAATTGTAACATAACACTTCAAACTGAAGTTATGCCTCAAACAGCCATTTGAAATGTTTTCAAAAGAAAATCTAACAGAATCATAAATTCAAAAGCTAATCATGGAAGTGGTCAAATGACAAAGAAATCCAGCAAATCTCAGGATATATTTTGAAAAACAAAAGACAAAAACTATAGGTCATGAATTACAAATTGCTCAAAGGAGATTAAATTACACTAAAGAAAAATAAAAAAAATAATTAAAAATTTAAAAGCAAAAGGTTCAGAGTGAAAGAAATAAAATGAAAAATAGGCCAAAAATATAACAAATGTATTTGAAGTCTCTAAAGAAGCAAAACACACAATGATACAATTAATGTTTAAGTCTATAATCTAAGGTAACTTCTGGAAAATGAAACAAATGTATTTAATATTCCTAGAGAGACTGATTCAGGACAATAAACTCTGAACTATAGCTTAGTAAAAATTATTAAACTTAAAATACAAAGGAAAAAAATCCTCAATGCAAAAGGATCAAACTGTTTTTAACGGTAAAAAGTTAAATCACTATCAGACTTCTCAAGAGCTACACACAAAGCAAGCCAGCACTAGAGAAGCACTATCAAGATTTTTTTAAGTGGTAGCCAGAGATCCTATATCCTTTCAAGATCTCCGTCATGTCCACAGAGAAAACAGTTTCAAACAAACAAGTGCTAAGAGAAAAGTGGACACATAAGACCCTCCAAATGAAACTAGCAGAGTATGAACTTCTTTTGACCAAGAAATAATAGGAGAAACTTAGTAAAATGACTAATCATGATCATTTAGTACATCTAACTGTAAAACTGATGCTAAAACAAGGTTAGAAACATGGGTTAAAGGATAATATGAAACCATCATATGTTGTAAAAGTGAAACGATGGTTTTATTAAACACTGGGAGAAAAAGAAGGAAAGAAAGGGGAAAAGAGAATATCATTATTAACTATAGTGTGAGTATAAGTCACCTATTTTATTTAAAACTTAGAGAAAAAAGGTTAAGCAGGAAAGAAAAGTAGTAAAGGCACTATAAAAGAATAAAGTTAACCACTATAACAAAAGTACAGACCTTCTTAAAAGCTAAATAAAAAACATCAAAAACACATTACAGAGAAAAACACAGTAAATATAACAAAATTCAAACAATAATAAATAATGTAAACAATGAAATATTAATACATTTTTGTATATATATCAAACATAACATCCTGATTATGCACTATTTTCTCAAGCAAACATGAAAAATTAACAAAAATCAGTAATAGATTAGGTCTCATGGAAAACACCATCAAGTTCCATTAAGGAAGATCTATTACAAATAACTTTCTCTGATCCAAATACAATAAAACTAGAAAAAGAAAAAAAAAAACTTAAAAATGTTTCCATCTGAAATTAACAAAGTCTTCTATTAAACAACTCTTGAAGAGTAAGGAGAAATGCAAGTATATATTACAGACTTTTTTCAAGTAGTGGTAATGAAAACACTACAGGACATGCCTGGTGGCCCAGTGCTTCAGAATCTACACGCCAATGCAGGAGACACAGGTTTGACCCCTGATCCAGGAAGATCCCACCTGTCTCACAACAACTAAGGCCTTTCGCCATAACTCCTGAAACTCGCATGCCTAGAGCTGGTGCTCCGCAACAAGAGAAGATACTGCGATGAGGAGCATGCACAGCACAACTAGAGAAAGCCTGCATGCAGCAACGAAGACAGAGCAGCAAAAGTAATTAACTAGAAATAAATCACTACATATCTGAATCTATACGGAATTATTTATAGTCTTAAAAATATGTATCAATAAAAATGAAAACAATGGAAATAAATATATTTAATTCCATCTTCAAAAACTAAACAATTTTAAAAATAAAATTAAAAAAAAATACCTAAAGCTGATTCATGTTTATATATGGCAGGAACCAACACAACATTGTAAAGCAATTATCCTCCAATTAAAAATAAAATTTTTAAAAAGCTAAAAAGTGTGCAACAAATTTTAACAGAAGATATAAGGAAGATAAAAATAAAAGGAGAAAGTAATAAGGCAAATAAATTTTTAGCAAATTAAATTAATAAATTAAATGTTGGTTCTTAGAAAATATGAGCAAAAGAGACAACATATTAACTAAACCAGTCAAATAAAAGAGAACTTAGACCAATGTATACAAAAGATTGGAGAAGGCCATGGCACCCCACTCCAGTACTCTTGCCTGGAAAATCCCATGAGCGGAGGAGCCTGGTAGGCTACAGTCCATGGGGTCGCACAGAGTCGGACACGACTGAGTGACTTCACTTTCATTTTTCACTTTCATGCATTGGAGAAGGAAATGGCAACCCACTCCAGTGCTCTTGCCTAGAGAAACCTAGGGATGGGGGAGCCTGGTGGGCTGCCATCTATGGGATCGCACAGAGTCGGACATGACTGAAGTGACTTAGCAGTAGCAGCACCATAGGAAAGTTACCAAGGAATTATCTCACACAAGAGGACCTTGCCTAGAGTGTTTCACAGGTGAACTCAACCAGTTCTTTAGAGAATAGATCCTCCACTGCTGCTCCACATTAAGGGAGACTAAGAGACACAACTACTAAATACGAGACATGATTCTGAACTAAATTGCTAATATGGGACAGGAATGCAAAAGTAGGAAGTCAAGAAACACCTGGAGTAACAGGCATATTTGTCCTTGGAATGCGGAATGAAGCAGGGCAAAGACTAATAGAGTTTTGCCAAGAAAATGCACTGGTCATAGCAAACACCCTCTTCCAACAACACAAGAGAAGACTACACATGGACATCACCAGATGGTCAACACCGAAATCAGATTGATTATATTCTTTGCAGCCAAAGATGGAGAAGCTCTATACAGTCAGCAAAGACAAGACCAGGAGCTGACTGTGGCTCAGATCATGAACTCCTTATTGCCAAATTCAGACTTAAATTGAAGAAAGTGGGCAACACCACTAGACCACTCAGGTATGACCTAAATCAAATCCCTTATGATTACACAGTGGAAGTGAGAAATAGATTTAAGGGTCTAGATCTGATAGATAGAGTGCCTGATGAACTTTGGAATGAGGTTCGTGACATTGTACAGGAGACAGGGATCAACACCATCCCCATGGCAAAGAAATGCAAAAAAGCAAAATGGCTGTCTGGGGACGCCTTACAAATACCTGTGAAAAGAAGAGAAGCGAAAAGCCAAGGAGAAAAGGAAAGATATAAGCATCTGAATGCAGAGTTCCAAAGAATAGCAAGAAGAGATAAGAAAGCCTTCTTCAGCAATCAATGCAAAGAAATAGAGGAAAAGAACAGAATGGGAAAGACTAGAGATCTCTTCAAGAAAATTAGAGATACCATCTATACAGTCAACAAAGACAAGACCGGGAGCTGACTGTGGCTCAGATCATGAACTCCTGATTGCCAAATTCAGACTTAAATTGAAGAAAGTGGGCAACACCACTAGGCCATTCAGGTATGACCTAAATCAAATCCCTTATGATTATACAGTAAAACATTAGAGCTACAATAAATTAAAAGAAAATAAAGATTAGTCACAGAAGTTAGAAATGAGCTTTAACAAAATAATTGACTCAAGGAATTATTTTTCACCAGCCAACTTCTTTTTAACCAAAGTACACTTACTTACAATATTATTCAATACACTCATTTTAGTTGTACAACAGAGTGATTCAATGTTTTTATGGATTACACATTATACAAAGTTATGACAAGATATTGATTATATTCCCTGTGCTCTACATTATATCCCTGCGACCTATTTATTTTATAACTGGTAATTTATACCTTTTAATCTCCTTCACCTATTTCACCTCTACCCCTTCTAGTAACCACTAGTTTGTTTTTTGTACGTGAGAGTCTATTTCTGCTTTATTCATTCATTTTGTTCTTTAGATTCCAAATATAAGTGAAAACATACAGTATTTGTCTTTCTCTGTCTGACTTATTTCACTATGCATAATACTCATTCTAGATCATCTATGTCACAAATGTCAAGATCTCATTCTTTTTTAAGGCTAAGTAATACTCCAATGAGTATATGTACCACATTTTCTTCATCCACATTCATTCATCTGTCAATGGGCACTAAGGTTGCTTCCATATCCTGGCTACTGTAAATAATGCTGCCATGAATACTGGAGTACACATGTTTTCAAATTATTGTCTAACTTCTTAGGGGAACTTAGGAAATTTACAGGAATGGCAGAATACTGCAACTACCAAAAAAAAAAAAAAAAAAAACAGAAGCAATTCTGTGACACTAAAGTTAGTGAACAATTGAGGAAAGCCAAAATACTGCAGGCTGGCAACAGAATGGGCAGGAGAGAATAAAGATAAGTACCGGGAAGTCAAACTTACTAATAAACCTGTGGAACAAACAATGCATCCAATTATACGTACTTTTAAAGAGAACTTGGTATTACATGTAGCTGGAACAAAGTCCGTAAAAGGCAAAGAAAAATCAATGTTTAATGTTTCCCCACAGGCTGCCAGGTACACTGCAAAAAAAGAGAAAAAGGAATTTAATTTCCAAAAAAAAATTAAATAACAACTGCCTTAAATACATACCTAAACAAAATTAAACTTAACTGCTGAGTTCAATATGAATTCTGAAATAGTTCTCTGAGAGCCTCACAGGATAATGCAAAAAAAGGTCAATTCTAGTATCTATTAAAACTACAAAATCAACACCAATTTTCTTTGTTGATATTTGTCTTAATGAACAGAATATTTAACCTAATTTTTTCCAAAGAACTAAATAGACACTTCTCCAAAGAAGACATACGAATGGCTAACAAACACATGAAAAGATGCTCAACATCACTCATTATCAGAGAAATGCAAATCAAAACCACAATGAGGTACCATTTCACACCAGTCAGAATGGCTGTGATCCAAAAGTCTGCAAGCAATAAATGCTGGAGAGGGTGTGGAGAAAAGGGAACCCTCTTACACTGTTGGTGGGAATGCAAATTAATACAGCCTCTATGGAAAACAGTGTGGAGATTCCTTAAAAAATTGCAAATAGAACTGCCTTATGATCCAGCGATCCCACTGCTGGGCATACACACCGAGGAAACCAGAATTGAAAGAGACACGTGTACCCCAATGTTCATCGCGGCACTGTTTGTAATAGCCAGGACATGGAAGCAACCTAGATGTCCATCAGCAGATGAATGGATAAGAAAGCTGTGGTACATATACACAATGGAGTATTACTCAGCTATTAAAAAGAATACATTTGAATCAGTTTTAATGAGGTGGATGACGCTGGAGCCGATTATACAGAGTGAAGTAAGCCAGAAAGAAAAACATCAATACAGTATACTTACACATATATATGGAATTTAGAATGATGGTAAAGCTTCCAGCATTCTTGGTGTCTATATTTTGAAGGGGAAAACAATAAACAAATGGAAAAAAAAAAATCAATGCATGATATATCAAGAAAGTAGAGAAAGACGTACACAGAAATAGAATTCTGTTTCAGACAGGGTGGCCAGAGAAGACCTCTTTGGTGACATGCCATCTGTATCCATGAAGTAGATGAGGATAGAATCTCTGCAGTACAACCCCAGTGCTTGGCTCAGTGGCTAGTCTACAGGAGGTACTTAACATATATTTCATACTTGAATGAATGAGTGGAGTAACTTTTTAAAAAGTTACGTTCCCCACCACTTACTGGATTATATCTTTGCTGACTCTCCGACCAGAGGTAACTAGAGGAGACAGGACTGGAGACAAGGAAACCCAATAAGCAGCTGTTGCAGAAATACAGACGAAATGATTATGGCCTGCATTAGTGGGATGATGATACAGGTGGGAGGTAAAATTATGGCATATAATCAAAGAACGAATGCTGAGGAAATTATAACATCAAACTTCTCAGTTAAAAAACTGTGTGGATGATAGTACTGTCCACTTATTTGGGAAAAATGGAAGAAATATATGTAGGGGAAAGATGGTGACTTTGTTTTTAGACGTTAATTTTACAATATCTTGGAATATCCAAGTAAATATGTTTGATTAGAGGGTCTAAAGTTCAAGCATCCATATAATTTATAATGAAGTTATAAGAGTGGATGAGATAACCAACCCAGTGAAAGAAGGATCAAAGATGTGTATAAGAGACGAGGGTGGGATGGGTTGGCAGAGTGGCAATGTAACATGTGCGATATCATAAGCGAAATGAATTGCCAGTCCAGGTTTGATGCAGGATGCAGGATGCTAGGGACTGATGCATGGGGATAATCCAGAGAGAGGGTGTGGGGCGGGAGGGTGGAGGAGGGGGTCGGGATTGGGAGTTCATGTACACTCATGGCTAATTCATGTCAATGTGTAACAAAACGAATACAGTATTGTAAAGCAAAACAAACTAAAAAATAAAAATTAATTAAAAAAATAAATAAATAAAATTACACATAAAAAAAAAAAAAAAATAAAGTACCTACCATTTTCTTGTTGTTTAGTGGAACAGTCAATCCAGTTGTGCTGATTAGCTGCCCAAATCATTTCAAATTGATGAAACATGATTTTAAAATTCCATGTATATGGAACAAATGAGAAAATGTCTGGTGCACTATCACTTGACCAGTCTTGAATTAAATCTAAAATAATTGAAGTAGGAGATAAAATGTACAATTAATTGTAAGTCAGAAAACAAAATAAAAATATTCTAACATCAAAAATTATGTTTTCAATTGTAACTAAAAAGAATTTTATACAAAAATATTAAAAGGTGATTAAGACGGAGCTAAATTAAAATTGCAGGAGAATTATCAACTTCATATATGCAAATGATACCTCTTTAATAACAGAAAGTGTACATGAACTCCCAATCCCAACCCACTCGTGGCTGATCCATGTCGATGTGTAGCAAAACGAATATAGTATTGTAAAGCAAAACAAACTAAAAAAATAAAAATTAATTTAAAAAATAAAATAAAATAAAAAAATAAACACTAGACACAGAGAAGGAAGTCCACCAAAAAAAAAAACAAAAACAGAAAGTGAAGAGGAACTAAAGAGCCTCTTGATGAAGGTGAGAGAGGAGAGTGAAAAAGCTGGCTCAAAACTCAACATTCAAAAAACTAAGATCACGGCAAACAGATGGGGAAAATGTGGAAACAGTGTCAGACTTCATTTTCTTGGGCTCCAAAATCAATGCAGATGGTGACTGCAGCCATTAAATTAAAAAAACGCTTGCTCCTTTGAAAAATAGCTATGACAAATGTAGACAGTGTATTATAAAGCAGAGACATTACTTTGCTAACAAAGGTCTGTATAGTCAAAGCTATGGTTTTTCTAGTAGTCATGTACAGATGTGAGAGTTGAACCATAAAGAAGGCTGAGTGCTGAAGAATTGACAACTTTCAAACTGTTGTGTTGGAGAAGACTCTTGAGAGTCCCCTGGACAACAAGGAGATCAAACCAGTCAATACTAAAGGAAATTAATCCTGAATATTCACTGGAAGATCTAATGCTGAAACTGAAGCCCCAGTACTTTGACTACTTGATGTGAAGGGCTGACTCATTGGAAAAGACCCTGATACTGTGAAAGACTGAGGGCAAGAGGAGAAGGAGGTGACAAAGGATGAGATGGTTGGATAGCATCACTAACTCAATGGACATGAGTTTAAGTAATGTCAGGGAGATAGTGAAGGACAGAAAACCCTGGTATGCTGCAGTTCATGGGTTCGCAAAGAGTTGGAAATGACTTAGCAACTGAAGTACAACAATAACAACAGTTTGACAGTAAAAATGCTTAACTTACTAATCACAGTTACAGATAAGAAAAATTTTAATGTATTTTATATACCTATTATATCTTTAAAGAAACAAGATAAAAATTATTCTGCTACTCAAATATCTAATATTGTGGACACATCTCATTCTAGTTTTTTCTCTATGTAAATTTTTACAGTATCCTAGATGCATGCATTTTATTACTTTTTTCACTGAACTCAAAATTTTGTCATGTTATTTAATAGACAGTAACAAAGATTTTAATGATAGCTCATTAAAAAGATCTGCAAAGATTTATTTAACCATTTACTGTACTTGGATATTTAGTCTTTCTTCACATTTTTATTGTAGATGATATATGTTATTGCATATATTTCCACATAAGATATTTTACATATTCAGAATTATTCTGTCAGGATAGATTTCAAAAGCAGATTTGCTAGGTCAAAGTTTATGAATTTTTTAAAGTGAAGTCGCTCAGTCGTGTCCGACTCTTTGTGACCCTGTGGACTGTAGCCCACCATTCTCCTCTGTCCATGGGATTTTCCAGGCAAGAGTACTGGAGTGGGTTGCCATTTCCTTCTCCAGAGGATCTTCCCAACCTAGGGATTGAACCTAGGTCTCCCGCACTGTAATCACAAGGATTCCACAGCTGGCTCAGTGGTATAGAATCTACCTGCCAATGCAGGAGATGCAGAAGATGCAGGTTTGATTCCTGGGTCAGGAAGACCCCCTAGAGAAGGAAATGTCAACCCACTCCAGTACTCTTTCCTGGGAAATTCTGTGGACAGAGGCGCCTGGAGAGCTACAGTCCATAGGGTCACAAAGAGTTGAACACAACTGAGTGACTAAGGAACAATAAATCACAAACTGCTTTCCAAAAGTAGTAGATCAATTTATGTTATTAAAAATGTATGGTCAACTATCTATTTCACTGTACCTGTTCCTGCTTTATTGACTATGCCAAAGCCTTTGACTGTGTGGATCACAATAAACTGTGGAAAATTCTGAAAGAGATGGGAATACCAGACCACCTGACCTGCCTCTTGAGAAATCTGTATGNACCAATCTTCCTGTGACCAGCAGTAACCTTCTGCCAAAATATGTGCTTGTTTGCACATATCATCCCTACCTCCCAAATCACATATATACAGACCTCCCCCCTTACCTCTTCAGAGCAGTTCCTTAGAGCTTCCTGAAAAACCGTCTCCCAGGTTATAGTCTTCAATTCCCCCCGCCCCCACCAAAACTTAACTTCACAACTCTTTCCTTGTGCATTTTTTTCAGTCGACACTAGAAGTGAACAAACCTGATGATAATTGGAAACAAATACTCTGGCTTAGCACCAGAGAAGCAGTATGGAATGGAAAGATGAACTGGAAGCTGTCTCTTATACACATCTCCTTGGAAGAAAAGTTATGACCAACCTAGATAGTATATTCAAAAGCAGAGACATTACTTTGCCGACTAAGGTCCATCTAGTCAAGGCTATGGTTTTTCCTGTGGTCATGTATGGATGTGAGAGTTGGACTGTGAAGAAGGCTGAGCGCCGAAGAATTGATGCTTTTGAACTGTGGTGTTGGAGAAGACTCTTGAGAGTCCCTTGGACTGCAAGGAGATCCAACCAGTCCATTCTGAGGGAGATCAACCCTGGGATTTCTTTGGAAGGAATGATGCTAAAACTGAAGCTCCAGTACTTTGGCCACCTTATGCGAAGAGCTGACTCATTGGAAAAGACCCTGATGCTGGGAGGGATTGGGGGCAGGAGGAGAAAGGGACGACAGAGGATGAGATGGCTGGATGGCATCATGGACTCAATGGACGTGAGTCTGGGTGAACTCCGGGAGTTGGTGATGGACAGGGAGGCCTGGCGTGCTGCGATTCATGGGGTCGCAAAGAGTCGGACACAACTGCGTGACTGAACTGAACTGTTCCTGCATTATATTTATTTCTAGCTCTTTCTATTTTTATTTTTTTGATGGCAGCTGGGGTGCTGCAGCTTGATTTCTATAACTGAAAAATGATATCTCAGTTTAATTGAATATTTTAATTACAAGGAGGGTTGAAGATTTTTTCATGTCACTTTATTCACAAAACAAGTATCTACAGAATGTCTACTGTGTGCACACTCTGTTCTAGACCCTGGGAATAAAATGTGAGCAAAACAAAGTCTTGGCCTTAGAATTAGTCAATCACCTTTACTGACTGCTGATTTACTGTACTGCTGCATCAGATGGCTTAATTGTTGCTTTTCAAAATTGTGTTCATATATTTTGTCTGCACATCCTTTCATACTTTAATATTCTTTTTAAACCCAACAGGCAAAAGATGTCACAGTGCTTTTCCTTCTGGCATTTACATCATTTGCATGTATTGTATACTCACAGGAATCACATTCTTTAATAAATCGTATCCTCCTAAAGATGTCAAGCTCATCTCTGTACACTCAGTACATAATACAGTGCTACAAAACCAGAACTTTGTGTATTTGATAGAGAGAAGCAAGTACCATTGTTATAACACGAACTCTTGACAACCAGACAGTCCTGGGTTTATATTCTGGCTTATCATTTTACTAGTTATATAATCTTGAGCAAATGACTGACTGTTGGTCTTCTCTTTTACAATATGGGGACAACTGCACAGACTTATTGTGAGAATTTAGGGGATAATAAGTGAACTTTTAGCACAGAAACTGTCACAAGATAGCACATGAATGGTAGCACTTATTAAAGATATTCTAAGAAAAATAATAGGCAAAATTAATTATATATTTAAAGTCATTTTCCTTGAATTTTAAAGGATATCTTTAAAGGAGAAATATTAGATTCAGTAAAGAAATCAGAAGTCAAATATCATATGAACTCATTTTAAAAATAACTGCAACGTACAGAAACTTGTACACATATATTTAAATCCTCTCTTGGGAAAACGACAAAATAATATCAAGTTTCAATAAAAATTAATATTAATAAGATGCAGAGTTTTACTATATCAGCAATAAAAGGCATATGGCCAATTAACCTATTCTGTTCACTTTTCACTTTCATGCATTGGAGAAGGAAATGGCAACCCACTCCAGTGTTCTTGCCTAGAGAATCCCAGGGATGGCGGAGCCTGGTGGGCTGCCGTCTGTGGAGTCGCACAGAGTCGGACACAACTGAAGTGACTTAGCAGCAACCTATTCTGAGACTAGAGAAAGGAAAATTCCACTTAATTTTACTTTATTTTAAATACATTTTTATTTCTTTTAACAAGCAATCCCAGTAGTTCATCAATGCAGAGTTTTACTATATCAGCAATAAAAGGCATATGGCCAATTAACCTATTCTGTTCACTTTTCACTTTCATGCATTGGAGAAGGAAATGGCAACCCACTCCAGTGTTCTTGCCTAGAGAATCCCAGGGATGGCGGAGCCTGGTGGGCTGCCGTCTGTGGAGTCGCACAGAGTCGGACACAACTGAAGTGACTTAGCAGCAACCTATTCTGAGACTAGAGAAAGGAAAATTCCACTTAATTTTACTTTATTTTAAATACATTTTTATTTCTTTTAACAAGCAATCCCAGTAGTTCATCATATCTTACAGTATCTATGCTTACTTCTAAAACTTTATTTCTACATACTCTACATACTATCTTACCTAACTATCCTGACTGCATCATCACTAGCTTTAACATAATGGTCAGCACTCAGGAGGTGCCCAACTGTCATCTCTGGGATTAATCAACTACACAATACAAAATTTATCACTCATCAAGTTGTTTTTCCTCATGTTTTCCCCTCATTAAACATGCTTGGTTCTGCACTTTTACTCAAATTATTCATCCCTTCTAAAATAAACACACTCTTTGGCAACCTCTTTGTTAAGGAAAATGCTAACCATCTTTAACAATACCATGACCATACAGAGAAAACAAAGGTCTATAGTCAAAAAATTGTTTTTAAATGTCTCTCCCACTTATTGGCTTCATGAATCTGCCCAAGTTGTTCAATGTTTCTTCAACCTCCTCACTGTTAACTCAGGGATAACAGTAACAGCTGTCTCTTCAGAGTTGTGAAGGTGATAAAAATCAATATGCTTTGGAATGTTTTATAAAAACACTATGCAAATTTCATTAATATTACTGAGTTCATTTACAAAGATCATTTCAGATCTTAATGCCCTTCCTTACTTTCTCTGATCGCCTTCAGATCATGGGGATTTCCTCTGTATTCACATCTTACATGTACTTGTTAGGGTCACAATTCATGCTTGTGCAATATACTTGAGATTGATAAAGAAATGCACATAAGTGATGTGCTTAGTTGCTCAGTCATGTCTGACTCTTTGGAACCTCTGGACTATAGCTTGCCAGGCTCTCTGTCCATGGGATTTTCCAGGCAAGAATACTGGAGTGGGTTGCCATTTTCTTCTCCAGGAATATATCTTTCCGACCCAGGGATCAAACCTGCATCTCTTGTCTCCTCTGCACTGCAGGTGGATTCTTTAACTGCTGAGCCATCAGGGAAATCTAGACCACATTAGTTGGAGGTTAAATAGCAAGGGAGAGTTCTAGGGTGGACCTTGGACCACTGGAATGGTTGGATGTTACACCATAAGGGCAGTGAAGCTGCTGTGGGAGGGTGAGAGGTGAAAGTACAGGAGAAGGCTGGATGTTAGACTGCAGGTCAAGGGCATGACCACAGTGGAACATTCAGAGGTTAGACCACAACAGAAGGGCTTGAGGTTAGACTACAGCAGAAAGCTGGAGACTGGCTAGAGGTGAGACCCCAGATAGAGTGAAGCAAGTCACCCATGTAGAAGAGAGGGTGGTTGCAGGGGGAGAGCCGTGGTCAGGGGTGCAGTGGGAGGATGCAAATAGGTCATGGGGATGGATCCAGGCTAGGCTATAGGGAAGGGACAGAGTCAGACAGAGTGAGAGGAAGGAAAGACATAAGTGTGGGGAACTGAGGGAGGCCAGGGGGATGGGGGTGACAGATGCTGCAGCTAAGTCCCCTTTGCCCCTGGCTTTGAGCCCCCAGCCCACCTCCTTCTTGACCAACAGGAACCACACACTGCCCTTCACGTCCAGAAGGGGGCCTGGAGCCAAGAATCCCTTGCCCAAAGGTAGGCTCAGGCTCCAGAGCTCCCTCTCCGATACCCTCCTAATTTTCTGCAGGTTGACCTAATTTTCTGCAGGTTGAGATCACGGTTTATATTTGTTTTGAATCATTATTCATAAGAGACTCTCAGCTTATAGTGGTTGGATTTATTTACTTGATACTACTAATTAAAAGGCTGAAATATAATTGCTAGTGAAATAAACACAAATTCAAATAATCTACTAATCTAAGGAAACCAATGTAATTTTATAGTTATTAGTCAATTTCTATTTTAATGTCTTACAAGTTTTTCAAGTATCTTATCTACAATTTCAATATATTCTGCAGTACAGTTTCCCCACCAGCTTATACAACATCTTTACTGATAAATATTAAAAATTATGGTAACAAAATATTTTTACTAGGAACCTCAAAAAGTATTTCCGATATGTATTTCTCTTTAAACCAAAAAATGCTGGTTTTACCAAATAAATTTACCAGAAAAAGGAAGCTTTTTGATGCTTGATGCTTAAGCATACTAAAATCAGTAAATATACAGAATGTTTTAAAAATTCAGCTAAACATGAACTAACAGGCAATTTGTTAACTACATTCGTTTCAAATATACATGGAATTTTTTTCAATGGTAATGGACCAAACTGTAAAACATGTCTCAACAAATATTGGGAATGGAAAAAAAAAAAGTTGTGAAGTTGGTAATTTAAATATTAGTCTGGGAAAAAACCTCATTTACAACTTACTTTATAATTAAGTTGTAATAATTACTTAATAAATTATTTATAGTTAATTAATATAGTAATTAAGTAATTACTATATAATTACAACTTTATAATTTGCTGGCCTATTTGTTAGGCCAGCAAAAGTCGCTCAGTCGTGTCCGACTCTTTGCAACCCCTCGGACTGTATATAGTCCATGGAATTCTCCAGGCCAGAACACTGGAGTAGATAGCCATTCTCTTCTCCAGGATCTTCCAAACCCAGGGATTGAACCCAGGTCTCCCACACTGAAGGTGGATTTTTTATCAGATGAGTCACCAGAGAAGCCCAAGAATACGGAATGGGTAGCCTATCCCCCCTCCAGCGAGATCTTCCCAACTCAGGAATCAAACTGGGGTTTCCTGTATTGCAGGTGGATACTTTACCAGCTGAGCTACCAGGAAAGCTACACTCTATAAAATATTCATCAAGTGGTACTGGGACTGTAATACTATTATAATGTCGTGTTCTTCTCTTAGAGTAAACGTAAGTCAATTTCACTATTGCCAGTAAAGACTTTTTTTCTGCCGTTTTTTTGAATCTCATTCTTGAGGCAGCTCTATATTGTTTTTATCATGAAGTGATCTTTGTATCACATTGAAATTGCTTATGAACAATTTTAGCTCACTAATACCTAATGTGAGAATGGTTCGTGAGACATACAAATAGATAATTTATTTTCTGCAAAAATCTGTCAATAAAGAAATGTAAAACTGAGAAAAGAGAAAAGCAATTCAAACACTATGACCAAGTATGTTTTCTCCAAGATTAAACTAATATTACTCTATCTTTTTTAAAGAATAAAAACGTTTTTAAAGG
Organism: Aepyceros melampus; assembly: GCA_006408695.1. Classification (NCBI taxonomy): domain Eukaryota; kingdom Metazoa; phylum Chordata; class Mammalia; order Artiodactyla; family Bovidae; genus Aepyceros; species Aepyceros melampus. The sequence continues at coordinate 640,094 of SJXQ01010197.1, read as the reverse complement.
ATTCTAGAAAGATTTCTGGGGGTTTCCTAGTTGGTGCAGTGGCAAAGAATCCTTCTGCCAATGCAGGTTGGAAAGATCCCCTGGTGGAAGAAATGGCAACCCACTCCAGTGTTCTTGCCTGGAAAATCCCATCAACAGAGTTGCCTGATGGGTTACTAGTCCATGGGGTCGCAAACAGTAAGACACTACTGAGCATGCACACAGCAGCAGAAAGATTTCAGAAGTAATATATCTAAATATTACAGTTGTTAAATCGGGTAGATGAGAACTTAAGCTTTGTACCTTTCTACATTTTAAAAATTTCTCCAAATCAATTTTAGAAAAAAGTAACTCAAAAAGTGAATTTCAACAGATAGAAGCATAAAGATTAGAGTTAGAGAAAGAAAATGATTTAAGAAAAACACAATTATAATTTAAGAAATGAGTACTTGTTAAATAAAATATTCAGTCTAAATGTAAGTACTACTAAAAAATAAACATTAAATCTTGAGAAATTTATACTCTATCTAACTATTCTTAGCATAACTAAAGTCTGAGATTGTGAAATCTGGAGGAAACACAATGTAAAGGATATTAACATGCTTGAAAATGTTGGTTTTTTAAGTTTAAATAAATTAAATAATTTATAATCTAAAAAATCTAAAAATAAAGAAATTGGAATCTACTTTAAAAGATAAGCAAAGTTAGAAATGACAAAATATTAAGTGAGAAGAAGCTATTTATATAAAAACAGATTCTTGGGCCAGACTATTGGGTTGGAATCCAAAACCTGACCTAGTCAACCTAAACCTGGACAAAGTGCTTAACTACTCTGTAACTGACTACTCTCTTCTGTAAAATAATGATAATAAAATTGACCTCAGAGAGTTATTATAGAGGTTTAATCATTTAATATGTGAAACTGCTTAAAACAGAGATAGACACTAATACACACTAAGTTTTAGATATATATATACATTTTTTTTTTCCATAAACCTAAATTAAGTATTCATTGTCCAGTTTCACTGACAAAGTTTAACTTTCTGGGACTCTGTCAAAGTTTCTACTACTGAGACCTTGAAACCTGAATCCTGGAGAAAAATGATGTAACTTGTCTCTATTTCATAGATAAGGAAGTGAAGCTTAAACAATTAAACAATTTGGCCCACATCATATTGCTAGTAAATAACGACACTACAGGACTACCTATGCATATCTTAATCACTGCTATACCCACAAATAAACAACTGGTGGGTGGACAAACAAATGGATAAATGTAGAAATCAGTTAAATAAATATGAGAAACTCTGGCGTAGCCACTGATCCTGGAAAAGCATAATGATTCTGTTTGGTTAAACTTCTTACAGAAAGGCTAAAAACATGCTTACTTTTATGTAATAATTTAAATTACTGTAGTGATTAAACATTTACGTTATTCAGAGACGAAGACTACACATTCCCATACTCATAAAATGTAATAAGTAGTTATCATAACAGGCTGCAAGAAATAAAATAACTTTTCCAACTAACGATAGTATCAATTCATTATACACATCAACAGAAAGGAGTTAAGTAGGGACTCTGAATATAAAAACGTATTTGACTATGTGAGTATACTGTATGTGGATTACAATAATTAAAACAAAATAATAAATCCACTATGATGCCTAATTCATAAAGAGGAAAAAACCAATTCATTCTCCCCGTCTAACTCCCCCATTAGAGTTACACAAAAAAGAATTCTTGTACTTCCTTCCAAGGTCAATTGTGGGTTCACAGTTTCCTTCTATGGGTTAAAAGACAGCACAGAACATATATATTTAAATTTTTCCTCTAATAATCTCAGCCCCAAAAGAAGTATAAAAGTGTAAAAGTATGAATTGTGTCATTAAGTCCCTATGTTGAATCTAAAAGCAAAACTTAATTACTATAAACAAATTTTCTCTGATAAATCTCATTGTATTTTTAGTTATTAGAAAATTACCTGTGAAGAAATTCTTCTGTGCAAAGATGAAGTGGTAGGTGGCTTTATAAACCTCTAATTCACACTGCCATGTCTGTGGCATGTTCCATATTCGAGGGTAGCTGGCATTGATGTGAAACTGCAAACCAAATGTTAAGCAAAATGTTAGACATTAAAAACGTGACATTGTGTGAACAGCAGTAGAAATGAACTCACACAAACTGGTAATTAAAACTTATTTTTCTACTGAGTTGAACAGAGGGTCCTATACAGATTTTCAAATTGCTGTGGCTAAAGGTCAGTATCCATGGTTGTTACATCCAGCTAATGAAATACTAAGCCATGATGTGGCCAAAAAAGTTTAAGAACAAATCAGGCTACAGTTTTGATACTGTAGCTAAACAAAGAGAGTAACCTCATTAATTCTTCTTTAAATTTAATCTGTTAAGTGAGAGGCTCAGGGTCAAGGAGGGTAGAGTGCAATGCACTCTGTCACACAGAAGTTTGGCCACCAGTGCCTCCTGGCTTCTCATTTGACAGCACAGTAGTTATAAATCTGACATGGTGCTTTGTGATGTATTTCACCTGCCAAGACTTGGCAGAAGCAAGAGCTGCCTGACCAGGAATAGCATTATTGCACAGTACCATTTATCAGCAATAGCTCAGGAATTAATTAAAATGCTAAATATGTCAGTTTAACACATATTTATAGTACTCAATATATTCTTGGATAAATGTAAAATTTTCCTCTTAATTTACATATATCATGTAAATGTGCTTGTTTAGATAAATAATTAAGGATTTAATGATACCATCTAATATAAAAAAATCCTCTCTGAATATTAGCTATTCCACACAGTAAATGTGGTTATTATTGTTATCCCTGAGAAAAAATAACAATCAGCTTGATTAATGAGTTCCTGGCCTGCAATTTTTAATCATGAGTGTTTCCACATTAATTCTGTTTCTAATGTGGTACAATTTAGGGTATCAATAAGATTTTCTTCCTTGTACTTTATTCATCAAGTAAAAAGGACAGTGAATTATTAAGCTTGAGAAAGAATCTGATGGGGCCAGGAAACATACAGTAAAAATTTATCTAGTTATTTACAGCACAGGAGAGAGTCTAGCCATACAATGAAGTGTAAAAAAAAATTTCTAACAACTTCTCAAATGGTTAAAGGCCACAAACCCATGTATTGCTGCCTTATATTCATTTCCCCTAAAAGAAGAGCAATAGGGAGAGGCCAAAAGGAATCCAAAGCACTGACAATCTACTCTTCTTCTCAAAAATATGGGCAAAAGCACCTGGTGGTTCCTGAATAAGAAGACAGATCATTTGATGACTTGACCATTAAAATTTTATATTAAAAAAACCCCAAATTTGTATTTTATAGGTATACACATATCATCATATATGTTAGACTTACTGCTAACATTTCTGCTTCTAAGAGAGTCCGGTATTGCATACTGGTAGTGGCATCAACATGTAAGAGCTGTCCTTTAATCGCAGGGGTATAACCTAAAATAGGTGAAAACATAAAAAATAAGAACCTAAAAAAATAGATAATTAAAATTTTCAGAAACTGGAAACAAAGTCCCCCACCACCCAAAGAAGGAATTCCAAAAATTGGTGATTAGTTACTATTTAAATACACCTCCAATAATGTGGACTATGCTATCAAATCCATTACCTTTCTCATTTTGGACAGCTCTGATGGAAAAAAAGTTCCATTTTCATATAATATCTATCCTGATCTTGCTTTCTAATGCAAAACTACAAGTCTATATTTTCTAAATGATTAATAAGCAAGTATTTAAGACTGTTCCCATGTCTTTTTTTCTCCATTAACTCAAGGGTACATATATTCATCATTTTCAACTACTCATTATATAGTGACAATTTCTGAACAACAGCTATTCCTTACATAATGATAGTTATCAAACAACACAGCCCTATTCTGAATAACAGCAGAAAAGTTCAGAGTATTTCACTTCTTTTTTTGATGGACTGTCCTTCTATGAACACTAACACTATCATTATTATATGGTTAATTCAACATGTATCCCACTCTGGGCATTTTTTCCCCCAAACAACTGAATCTTTTGGGGAAGTTTTAAATGTTTTATTTGTTATTATCTAAGACTTCAGGCTCTTTTTCCCTCTGAAGATACTTATCTTAAAAAGCCATCTAACCTTTACCAGGCTTCCTGATGACTCAGTGGTAAAGAATCCTCCTTTCAATGCAGGAGATATGGGCTCAATCCCTGGATCAGAAAGATCCTCTGGAGAAGGAAATGGCAACTCATACCAGTATTCTTGCCTGGGAAATTCCATGGACAGAGGAGCCTGGCAGGCTACAGTCCACGGGGTCACAAAAGAGTCGGACATGACCAAGCAACTAAACAACAACTTTACCAAGAACCTGACTGGGTTTTCCTTAGACCTTTAGCTCATGTAGTTCCACAGTCACTGTGCTGTGGCACTTCCCAAGAATTCATGATAGGTCAAGATGATGATGCCTCAGTCCTCAGATGGCCCCTTTACCCGTGTGCACCAATAACTGTACCCCTAAAAAATATGTACAAATATTATCCTATCTGTATCATCAGTTTAAAAAGGCAAAAGCACTCCCTTAACTGAACTTTCTCAATTTTATGCAACACCCAATTGTCTTTCCTCCTTTTTAATGAATGCAGTTCAGTTCAGTTCAGTCGCTCACACGCCAGGCCTCCCTGTCCATCACCAACTCCCAGATTTCACTCAGACTCATGTCCATCGAGTCAGTGATGCCATCCAGCCATCTCATCCTCGGTCGTCCCCTCTCCTCCTGCCCCCAATCCCTCCCAGCATCAGAGTCTTTTCCAATGAGTCAACTCTTCGCATGAGGTGGCCAAAGTATTGGAGTTTCAGCTTCAGCATCAGTCCTTCCAATGAACACCCAGGACTGATCTCTCCCAGAATGGACTGGTTGGATCTCCTTGCAGTCCAAGGGACTCTCAAGAGTCTTCTCCAACACCACAGTTCAAAAGCATCAATTCTTCGGCGCTCAGCCTTCTTCACAGTCCAACTCTCACATCCATACATGACCACAGGAAAAACCACAGCCTTGACTAGATGGACCTTAGTCAGCAAAGTAATGTCTCTACTTTTGAATATGCTATCTAAGTTGGTCACAACTTTTCTTCTAAGGAGTAAGCATCTTTTAATTTCATGGCTGCAATCACCATCTGCAGTGATTTTGGAGCCCAAAAAAATAAAGTCTGACACTGTTGCCACTGTTTCCCCATCTATATCCCATGAAGTGTGATTAAGGCTATCCTAAAAGATGCTTCTTTTCAACTGACTACTCTGAATCCTAGAGAATCTCAGTATCTGCTTTAAAATTTAGTATGATTATTCTTTTAAAAGTAACTAAGATAAGGTTTAGTTCTTCACTGTAACAGCTCTAAAGTTAAAGGGAAAAGATACTATCTCATTTTCAGTCACTTTTTCGATTAATTATCTAAGCAGGCAGACTCAACTGCTATCTTTTTAACACAAACTAATAAATCTGCTTTTGAACTGTGGTGTTGGAGAAGACTCTTGAGAGTCCCTTGGACTGCAAGGAGATCCAACCAGTCCATTCTGAAGGAGATCAGCCCTGGGATTTCTTTGGAGGGAATGATCTGAAGCTGAAACTCCAGTACTTTGGCCACCTCATGGGAAGAGTTGACTCATTGGAAAAGACTCTGATGCTGGGAGGGATTGGAGGCAGGAGGAGAAGGGGACGACAGAGGATGAGATGGCTGGATGGCATCACGGATTTGATGGACGTGAGTCTGAGTGAACTCCAGGTAGGAGCTGGTGATGGACAGGGAGGCCTGGCGTGCTGCGATTCATGGGGTTGCAAAGAGTTGGACATGACTGAGCAACTGAACTGAACTGAACTGAATAAATCTAGTCAACCCCTTTGCCTGCTTTCTTCTTATTGTAGAAACAAAATGAGTGACAGAAACAAGAAAAGAGAGCCAATTATGTAAAAATTACTCTAATCATGCTTCTGGGAAAGTGATAGAAACATTGCTATACAGTAATTTAAAAATAAGGGTAAGTTGCTACTCTCCATACTCTCAAGAGTGAATAAAGCAGAATTTCAATTGTTCTCAATTAGAAATGTAATAAGAGAATAGGAAAAATACAGAAAAATTAGGAAGACTATTTGACATTTTGATAAATTTAACAAAAAGTATTTAATGTTTAATGTTACTGGTTAATCTGTATCAGGGCCCAAATTTCAAATGCATAATGAACTTAGATTATCTTACCTCAGATGAAACTACAACTATCAGGGCATGATTTAATATGTTAAACATGAAATATTCTGCTTTCTTGAAGTTATGCTAGTCAAAGAACAAGCTTACTCTTTGACAAAAATCTACTAAAGATATAACCTAAAACAAAGCTTATTAGCTACTGAATCAATTTCTGCCCCTGGACCATGTTTCATGTACCAGGTCTTGGGTTTGGTACCAGGTATACACTGGTAAAAAGAAATACACAGCACCTGCTTTTACAGAGCAATAGCCTAGTAAGAAAAACATACGCTAAGCAAATTATGCACAGTCTTACAAAAGAAAAGTATAAAGTACAATGACAGCACAAATAAGACCTAGCTTGAATAAAAGTTTTTCTCTTTTCTCTAGGTGCAGAGTAATTATATAGCATTTACTAAGGCACACACAGGACTTCCCTGGTGGCGACAGCAAAGTGCCTGTCTACATGAGGAAGACCCGGGTTCGATCCCTGGGTCGGGAAGATCCCCTGGAGAAGGAAATGGCAATCCACTCCAGTACTATTGCCTGGAAAATCCCATGGACAGAGGAGCCTGGTAGGCTACAGTCCATGGAGTCGCAAAGAGTCGGACACGACTGAGCGACTTCACTTTCACTTTAAGTTTTCAAGGGCACATTAAAATATAACAGAAAACTGAAAGAGAAAACTCAATTAATTTTAGTTTAAGTAGATTAATAATTATTTATACATTAATTATGTCCATAATCACTTAAAAAGAAAAACACTCATTTTAGCTTACCATTTTCCTCAACCGTCATTGGAATATTAATTTCTAAATATGAACCAGCTCCGACATTTACATGTACAGCATTTGTTTCCTACCAAAAGAAAATATTCATATAAGACACTATAATTATTCTCACATCTTTACTTTTCAGTTATTAATGCAGACAAAATTCAATCATTAATCCAATGGCTCAGCAAAAAAGAAATCTGCCTGCAATACAGGAGACATGGGTTTGCTCGTAGGGTCAGGATCACCTGGAGGAGGAAACAGAAAGCCACTCCAGTATTCTTGCCTGAAAAATCCTATGGACAGAGGAGCCTGGGAGGCTACTGTACAAAGGGTCACAGATAGCCAAACACAACTGAGCATAGCACACATAATGTAATGTAATGTAATGTAAAGTCACTCAGTCGTGTCCGACTCTTTGTGACCCCATGGACTGCAGCCCACCAGGCTCCTCAGTCCATGAGATTCTCCAAGCAAGAATACTGGAGTGGTTTGCCATTTCCTTCTCCAGGTGATCTTCCCGACCCAGGGATCGAACCCAGGTCTCCGGCATTGGAGGCAGACGCTTTAACCTCTGAGCCACCAGGGAAGTCAATAGCACACATACACAATATTAAATAGGGCTTCCCAGGTGGCTCAGTGGTAAGACTCTGCCTGCCAAAGTTCAAGCCTGGGGTCGGGAAGATCCCCTGAAGGAAAAAAATGGCAACCCACTCCAGTATTCTTGCCTGGAATATCCCATGGACAGAGGAGCCTAGCAGGCTACAGTCCATGGGACTGCAAAGAGTCAGGCACTGAGCCACAACAACAATATTAAATAGGTATTAAAAGTTCCTAAGAACAAAAGTTTAAATTTATACCAAAAATACACTAAAACAATTTGGCTAGATTCAAAGAAAAAGAATAAGACTACAGTATCAAAGTCTATTTTCATTAATTCTTTCCAGTATTTGGCACTTAATGATGTAACATACATACTGACAGGGGTCAGGCGAAGCTCATAGAAATGAATCCAAGTATAGCACTAGTCAGGTTTCCCATGTGGCACTAGTGGTAAGGACTCACCTACCAATGCAGAAGACATAAGAGATGCGGGTTCAATCCCTGGGTAGGGAAGATACCCTGGAGGAGGGCAACCTACTCCAGTATTCTTGCCTGGAGAATTCCATGGACAGAGGAGCCTGGTAGGCTAAAGTCCATAGGGTCCCAAAGAGTCAACCACAACTGGAAGCAACTTAGCACACACGCATGGGACTAATTACCAGAAAAACACTCTGGAAGATAATGGTCAAATTTTAAACACTACTTTCTACTATATTATTTCAATAATTACCCTATTTTTGGTAAACAACAAGTCAATTGTAGCATCTGCAATAATATTCATTCGTAGTTCAAAAGCAAGGATCTGTCTTGGTCTCCCAGGCTGTGCAATTTCAGAAACTTTCAGAACTTGATAATCAGGAGGGAAGAAGAACTTCCACAGACAATCTCTAAATAAGGAGGAAGAAAGAATAATGACAAGTTATTCAAATAAAATTGCTTCTCATAAAAGAGACTAAAATCAGTATTATAATTTTATACTGATATTATCATTGCTATCTCATTTAACAATTGGACATAAATTTCAAAAAAATAAGTCATAAAATAACACCTACTATAGTTTCCTTCAGTAAAATGAAAGACTATTTTCTCCATCGTTTTCTATTTTCAGAGATCAATGAGCTTTGAGCACCTAATATACTGCTACAAAATAAGACGTGGGTAAGACCAAGTTTACACTATTCAACCAATACTGTGAGAAAGTAAAGACTTTCTACAAGTATATCAAATGTACAAATGGCAAAGAAAGAGCTGAAGGGGAATGGTTTAATTAGAATCATTTTTCCTTTCTGGATCATTACTTAACATTTCTGAGGATACTTGCCTGCTTCCTTACTTGTAAATGAGGTTTATCATAACCAGTCTCAGAGAATAGATCCAAGAATTAAATAACAACACACATCAAACAGTCGGTAGTACATGGCACATGGAAAGAAATGTTATTCTATTATTTTTATAATCATTTTTAATCAATTTTATGACAATAAGTCTAAAGAGAAACAGGTTTCTAAAAAGATGCAAGTGTTTGAAAGCTAGAGCTCTAATGTATTTGCCTCCCCTTATCTGACAAAAGATGAAAGAAATCAAGAAATGTTCAACTCAGACTCTTCTATGTAATTAAAAAATTAGCATGTTACTCATACATTCAGAAAAAGTATAGGAAGGAGTCATGAATAATTGGAAATGCTGCTTGGAATGAACAGAGAAAAATTAGATGAACAGAACAAAATTTGCAAACTGACTGATTTTAGACTTTAACTTGCCATCATTAACGACATGAAAAGAAAATTAAATTTATAAATGTTTTGGTGAAGACACACAAATATATATAACTAAGATATTAAAGACAAGGAAACCCTCTGATCAATAGATGATCAGGGACTACAAATAGGCAGCAGGATATAATGAAAAGAGCAGTACACTTGAAGGGTTGGTTTGAATCTTGGCTCCAGATGGTACAGCTTCCTTATCTTGCCCAAATCACTGAACCTCTCTGCATCTCCATTCTTTCACAGGTATAATCAGCTCAGCACACTTGTCCTAGTGTCTCTCACTGAGTTGTGAAAATATAAATGAAAGCACTTAAGTCTAAGTTGCTTCAGTCTCTGCAACCCCATGGACTATAATCCACAAGGCTCTTCTTTCATGGAATTCTCTAGGCAAGAATACTGGAGTGAGTTGCTATGTCCTCCTCCAAGGGATCTTCCCAACCCAGAGACCAAACCCATGTCTCTAATGTCTCCTGCATTGGCAGGCTGATTCTTTACCACTAGCACCACCTGGAAACCTCTGAAGGCACTTAAGTGAAAGCAATAAAAGGCCAGACAATGTCAGGAATATTAGCATTATTATAGTTTATCATTAAGCAGTTAAGTTGGATTTCAAATGTCATGAAAACACTTGAAAAGCTGAATATCTTAAAGATTGAGAAAATCATGTAAAGGTGATAGACATAAAAAATCTACAAGCTAAATAAGGTTATGCCAAATCAGAGATTAAAAACTTCTCTGGTGGTCCAATGGTTAAGAATCTACCTTGTAATGCAGGGACACAGGTTCAATTCCTGGTTGGGGATCAAAGACCCCACGTGCTCCAGAGGAACTGAGCCCATTACCCACAATTAAGACCCGATGCAGCCTAGCAGCAGCAGCAGCCAAATAAGTATATATTAAAAAAAAAAAAAAAAAAAACTCACCATGCTGAGTAAACTATCCAATAATAAAACAGGTGAGATTTTCTCCTACATTTTTTTTTACACTAACAGGTAAATGCTTCAAAAAACTGACCTAATTAACATTTCTGATAACAGTTCATATTTATTTAGAAACTTAATATGGGGAAGGAGTAAAGGAAATGGCTACAGAAAACGAAATGCACAATTTGAGTATGTAAGGAAGGAGATAAGTACTATTGCTACTCACAGAAGGAAACTAAACTCAAGTGATAAATTTTTCGTCTTTCTTTTTAATAAATCTGAATGTTTTGTTAAGTTCAGGTTAAGAAATGTATTGCTGTTCTCTCCTAGCAGTGGCAGGACTAACTGAATGGAGTTGGTAAAGACAACTTTTTTTTTCCACATTATCTTCAGTATCATTTCTTTATGACTATATCTAAAGGAATTTTGGCTTGGATTTTCATGTAAATATAGCCTAATACTTTTTCTTAATGCATTAAAATTAAATATAGCTTAAGAAGAATTGCACTTTATTCAAATGCAAAAATATTTTATGTGTCTGTGTTAAAGCACTGCTTTAATTTTCTCCTTTCAAATAACTGTTCCTTAATGGAATGTAAAGCTCCTCACTTTGAACTATTCCACAGAAAAAACAGCTTGGTTTAGTGTATGAAAAATTTTATCATAAAAGGAACATTTAAATCCAGTAATTTGAAAAATATTTGTTTCCTAATTTTAAGCTGTTTACTTTCAACTTAAAAATCTAACCCAGAACTTAATTATTATATTAGTATATTATAAGTTTTCAAACATACTTACACATTTATCATTCAACTGTTATTTAAATAGCTACTTAATGGAACAGGTATTCCTATACACTAGAGATACCAAGGTTAAAAGAATGTAGTACTTGACAAGGTATATAATTCTAATAATGCTAGGCAGAAATCACTTTTTTAAACAATAAAGAGTCAGTATATCATGTCAGTATCAGCACTCTCATTAGGCCATTGATCTAAGGATCAATGGCCCAGTAATATCTGCCTCTGCAACTGTTTAGCTTGTATATTCCATTCAAGTTAGCTTATGAAAAACTAAACTAGCTTTAACCAATGTATATTTACATAACATTCTAGATGTTCTCCCTTAAATAGTGGTAAATGACACCTATGTTTAAAATTCTTCAGTAAATATAGATGTTCATAATATATTAAAGATAAGAAAATTCCTTCAAAATCAATAGAATAACTAAGAAATAAAAAAACCCTTTTTACCTTTTAGGCACTCTCGTTACCTCCAATATAAAATCTATGGATTTCTTAACTACCTACAAATCTCTTAACAACCTATAGAGCTTATTAAGACAATTCTTGACTTCATTATGCATTTGAAGGACTCCTCCTTTGCTTTGATTATTCATTCCTTTCTTCCTTTCCTGCCTAATTCTTACTTATTTTTAAAACTCAACTCACATATTACCACAACCAAAAAGCATTCTCCAATTCTCTCCTCTTCAATATGAGTTATGAACCTGTTATGAGTAAACTGTGTCCCCCTAAAATTCATATGCTTCTTCAGTACCTCAGAATTAGCTACAGTTAGACAGTCTTTAGAGAATTAAGTTAAAAAGAGATCAATAGGGTGGGCCCTAGTCCAGGATGTCTGGCGTTCTTCTAAGAGAAGGAAATTTGGACACAGAGACCTATAAAACATATAAGAGGGAAGATTGTGTGAAGAAACAGAACGACCATCCACAGTCCAAGGAGAGACGGCTTGAACACGTCCTTCCCTCACAGCCCTCAGAAGGAACCAATCCTGCCAACACCTTGGTCTCAGAATTCTAACCTTCAGAACTATGAGGAATTTCTGCTGTTTAAGCCACAAAGTTGGTGGTACTTTGTTGTGGCAGCCTTAGTAAAACTAACACAGTGCTTTTCTAAGTTCTTCATCTTAATAAAACTCTTTTGTTTCTTTTCTCCTAAACTGAACTTTTAGCTCTGAATCTCCATAATCCCAACAATCCTTGGCATATTCACTGATTAAATACAAAAGAAAAAACCAACCAACCAATAATATGCTGCTCATTCACCACTTTTCTAACGAATTAGTGCCTCCTTTAGAGCACACTTGCTTATACCAATTGTTCTACAAATTATTTGGATTAAAATGTTTAGTGATATTTTACCCTGCCATAATAAAATAGCTTATAAAAATACTGAGCTAGTTTTTAATAAAAATTATAGTATTATCCCAATACATTTGACTTAGTAGAAATATAATTTAATCAAGTACCTCTGCCTATCAGCCCATGGCCCATAGTTGAAATCTGTTCCTTTACCACAAACTATATCCAGTCCCCAACATGGAGGCAAGTCTTGTAATTTGCAATCTTCAGTGCTCATTTCTCCTTCAACATTTTCTTCTGTTTCTTCTGGAACAAGTCCTATATTGCAGAATATACAATATGAAGATAGCTACTTAAATAATCATTAAAAGGTTTCCCTAGATCAACAGTTCTAAAACTTTTTTTATCTAAGGAATCCTTTACACTCCAAAAAATTATTGAGGACACCAAAGTGGGAATTTGTTTTGTATTATATCTATCGTATTTTACTGACTTTGAAATTTGATTTGAGCAATATTTTAAAATTTATTTTTAAGTAAAACTCATTACATGTTGACAAAACAAAATGTCTAAGATTTTTACTGACTTTGAAATTTGAATTGAGCAATATTTTAAAATTTATTTTTAAGTAAAACTCATTACATGTTGACAAAACAAAATGTCTAAGATTTACTGAAAATATGATGCAAAAAAACTACAGTTTAATGAAAATATAAAACTTTAATTTTTAGTTGAAATATTAAATAATTATTACTTTCTAAAACAATGAATAAGAAACACTGGCATTGTTTTTATCTTGCCAAATCTTTTAAATATTCAGCTTAACAGAAAAAAAGTGAATTCTCATAGTTGTTTCTGCATTTAATCTGTTACTCAAGGATCTGAAGAAAATCTAGCCTCATACAAATAGAAAAGGTAGGACTATTTCAACTGCTTTTTCAGATAATTTTGGATATTCTTTGACACTACACCAAATTTCAACAAGTGGCAATTTCTTAGAGAATACTTGCAATGTGGAATCTGAAATTAAATCCCTGAAGTTTTTACATTAATACATTAAAATTTATTGATTGCCTTTGCACTTTGAATAAATCTTTTACAGACATCATGAATGGATCATTTGGAAAATACTGGTTCACTAAAATATGCATACTTTTCCCAAACAGACAAATTTCATTATTAAATATCTAAAAATTCATATTGTTAATATCACTGGTAGTCTCATCAGAAAAGTTGTCAAGGTCACAGTGGCAGACTCAAATATTTCAAAATTCCTATTTTCACATGAAAGCACAAAACTATAGTTTGTCTCTAGTTGCTCTTTGAAGCAAAACTGGTGTTCCTTGAAAAGTGCAAACAATTCAGCTTGAAACTCAACACACAGTGATTTTCCTCAAAACATCAGTGTACTCTGGTATGGGGCAGAAGTACATTATGTGTACTTATTTCAATAAGTGAATATTTAAAAGTTTAGTCAAGGGTCAAAATTTGATAAAAGTAATTTTTACTGCTTAATCAAAGACACAGTAAAGCATACTGGCATTGTTGTTATTGTGAATGTGTGGCAGTGAAAAAGACAAGAGATTACTGCTATAGTTTGGAATCACTGCCTTTGATTCACGCTAAAGCATCAGCAGTTTTGTCCACCATAACTTTTGCATCATCAGTACAATATGACCAAAAAAAAAGGCAAATAACGTCCTAATTCTGAAAATACTCTGACCTCATAAACCTCCTGAAATGTAGGAAAAAGAGAATTAGGAAAATATGACTAAAAATCCAATTTTTAGCTATTTTATAAAACTGAGACCACCTGTGAAGTACTATAACTAGCTAGACTTCAATCCTTAAAGTTTAAGCCTCAAATTTAACTTAGTGTAATTATTTTTCCCCTAAGTCAGCATGAACTACTTTAACTATCACCACATTCTCTAATGGCTTTCACTCAGTCATTTGTATTCACAATTTCTGAAGTGTACTTGCAAAAATGGAATCTGAAGGAATGATTTCTATATTGTTCTTTTTTGATATGAAATACTGAAGTATTAATATTCAACTTTGGACAAATGACAGGTATTTTTTAGGTAGGCATTCTCACATGCACATTTACCATTACTGATGCTTATTTATATTCTAAGTAAAGATACTTAAATAATAGTAGATATCAGCATTTCATAGAAGAAACAGAACTGTAGCGATAAAACATATTTTAAAAAATAATACCTGGCTCATCCATGTAATAGTAGATGTCGACATCATTTGACTGCATCACCACAAAACCTTCTCCCATTAATCTTGGTGGTCTACACAAAGGAAGAAAGAAGGCAAACTAAGTACATCTCCAGAATATAAAATGTTTGGTATTTTAATTAATGATGGTAATAGGTAAAAGAAAAAAAAAAACTAAAAAGCAATCAAGTATAGCATCTTGAAAAGGGAAAACATCTTTCACATTTACAATAAATTGTTCCATAACTGCTTTCTATATTAGACTATTTAAAAAGTAGGCACTGAAAAATTTTTGATCAGTAAATTGGTTTAAGAAAGAAAAAAATGTTTGGCATTTTGTTTTGAACAAGAGAAATCAATTTAAAACAAAGTCTAATTAAATACAATGAAAAACAATGTTCAATGAAATAGAATAATCATATTCTGCATTTGCAATGATAAGTTTAAAATTAGACTTTGAATTCAGCCAATTTATAATAATACTATAAAACTGATTGAGAAATATCACCTTATATACTGTAAAACAAAGTATAACCTTTCAGAAACATTAAATAAAAAAATCTTCTCATTTTCAACAACTTAATATTACCTGTTTCCAAGAATATTTAGTTGATCAACTTGAAATAAATCAAAATAAATTTAAAGCACACATCTTGAACTCATTCTGGAATGAGTGTTTTTGTGCATTCAATTTCCCACTTTACTTGCTTTAACAACTTTTATCTTTGTCATATACCACAATATCTTCCTTCCATATCAAAATTAATGTCTTAATCATTAGATAATATAGTACATACAAATTCAACATTCTTCTTCTAAATGTATACTAAATCATAAAGTTTAGCATTCAATTTCATCATACTATCTCCATGCTTACTTTTGAAGAGTGAAAAATACAACTTTTAACTCTTCTTACAAAAACAGTGGGATACTTTTTCATTTTACTCTCTAGTAATTTTCACAAAACCCAGGATTTATTTTTTCAGTATTACAACTTGTACCCATAAATATAGAACAGTGTGCATAGCATATATTTCAAGATACTTAGCAAATTCAGTGATCTGAAGAATGAAACCAGGTAGATCCACAGCCTCCCTGGTACACAATCAAAGAAAATGACTGTGTCACTCTAGCCAAGCCCTAGAAAATCTAATCACAAGCTATTCAAAAGCTGGAACTAAAAAGGAATAATAAGTTTCTCATAACCTCAAACTTTATATTGCCTACACACAAAGCTAAAAATTGAGACACAGCAGAAACTCATCATATGAGTACTTACATTCACAAATTTAACCATAGAGATTCCTTCACAAAACAATAGAGATTGAGAATAATAAAAATTACAAGAGCCCTAATATAACTCATGAGCATATGGCCTGGAGTCAGATGGGATTTATGTGTCTGCTGTTAACTGAGGGTCGTAGTCCTCTAGAATGGAAGCATCCCACCACAATGAGACGACTCTAGTGTGCATCATTACAACATGTCTCCTAAATGCAAGCAGCTACTTCACTGAAAAAAAGCAGATCTGGAAAGGTAGGTGGAAAACTGACTGGGACTTAAATGTCAAACAAGCCCCAAACTGTCTTAACTTCATCAGTTTTCCGAGACTAATTCTGATTTCGTTTTCAACTTTTCATTAACTCAAATGGTATTCCACTATAATGAATTTGTTAAATTTACTATTTATCCCTCCCTTCTCAAAGTAAAAACCTAGCTGTAAAGTGTATTTTCCAACATACAAACATCAAGGCTTAACTGCTCAAAATAAATTTCCCAAATACTCTAAGAAGAAAAGGATAGAAAAATGATAAGTTTATAGAAAAATATTTTAAATAGGGGCATACCAATGGATAAACTCCATTTATCTTATAAAGCAGGAATCCTATCAACTGATTTAATAGAGAGATAGAACTAATGATTGCCAAACTTACAGCAAAGAAATTAAAAGGATACTAAAGATTCTAAATGATAGCTATATTACATATAAAAAAGTTATCTGTTATTTTTATGACTTTCTTACTCATCATTTTGAAGACCAACATATCTTGGACTAGGAACAAGCATGACTCGAACATTTTCAAGCTTTCCTTTCACAATATGCATGAACTGGTCAAGATGACTAGAAGGTGGTTTTGTAGTATAAGTTAAGAAAGCATCATCAAAGTTGATGCACAGCGTTTGAGGTTGGTAATGATTTCCAAAGGCCAAACGCCCTTAAAAAAAAAAAAAGATAAAGAGATATTATGCCACACTATCTAGGTCATATTTATTTTTCCTTAGCTGACCTAATAACAAGCATTTTCAAGCAACTACTAAATGATTTCATTTTAGCAGTAAATAATACTGTTTTCAGTTCAGTTCAGTCGCTCAGTCGTGTCCGACTCTTTGCGACCCCATGAATCGCAGTACGCCAGGCCTCCCTGTCCATCACCAACTCCCGGAGTTCACTCAGACTCACGTCCATCGAGTCCGTGATGCCATCCAGCCATCTCATCCTCTGTCATCCCCTTCTCCTCCTGCCCCCAATCCCTCCCAGCATCAGGGTCTTTTCCAATGAGTCAACTCTTCGCATAAGGTGGCCAAAGTACTGGAGCTTCAGTTTTAGCATCATTCCTTCCAAAGACATCCCAGGGTTGATCTCCTTCAGAATGGACTGGTTGGATCTCCTTGCAGTCCAAGGGACTCTCAAGAGTCTTCTCCAACACCACAGTTCAAAAGCAGCAATTCTTCTGCACTCAACCTTCTTCACAGTCCAACTCTCACATCCATACATGACCACAGGAAAAACCATAGCCTTGACTAGACGAACCTTAGTCAGCAAAGTAATACTATCTAGGTTGGTAAGTTGCTCCATTTTGGCTTCCCAGATGGTTCAGTGCTAAAGAATCCACCTGCCAATGCAGGAGAAGCAGATTCAACTCCTGGATTGGGAAAATTCCCTGAAGGAGAAAATGGCAACCCACTCCAGTATTTTGGAGACACACTGAAAAAGTCCAATGGACAGAGGAGGACTGGCAGGCTATAGTTCATGGGGTTGCAAAGAGTCAGACATGGCTGACCACACATGCACACCAATCACTTTAGACCAGTGTTTAAAGAAATTCAAGCACCTGTGAATAAATAAATAAACCAGAGAAGGCAATGGCACCCCACTCCAGTACTCTTGCCTGGAAAATCTCATGGACAGAGGAGCCTGGTAGGCTGTAGTCCATGGGGTCGCTAAGAGTCGGGCAAACTGAGCGACTTCACATTCACTTTTCACTTTCATGCATTGGAGAAGGAAATGGCAACCCACTCCAGTATTCTTGCCTGGGGAATCCCAGAGACAGAGAAGCCTAGTCGGCTGCCGTCTATGGGGTCGCACAGTGTTGGACATGACTGAAGTGACTTAGCAGCAGCAGCTATTACCCATCAAATATTAACTATAGCAGAATTTACTTACTGTGCTAACATTGACCTTTATGACAGGAATAAGTGATCTCCATGAAGATGTGGGGTCTTGAGATTCTGTTTTTACTTTAACTCTGAAAAGAAAAAACAAAAATTGACATATATGAAAAATGAGAATAAGTACCCAAGAATACTGTTGACTTCCTCACAATACACAGCATTAATATCAGCTGTACCTTTACAAATATAGCTGAAGACTATTCAGTAACAAGGACTATCTAATGGAACACTAATATCCCTAAAATGTCTCATAAAATGTACTCTTACCACATTATCAATTTTTACATAAAAAGTTGTAACAGAAAAGCGTATTTTTAGAATGACAAACTTTAATGACAGAAGTCTAAATTTTGATGTGCTGTCATTATATCTATCATTATGTCCATGACACAAAAACATAACATTTTACAAAAGAGCAAAAATTATAATTAAAACAAAAATGATCAAGGTACACGTCACTTAGATATTTTAAGTGCTTCAAGTACTTCTAACAGTTCAGCTGATTCTTCTCCTTCCCTACTCCCACCAGTTGGTGACAAAATAATTTTCTTTTAATAAAATGAAAAAGGATAGACCAAGAGTAAAAAAAAAAAAAGGAAATTCAGTTCAGTTCAGTTCAGTCAGTCGTGTCCCAATTCTCTGTTACCCCATGGACCACAGCACGCCAGGCCTCCCTGTCCATCACCAACTCCTGGAGTTTACTCAAACTCATATCCACTGAGTCAGTGATGCCATCGAACCATCTCATCCTCTATTATCCTCTTCTCCTCCCGCCTTCAAATCTTTCCCCAAATCAGAGTTTTTTAAATGAGTCAGCTATTCACATCAGGTGACCAAAGTATTGGAGTTTCAGCTTCAACATCAGTCCTTCCAATGAACACTCAGGAATGATCTCCTTTAGGATGGACTGGTTGGATCTCCCTGAAGTCCAAGGGACTTTTAAGAGTCTTCTCCAACACCACAATTCAAAAGCATCAATTATTCGGCGCTCAGCTTTCTTTACAGTCCAACTCTCACGTCTATACGTGACTACTTGAAAAACCATACCCTTGACTAGACGGACCTTTGTTGTCAAAGCAATGTCTCTGCTTTTTAATATGCTGTCTAGGTTGGTCATAACTTTCCTTCCGAAGAAACTGGCCATACACAAAGTACATAAAATTCAAGAAATAAAAAATTCTCAGCAATTCACTAAAGATTTCATATGAAAACTTGAGGCACATCTCTTCAATAATTCAGTAACTCCTAAATCACACTTCTAGAGCTGCATTTGTAAGGTGGACCTCAGTGCTTAACACTAAATTCAAAACTAATCTCATAACCAGCCCCTAATCTCTTTTCAAGGTTCCCCTCGTGCATGCCAAGTCACTTCAGTCATGTCCAACTCTCTGCAACCCTATGGACTGTAGTCGTCCAAGCTCCTCTCCAAGCAAGCATACTGTAGTGGGCTGCCATGCCCTCTCCTCCAGGTGAACTTCCCTGACCCAGGGATCCAACCCGGGTCAATGTGCATTGCAGGCAGATTGTTTACCACTCATGCCACCTGGCAAGCCAACTAAGCATGTTGTTCTTCATTCGCCCAGTCATGTCCAACTGTTTGTGAGCCCATGGAATGCAAAATGTCAGGCTTCCGTGTCCTTCACCATCTGCCAGAGCTTGCTCAAACTCATATCCATTGAGTCAGTGATGCCATCCATCTTATCCTCTGTCATCCCTTCTCCTCCTAAGACTAAGCATGACCACTGTTTAAATTAGAAATTTGGATTCATTGTTGACTCGTTCTTCTTATTCATTCTCCACATCTCCTCCATCACTCTCTTAAGTATCATTTGCATAAGTGTATCTGGAATGCATCCACTTTTCTCTCTTCCTCTTTTTTGACAAGCCAGTTGGTAATCATCTCTACCTTGAACTGTTACAACATCCTTTTATCTTGTCTGCCTGCCTGCAGTCTTATTTCCCTCCAATCATAACACAGCACTGCTGACCTGAGGTAAAGCCACATTTCTAACAGTGAATCCTGCTAACCATTTTAGTTTAATTTATCCCCACCTCAAGTAATCCACTCCAGCCTCAGTAACAACATCTCTATTGCACATGACGTTTCTTCTCCATGACCCTGCATCTCCTTCTCTGCTTGAGTCATTTACCGTTAAGGCTTCAAACTTTCCTGATCCTTCTGTATGTGCCCAGAGAATTCTGTTTTGTCCCTGTTATATTTCTTGCACTAAAATTGTCTATTAAGTGTTTGAACTCCCATAGTAGGCTGTAAATTCCCTCAAGAAGTTGTCATATTCTCACTATCTCCAGTACCTAAGCTCAGTGCCTGGGACATAATATGCATTACATATTTAATTGAGAAATAAACATCCTCATCATCTACTTTAAAAAACAAAAGTGGCTTCCCTGGCGTTCCAGTGGTTAAGGGGTCCACCTTGCAATGTAGAGGATACTGGTTTGAGCCCTCATCCAGCATGATCTCATATGCCTCAGATCAACTAAGCCTGAGCACCAGAACTACTGAGCCCGAGCTCTAGAGCACCACAACTACTGAAGTCTGCGTTCTGTAGAACCTATGCTCTGCAACAAAAGAAGCCACTGAAATGAGAAGACCAGGCACTGCAACTAGAAAAAGCTCACATGCAGCAATGAAGACCCAACACAGCCAAACATAAATTAATCTTAAAAAAAAACAAAACTATTTTGTGTACAAGGCTGCTTCAACATTCAAAAATCAACAGCCTAAAAGTGAAAAATCAAAGGATCATATCAAGAGATACGAAAAAATTTGACAAAATCCAATACTTACTCATGATTAAAACCTCGTGGTAAACTATGAATAGAGGAGGCTTCCTTAACTTGATAAAGAATATATACCAAAAA
This sequence comes from Aepyceros melampus, assembly GCA_006408695.1. Taxonomy (NCBI): domain Eukaryota; kingdom Metazoa; phylum Chordata; class Mammalia; order Artiodactyla; family Bovidae; genus Aepyceros; species Aepyceros melampus. Next base: position 619,119 of record SJXQ01010197.1, on the reverse strand, counting down.
AACTACAGTTAACATCATACTTAATAGTGAGAAACTAGAAGTTTCCCCACAAAGATTAGGTACAAAGCAAGGATGTTCCTTGTCATCACTTTTCTCCAAATTTGTACTAGAAGTGTTCTAGCTACTGCAACAAGACCAAAAAAAAAAAAAGGAAAGAAAAGGTATACAGCTAAGAAGGAAGAAATAAGATGAAATAAGAGTCTTTCCTTGCAGCTGACACACATCCATGTAGAAAAATTGGAAAGAAGTGACCGAAAATACTCTTAGAACTAATAAGTAACTATAGCAAAGTTGCAAGATACAAGATTAGTAATATACAAGTATCAATCACTTTCCTATATACTAATAATGAGCAAATGGATTTTGAAATTTAAAACATATTACTATACTTTAGCACCATAGAAAATTAAATATTTAGGTGTATATTTAACAATTTTTATATAAGATCTATGTGAGGAAAACTATAAAACTCTGATGAAAGATATCAAAGAGAACTAAATAATTAGAAGACATTCCATGTTCACTGATAGGAAGACACAACACTGTCAAGATGTCAATTCCTCCCAACTTGATTTATAGATTCAATGCAATCCCTACTGAAATCTCAACAAGTTATTCTGTGAATACTGGCAAGTGGATCCTAAAGTTTATTTGAAGCAAAAGATCAAGAATAGCCAAGAAAATAATGAAGGAGAAAAGCAACATTGGAGGAATGACCTCAGTTGATTTTAAGACTTAACCACAAAGCTACAGAAATCAACACACTGTGGTACTGGTGAAAGAAAATGAATAGGTCAATGAAACAGAACACAGAACCTAGTAACCAATAAAATGAAACTATACAATTATATATGCACCTTAACTATGTATATGTATTTTTAGACTTGTGAGTGACAGTTGCTCAGTCATGCCTGACTCTTTGCAACCCCATGGGCTGTAGCCTGCCTGGCTCCTCTGTTCATGGAATTCTCCAGGCAAGATTACTGGATGGGTTGCCATTTCCTTCTCCAGGGGATCTTCCACACCCAAGGATCCTGCATTGCAGGAGAGTCTTTACCATCTGAGCCACCAGGGAAGCCTACTATTAAGAGACATTTCTAAGTATAAAGACAGGTCAACTTAAAAAGTATCAGCAGATACATGCTTGACTATCTTATAATCTATAGACAACACATTAGAATATGTAATGAATCCATACACCTTTTCCAAAGGAATACCCAAGATAGAAGTAACAATATAAGTTATAAATGACAGTCATCAATCAGATGAAATAAATTAGATGACGCTTTTCTCTCTCGAAGAGATGGGGACTGGGCAAGTGGTCAGGAAGGAAATACAATGTGCTTTTAACTTTGCATGAAAAATAATGTTTAGACTTATGTATGTGTATTTAGAAGAATAAAAAACAAATTGATAGCAGTAGTTATCAACATGAGAGAAGTATAACTGGTAAGCAGAGCAGACTGGACAGCTTAAGCTGAGATCTAATCTTTTTTACATAATTCTATATATTTTACATAATTCTATTCTATATTATTCTATATAATTTTTAAAGAATTTTATAGTTATTTATAAGAATAAAATTTTAGATAATCTACAAAGAAAGATTAGGCTGTGTTTAGGTGAACAGTGTTAATACTACTCTAATAAAAGCAGATATTTACATGCTGGAGATTAATAAAATTCAAGTGTGACATCAACCTTTCAATTTTGGACTGGGTTCTTGTTCTTCCATTTTCTCGTGTTTTATCATCTTCTTTCTTGGGTGGAATTATTGTTGGCTCCAAACCAAACAATTCTTGAAGATGTCCATAAAGATCCGAACGATTATAGACATGAAATTCAAAGTCATTGACTGTGATGTATAATCTAGTTTCTGCTTTTGGATCTAAAGATATCAATTACAAAAAAAAAAAAGTTTTTAGTCAACTTTTTAAAAACTTTAAAGTTTTAAGTCAAATCCTTTTCCAAAGCTAAAGTAACTCAAATGATTTATTTTAAAATAGAATTTATGACAAAAGGGAATTATATTTTAAAAGTAATAAAACATTGACAAAACAAAGAAAAAAAGCTGATGTCACTATAGTATTTCAGCTTGGCATTCCAAAACAATCTGAATTTCTATACCCCAGTTGTATAACATTGTATAACAACAAAGAGATTTTATGCCAAGAAGAGCACAGTGCCATTTACAAAGTAAAACTTTTTACCCCAATATAGCCATAAGTGTATACTAAAATATACATAGTAAAATGTTCAAGTTATAATGCATTAAAATATCACACTGGTATTTGAACTTGTGCATCACAGAAATTATGACTTTATAAATAAGTTTGTTTTTAAAAACTACACAATGCTAAAACAAAGATTTCATGAATTGTAGGCTCAAATAATAATAATCTCAAATAAAAGATGTAACTGTATTAAAACAGTCAAGCAAGACAAAACAATAATAGTTTAGCCATTACACAAAGTCAAGGACCTTTAGTTCTTCCTCAAAGGCTACAAATGATATTCTGAGCCATGTTCTCTGAACTCTTCTGCAGATATTGAAATATCTATAAGGGGGAAGAAGTTAACTGTATGTTGTCCACTACTACATAAACCACAGACCAGCTGGAACCAGAAGGGTGATGACACTGACTCTCTATTACCCTACCACCAACCAATGAGAAGAATGTCTGTGAGCTGATCACATCCTGGACTTTGAACACTAGAAGACTCTCTCCAAGGTGGGACACACAGTCTTGAGGGCATTAGCCCCTATAGCCTGGCAAAGCAATGAAATTATTTCTCTTGACTTCATCCAAAACTCTGACTCTGAGATTTAATCCAGCACCAGTGTACAGAGGCCAAATTTCAGCAACACACATATATAGCCTCTTTGGGGGGAAAAAAAATTAGGAAAACCTACACTAGATTCTCCAGGAACTAGAAAAAGACAGTAAATAAACAGTAAAAAGGATTTAAGACTGAATTCCTGTAACACTGTTTACAAATGTTATGATCTAAGGCAGTACATTAACCACCTTAGCCTCAATTCTCTCTATAAAATGAGACTACCTCTACCTACCTATAAGATGATTACACCATAAATACTAGTTCCCTTGCCTTAGCAGGTCAAATTCTTACTAGTCATATTGATTTATAACAAATTTTCTTCTTTTTAAATAATCTTTCATTTCATGGTATGATATAATGTTCATCATAATAATAAAAACAGCTCATCTCTATTGAACAGTTGCTATGTTCTAGGTACTGTTCTAGGCACTTTACTCAGAGAATTTCATTTAATCCTCACAACAAACCTAGCAGTCAGAGCCCAAGATTATATAACTCAGAGGAAGACTAAATCCAGGTCTCCAAATACTAGTTCTTTTTAAACACAAAGTAGAATTACTTACCAATTTTATCAATAAATATATAATGGCTATTTCAAAAGCAAAAATGTTATTAATCCCTGAAAACAAAAATGTATCAAAAGGGTTCAGGTATTTCTTTGCATTTTACAAAAAACTGATCAACAGTCATACTTTAAACACAGTATTTAATTGTTAATTCTGGTAACACTAGATTTCTCACTGACTTATTTATCTCTCCTGGAAATTTTAAAAGCAGTTTTTAGGTTTCATTCATTCTGATGACACTTGGAGTCAAACAGAAAATTTTAATTAATACATAATTTAAGAAAGGTATAATCAACTGGCTGGCTCTTTTAAATCTCTCTACATTAATAATGTTCTACACTTGAAGGCAGAAGTCTTCTTCTCATACTTCTTGTCATCTAACATTCATATAATGAGCTTCCCAAATTCATTTGTTAATAAAGTTGTTCCTTGTTATTCAGTTGCTAAGTTATGCCTGACTTTTTGTGACCCCAAGGACTGTTGCACACCAGGCTCCTCTGTCCTCCACTATCTCCTAGAGTTTGCTCAAACTCATGTCCATTGAGTCAGTGATGCTATCTAACCATCTCATCCTCTGTCGCCCCCTTCTCTTCCTGCCCTCAATCTTTCCCAGCATCAGGGTCTTTTCCAATGAGTGGGCTGTTCACTCTGAACTTCAGTTTTAGCATCAGTCTGATGAATATTCAGGGTTAATTTCCTTTAGGATTGACCAGTTTGATCTCCTTACTGTCCAAGGGACTCTCAAGAGCCTTTTCCAGTACCATAGTGTGAAAGTATCAATTCTTCGGCACTGAAACTTCTCTACGGTCCAACTCTCACATCCATATATGGTTACTGGAAAAATCATGGCTTTGACTGTATGGACCTTTCTTGGCAAAGTGATGTCTGCTTTTTAATACACTGTCTAGGTGTGTCATAGCTTTCCTTTCAAGTAGTAAGCATCGCTCAATAGATATAAGTACAGACATAAAAGGCTCTTAACAAGCAGTTAATTTATGAAGGAAACAAGTAAATAAATGTTGTAGAACAGTGTAAGTCTCCTGAACAAATAGCTAATTGAGACTTATTCTCCAAAGAGAAATCAGGAAAAAGGCACTATTTAGTTATGCAATTGGGACACATGTTATTTGTAGTAAAAAATCTAAGTGCTACCACGTGCTACCAAGGCCTTGTAATATACTCAGAATCAAGTCTATTGACCTTTCAAAAATTGTTCAGGGATTTTTATTTCCTTTGTGTATTTAACAAACAAGATTTAGATGCTACAAATTTAATAGTACTAGATTATATTAGGCTAAAACTTCTAAGCAACAAAATAATAGGGACATACTTTACCATCACCTTTTTACTCCTTAATAATCTAAGAATTCCTCTGGATAAGAAGGATGCATGCCTGTCTAGCTACTCTCTTTCTTAAAGAACTTGGATCAGTTATTCTTGTCCCTCTTTTAAGAATTTTGGTGAAGAGCAAACCACTTTAAGGAGATGTTAACATTTCATGATAAAATGAAGTAATTATTTTCTTCAAAACAAAAGACTATAAACAATTTAAGACGGCATCCCCCATATCAAAGAAAATTCTGAAGTGGGCAATCCCAGTAGTTTACAATCCCAGGCTTAGTTTACAATCCCAGGTTTAGTTTACAATCTGCAGTTACCTCTGGATACTCAAATGCCTTCATTCCTCTCATAAGCTGTGATAAATGTTTATTTATACATAAGAATCTTCAAGAACCCTCTTGGGCCACATTTGACAAGGCTTATTTAATAAATACAAGGGACACTAGACTGGAAGTTAGCAGACCTGGGTTTTTGTCCTGATTTTAACAGCTGTAATCACAGGAATTTATGATTTTTCCATCTGCAAAATGAGGGGGCTTTGAGGACATTCAGTCCAGTTCATTTCAGTTCAGTCGCTCAGTCATGTCCAACTCTTTGTGACCCCATGAATTACAGCACGCCAGGCCTCCCTGTCCATCATCAACTCCCGGAGTTTACTCAAACTCATGTCCATCGAGTTGGTGATGCCATCCAGCCATCTCATCCTCTGTCATCCCCTTCTCCTCTTGCCCCCAATCCCTCCCAACATCAAAGTCTTTTCCAACGAGTCAACTCTTCGCCTGAGGTGGCCAAAAGTAGCTATTTCCAAATTGATGATGGATTTTGAGAAAAATCGGTTGTTTTCTCTGTTCCTTGGAATTCTGGAGTCAAGAGCATTGGGTGGGGTGGTGTTAGGTCAAGTGGGCCTCCTCAACCCACCATTTCCCTACAGCTTTATCAGTTCACATTATCATTTTAAAACACCAAGGGGGAAAAAAATCTGCAATAAAACTTCTAATGCAAATATAAAATGGGGTGGGTTTGTTTGTTTTACCACAAACAAGCTATATAAATGAAGAGAACTTTTGTTTTGGCTCCACTGTAACCTTGCTTTCAAAATCTTTGTTAACTAACATGTAGAAAGAAAAAAGATTAAATCAAAACAGCAAGACGTTACCACGCAGACTGCAAGATTAACAAAAGCATGACATGCTGAGAATTACTCCCCTAAAGTACTCTATCTCTAAGGCACAAACTAGATGGACTTTTCAAACTAAATAAAGGGTAGAAATACTGGGCAAGCCCAAAATTAAGTGAATGTGTTAGAAACTAGAACTGAACTCAAAAGAACCTGGCTCTCAGGAATGAGCTTAATCACCTCTAAAGTGTAAGATATCTTTAATTAAGTACCACCTTTAAGACTTACAGTCAGATTAAAAAAAGAATCAAGAATATTCTCTCCACAATACCTAAGCAATGTAGGAAAGTGTTTCAAAACTCTGAATTTATTCAGATTTCATATTAATAAAGAGTCAAAACTTAAAAACAAAAGATTCTCAATGCACTAACATACTATCTAAAGGACATTTTATTCTCCTGTGAGAATGCTCATAGTAACTACTAAGAAATGAGGTAAAAAGGTCGGTTAACAACCAAAATTCCAAAATCACAGGTAATGACACAGAGCCATTTTCAATCACAGATGAGAGACTGCAAAAAGCCTATTCCAAAGGTCCACAGAACACTTTTAACATAAGAAGTCACTCAGCTTCTGTTCAAAATTATCTAATATACAACTCTAATTTTTAGAAAACTTTTCCAGAAATGGAATTTGCCCATTATTCTTTCTAATAATTCTGGTTTCATTAACTCTGCAGATGTCAAATTCTAACCCATTAATGCCAACATTTTCAAGGTAGATAAAGTACACTATGTATTATATAGGAGGGATGAAAGATATGTGGGAGCAAGGGATTGATAGTTTAAAAAAAAAAGACGAAACAACAGTGAAACAATAGGGATATCTAAAAATAATTTAGGATAGCTCAAACTTTTGCTAAGTTTTAAAACTTTCAGAACTTTAAATCTATTTCCCCACAGAAAAAACAGTATATATCATGATGCGATTCCTAGGGGAGCTCCCTCACACACAACCCAACACTTAGTTGGAAATTTCCAAAATCATACAGAAGCAACCACCATTTCAGAATCTCATTGGGGAGCCTGAAACACAGGTCCTCATACCTAAGAAAAGGTGGAGGAGGTTTCATTCTCTTTTGATCCTACACTCCCAGGTGGCACTTAAGTTCTCCTTAAAAGTAGTTATCAAAGTATGGTCCAGGGACCTCTGGGGGGGATCCTGAGACCCTTTCTTGGGGAACACAAAGTCAAAATATTTTGATAATAGTATTATACTAAGATATTTGACTTTTTAAAAGTCATTTTCAAATAAGTGGACAATGGGGTTTTTTAAAGGCTATAAGAAGTATATGAATACGAAAGCAGAGGTGAGAATTCAATTACCTTCCATTAGGAGAGACATTTAAAATATTTGCAAAATTTAAAATGATATCAGTCTTCTCACTATAGTTTTGCTTTGGAAAAATTATTCTTCATAAAGTGTGCTATTTATTTTAACATGTAATGGATTTATTATAAATATTTTTAATGATTAAAATGTTTCTATGATGACCAGTCTTAATTTTGAATACAGCAAATATTAAACAGATACAACTTAATAAATAAAAGCTCTTTGGAATCCTCAATTATTTAGAATGTAACAAATCCTGAGATCAAAAATGTTTGTGAATTACTATTCCAGAAAGTAAAGACAAGGTCTCCTCCTTGAGGCCACTGGTGTGGTTAATGTAGAGAAGAAAAGTTACAGGCACAGACAGGAGCACCTAGAGTTGTGAAATGAACAGGTGAGCAGAATATACTGAGACAAAATTCTGATGATAAAAAGCAGAAACAGAAGAGAGTCTCGAGTATGCATTTCCTCTTTTCTACACATCCTTACCATAGATAAATGTGAATTAGTAGCAATGTTACATAAAAGTATGAATAAAGCAAAGAAGCTAAAAAGATAAGTATCTTAGTAGAGTGATCAAAGAGTGCTAGGAAAGCCACTTTAACCACAGTATGGGATTAAGTCCACAGATATAATAGGAGGTAAGACTAGAAGGGTCATACTGAGGATAACCCTAAATAAACAATACACTAAGGAAACTACATTTAACCATGCAGTGGAAAGCTGCTGGCGGATTTTCAGCCAAGGAATGTTAAAATCAGTTCTGTAAACTCCAAAGCTTAAAAAAAAATTTTTATCTATTACAAAATGTGAAACATTTCAACATCTACAAATGAAAATTCTGATTATATTACTGAAGATTTCAAACACATGGAAAAACGAAACCTGTTGCTTACCATGTTGCTTCTGCTTTGGATTATACATTTTCCACCACCGAAAAATTATAAATCCATCTTGAATTCTAAGCAAGATAAATGACAACAATTTATTTAACTCATTTCTTAGTTATAAAAAGCAAGAAATTGATAATAGGGAAATACAGAGAACTGGACACTAGCATACATAGGAAAATAAAGTGTTAACAGAAAAAGCTTTTTCTTTTTAAAGTGATATTTTTAAAATGAAGTTAAAATTATATAAACTAAAAGTCAAATCTTGAAAGGGAAATAATAGCACACAAAGGGAAAACTTTTGAAGATCTTTCATTTCTATAATGACGTATCACTTCATATCCCCAAAGGGTGCAATTATAGCCTAACTTTTACTTTTAACTTGGAAATAGTTTTAGACTCACAAAGAAGTTATCTCTACTGTTATAAGTGAGGTATGAGTGCTGCCAAACTCTAGCACTTCTCAACTAATTTAGTGTCTCCAAATTTATCCAAGTAACAAATTTTAAGAAAATCACATGATAGAGTAAGCTTTTCTTTCAAGGCTTACAGAAGACAGAAATTATCAAACATATGAACTATCATTTTTCATTATATTGAACTTTAATCTCTTTCATAAGATAAAACTAGAAATGCTATTACAGTTAAATTATTCTAAAAATTGACTATCTATAAAAAGGGGATAATGGATAAGAGCTATCAACAACCCTGATCCTTGCTTATATAACAAATGACCACAATGAATTCTACAACAAAAATGGTCAAGTAATTTAATGCTCAATTTTTAAAACTAGGGATGATATGAGATTTTTCATTTCTATAAGCTGCTATTCAAATATGATTTTTTTGGCCAGTGTAAACCTTAGCTAAATTAATTCATGGATAGAAACTTGAAAAAATCAATTCACCAGGTTTGAGTCACAGAAAAAAATGATTGCTGATTTATGGTTTTATTTGAAAATCCAACACTGTTACTATGAAAAAGCAAGCCATATTCAATTCAGTATTATAATCAAAAGTTTGTAATATTTCAGATTTAAGATGGATATTTATTTTTACCTAATAGACATGTCTTCTGTAATATAATAGATTTCACGAACCATGACTTTTCCAGAAAGAACAGAGAAAGAAAATGAACCTGTTGTAGGAAAAAAAAACAAACCAATAGCAATTAATGTAATTGTTTTGAAAAACAGTAGAGCCCTAAAAGCTTTAAATAATCTTTACATTCAATTTATTCAATAATTAAATGTTCTTTCCCTACTTCTTTCCTGATATCCTTACAGCCTTATTAATCTTGTCATTTTCCCCTCAAATATAACAAAAAGTGCCATAGATATCATTACTATGAACTGAGTTACTAAATAATTATATGAGGATGTTAGTTTAACAGCTACTTCCTATAAATAATTCTCTTAATTAAGCACAGTCATTAAATGAACCCAAAGCAGTTCACCATTTTTCTCCATTAATTTCAGTGACTCCAGGAACCAGTCATTGCCTCAAATTAATGAAAAGACTACCTATGTTTGAGAGAACTTTTATTTATGACCACTAAGAGGCGCTCTAAGGAAGAGCAGAAATATTCTATTAGGTGGTCCCTCACCTCTTTTTCCCAGTGGTTCAGGGTTTTTCCAAAGAATATGACTTCCTAATATACCCTCCTATCTACTTGGGAACTTCTAATTTATAAGTAGGTTAAATTAATAACAAAAGCTACAAAATGAAGTATACAAGATGATTCCACTTAGTTATAGATTTCTTAGGTATCAGATTTTTTAAAAAAGCAAAACTTCATCAAGCATTAGAAATTTTATTTGGATAGTAGAATCTTGAGAAATATCCAGTTATATATTTTATATGTGTCCAGATATTTCAAATTATTTTAATGAGGATCTCTTGTAAGCCAAAAAAGTCAAAAGGCTACTACAGAAACCCTTTGAGAAATAAGAATGAGATAAAGGACATAACCAAATGGTAGTTCAACTCTAGTCAGAGTACTATATTAGAGAAATTTCAGGTAGATTAGTTTAACTTTCTGAAACAAAAGTAAATTTCTAAAGCTATTGTGTGTTTACAAAATAAACTTACAATTTCCAGATTACACAGAAGAAAAAAATTACTCAGACTTACCAATATGAATATAGCCATGCTTGTATAACCTGTTAAGAACCAGTGTTAAGATAAGACCGACATTCCGAGAATTATAATACGTGAGATAAATAATCCATCCACAAGACAAAATAGTAGCTGTTGGAAAAAAAGAATGGAAAAAAAGGATCTCACTATACATTTCCTTTTGATCACCTTAACATTTTAATAAAAATTTGTTAGTAAAAGATCATTTATCATGTTCAGAAATGAGAAGATTTTCTTCCATATGGTAAAATGTCGTCTTACAATACATGAATTTTTAAAACCAGAGGTTGATTCTACTTTACCCACCTGTCAAATTCATTCTCTTTAGTCATTCACCAGAAACCTACAGATTTCAATCAGATCAAGTAAAACAATGTTTCAGGTAAAACTGCTTTCCTTTTTTTCTGTTTCATTTTACACTACTTTGTACAGTTTTATTTATTAAACATACACAAAGTGTTTTGGGAAGAGAAAGCCCATATTTCTGAATATTCTGGAAAAAAAATCTACCTTTATTAGACTCAGAGTTCATTCCTAAGCTATTTCCTAAAGGCTACAGTCACTTACAAAGAAAATGATTTTTTTTACATCAGAGAAAAGTCATTTAAAAAAAAAAAACCCAACATTCTCTGCTTTTAAAATACTGTTGGAAAGAAGTGAGAAATTTAACCTACTTAAAGGTGTATAGGCCACCAAATATCATACTATTATGTTGCAATTGGTAAGACAATAACTTACTTTTAAAGAACATCATTAAATACGCTTCAATACATGGTATTCTATATTTGACCATTTTTCATTAAAAGTTTATAGTTACTTATAAAATCTGTAATATTCCTCCCAAAAAACCTAGCTCACTGATAGATAAATAACAAAATATGAGTATTTTTTGATAAATTTCTTTTACTTATGCATTTGAAAATATAACTATTTTCTAGATTAAGACAAAGTAATATAAAGCAAATTAATATATGTAACCTTTTAGCAACACTGTATTAAGTTTGTACTTTTAAAAAATTATGTTAAGATACCTAAAACAAAGCAGTCACTGAGAGTCAAAATACATCATTAACTACTTATGGTAGCTTAGACTGATGTTAACAGCTTTGAGGTAGCAAGTGCTATGATTTGCCCATAAAAATTGTTTCTAGAACAATTCTTTTGATGATACAATATTATTTTAAACTTAAAGTCATCCTGTATTAATTTTTACCATGAATCACTGTGTGAACAGCAAGTTGCTATGGGCTCTTCAGAAAGGCAAAGGTATTTGCTGAGAAAGCATGCTCTCATCTGAGAAAGGAGACCACCTGGGAGCTGTGGCCCTTTCAGTGTATCATGTCCCTCCCCGCTCCATGCCCTTCCATATTGTAAGACCATTAATAAAATAGAGAGATTAAACAACCTCTCATTGTTTTCCTGGTTGTTGCTATTATTTTCACCTGAAAGAAAGGAGTTGTATACCATGTAAAAAATAAAAACCAGAAATTCTAAATGATAGGAAAGGGGGCACACAGGATATAAGAAAGATGTCTGCCTTTAATTAAACTAAAAGATAATTTTCAATGCTGTTTTCATGAAATTATATTTCATAGTACTGTTTTGCACTTCATTTTACTTTTAGGTTTTCATTATGATAATTTAGAATAGTTCATGTTCATCAAATAGGGGAGAAAAAACAAAGTTTAAATGGTAGGCCAATCCTACCTACAAACCATAAATCATTATAATTCCCTTTATATACACTTTTCCTCTATTGTAACCCTATCACACAAAATCATGAAAGAATCACAAGCCTACACTCAAGAAAAAGAACACTTGTGTAACCTGTGAGTTACTTAATTTTTATGGGTCTCAATTCCCCAATAGGTTAATAATAAAATATCAGCTACCTTCATAAATCTGCCGTGAACGTTATTGAGATAACATACACAAGATGCCTGTGCACATGGTACACAGACGTTTAATAAATATTTCCTCAAGAAATATTACCATTACCTCTTTCCTCTCTCACTCCATTTTGCCCTTCCTATTTTCCTCTCTGCACTTTTCTAATTCCTATGCTAAAATTCAAATCAAATATCATTCTTCCATGAAACATCCTGGACAGTAACAACCTACAGTAATTGCTCCCTTCCTCAGCACTTGATGTATTTCTCCTTATCTGTTCATATTCATGCACTCACTCATACATCTTCCCTCTCTCTGCAATTTAATTATATACTGCTTTGTATTATTTGTGTACACCGAGAAAAGTTCTGGAATATAAGACAAAAAAAAATCATTACTAGAAAATTCCACTGTCAGGTACATAAGGAGTGAGGAAAGAGATAAGATTTCAATTAGGAAAAAACATTTACCATGAAGATTTATCACTTTATAATAAAACAAAAGTGTTTGCATGTATGTTGGGATAAGAAATCGAAGAGCTGATCTGAACAGGAAAGAAAAGCTAGGTCTCTTATCATCCCACTTCCCCTAACACAGACAAGGAAGCAGTCTAAGGAAAACAGCCCTCAAATGGGCAGTTTCCAGAGCAAATATTCATAGAAACACAGATTAAAATACTTGTCTCCAAAAAAAAAAACAAATAGTATTGTAAGCACTCTAACTTCAGTAAACTACTGCTTAAAATCTGGCAGCTGTTAATCCATACACAAAAAATAATAAAGTACAAGAAAATATATTCTACTTACCAACAAGGAGCCAAACAACATTTGAATTGTGTTCTGTAAGAAAATCTTCTAGTTGAGTGATACTAGGAACAATACTCTCATTCTTCCTTTGATCCATTACTAAAATTTTTCCAGAATAGCATCTAAAAGGCCTGAAAGAGTTCAAAAGTTAAATTTATAATTTAACCTATATAAGGGGAAGAAAGGTGAATTTAATAAATGTTAAAGTTTATTAAATCATATTCTGCTTTCTTCAAAGACAGGAATGTAAAACTATAATGAACAATAATTCAAAGATGTCCACATTTCGACACAAAATATAAAACAATGTATCATATTTTTAAAGTCCTGATTTCACCAAGCTAACTATGAATTGAGATCCAAGTTCAATTACTAAACTCTGGCTCAAAATAAGAGGGACATAATTAGTCTTAAATATAACCAAAGATACTTATTCTCAACAATCAGGAAATATCAGTCATCAATGTTAGAGAAATTCATCTAGACTTGTACCCAAAGCTCCCACTTAATTATAATGTATTTGTATATTAAGCTTTAGTAATCCTTCTTAATCTCTATCAGCTGTGTATTCCCATTATTCCATGAAGAAACAATCTTCCTAGTTTAAATTCATTCCAGAAAGAATCTGGACACTAAGCAGATCTCCTGCTATCAGACTCTCAGGACAAAATATAATACATGCCAAATTGTGACCTGCTGCTGCTAAGTCGCTTCAGTCGTGTCCAACTCTGTGCGACCCCATAGACGGCAGGCCACCAGGCTCCCCCGTCCCTGGGATTCTCCAGGCAAGAACACTGGAGTGGGTTGCCATTTCCTTCTCCAATGCATGAAAGTGAAAAGTGAAAGTGGTTGTGTCTGACTCTTAGCGATCCCATGGACTGCAGTCTACCAGGCTCCTCCATCCATGGGATTTTCCAGGCAAGAGTACTGGAGTGGGGTGCCATTGCCTTCTCCAAAATTGTGACCTGACATGTGCAAATGTATTTATGTGTGTGTAACTGAGTACATGTATGTATGTGTACGTGTATATGTGTGTGTGTGTGTGTGTGTATATATATATATGGACTGAGGATCAGCAAAAAGGAATGCAAGTTCTTTTTTTTATGATCTAAGAAACAGAAAATTATCCCTCTGAGAGTACAGTATTAACATGACTAACCTAACCAATCTATAATAAAATTACCTTGTGATAAATCAGGAAAAGGAGGAGAAAAGTTAGACAAAGAAAGCTACACAGTTAATAATCCTTTACGACCAAAGAGCATGCATGACTTTTATGGAGAGACAGAAAGGAGATTTTAAAACAGAAAGATACGTGAGGACAACTTTCTAGTTGAAATTCCATACAGTTAGCTTATCACCTTCGCAAAATGTTTTTCTGTTTACTCACCACAAATCCTATCTTCACAGGTCACAAAACAAGTTTAAAAACTAGATGAGACAACACTGCAAGATACTGTCTACAAGAGGATTACAACATTTCATATTTCTGCATTGTTGAAAACACTATAATTTAGAGGCAAATTAAAATTCGTTTTTAAAAAATGAGTTGTTTCAAAAGGTTTACTATTAAAATATATGAAAACCTAGGGCAAAATTGCTAGAGAAACTTTAATGTTTTCATTTTTCAGTAAACTTTTTTCCCTATGGTTTAGAAAGTAACAAATGTTCATGTATTGAAAACATTGGTGGTAGTCAAAGGCATGTGCCATGCTGTGCTTAGTCACTCAGTTGTTCCAATTCTTGCGACCCCATGGACTGCGCCCGCGAGGCTCCTCTGTCCAAGGGGATTCTCCAGGCAAGAAAACTGTAGTGGGCTGCCATACCCTCATCCAGGGAGTGGAAGGCATGGGCATGGGGTGGTGGAAATGACTGAAGAGGGTCAAAGGATACAGACTTTCAGTTATAAGATAAGTAAGTTCTGGGAATGTAAAAACAGCATGGTGACTGTAGTTAACAACAGTGTAGTGCATATTGAAAGCTGCTAAGAAAGTATGTCTTAATGTTCATATTAAGAGAAATGTGTAATTATTCGAGATGATGGATGTTATCTATACTTATTGTGGCAATCATTTTGCAATATATACATATATCAAATCATTATGTGGTACACCTTGAAGTAATACAGTGTTATATGTCAATTATATTTAAATAAAACTGAGGTGAAATGCTACATTTTACAATACTTTGAAAAAATCTATGAACTAGTAGCAAAATTAGGAGGCTAATTTTTACAACATGAGCTTTCTCTTTCTTATCTTTTGAGACTAAAAAAAGTAAAAATTTTAAAAGGGAAAAAACACTTTGAGAAGGCTACAATCTAAACCAAACATTCATATATTACATAATGGTTTACATATTATAAAATAACATCTGAACCTATCTCAAACTTATTTTTCCATTTTACAGATGTATTGCCAGCACACTACTGAGTTGATGAAAAGACCACCTAGTGACTGCTAGTAGGCACTCCATGAGGGATATACCCTGGCATTCAGATCTCCATATAAAAGGGGAAGTGATCTCTCTGCCAAAAGGATCCACAGTCTTCATGCAAAATCACTTGGACCACCCATTGCTTTAACAGCCCACAGCCAAAGAGAAAGAGGGTATTCGAATGTCAAGACAGAAAACTGCAGTATCCAGTTTTAACCAACATTTGTCCAATTACTAGTTAATGCAAAATCATTAACAAAAACCAACAGACAAAGGCTGCTATACTGTTGTTCAATTCAGTTCAGTCGCTCAGTCGTGTCCAATTCTTTGTGACCCCGTGAATTGCAACACGCCAGGCCTCCCTGTCCATCACCAACTCCTGGAGTTCACTCAAACTCACGTCCATCCAGTCAGTGATGGCATCCAGCCATCTCATCCTCGGTTGTCCCCTTCTCCTCCTGCCCCCAATCCCTCCCAGCATCAGGGTCTTTTCCAATGAGTCAACTCTTCACATGAGGTGGCCAAAGTACTGGAGCTTCAGCTTTAGCATCATTCCTTCCAAAGAAATCCCAGGTTGATCTCCTTCAGAATGGACTGGTTGGATCTCCTTGTAGTCCAAGGGACTCTCAAGAGTCTTCTCCAACACCACAGTTCAAAAGCATCAATTCTTTGGCGCTCAGCCTCCTTCACAGTCCAACTCTTACATTCATACATGACCACAGGAAAAACCATAGCCTTGACTAGACGGACCTTAGTCGGCAGTAGTTAAAAGAATATATTTTGAGCAAGTACAGAAGTAAAGGCTAAGACCTAACAAAGGCCCTAAAGTTAAGGAGACATTCTGGCCTAAGGGAAGTGTCTAAAAACAACACTGGACACAGAAAACCCAGACTGAACCGGGCTATACACTTTGCCACATTGCTTAAGTGCCACACCGACAATCCCTTAAAGATGATGAAGTGGAGACTGATTCAAGAACCTACTGCATACTTCACTGAGCAAATGATGGAATAAAAAAACAACCTGGTTGTTTCCTCTTTCCTACCTAAACAGTTTATACTAAATGCCACAAGGTGAAGTCAGTCTCTCCCATCAGGAAGCTTCCATAAGCCCTTCTCCATCAGAGGGCAGACAGACTGAAAACCACAATCACAGGAAACAAACCAATCTGATCACAAGGACCACAGCCTTGTCTAACTCAATGAAACTATGAGCTATGTAGGGCCACCCAAGACAGACAGGTCATGGTGCAGAGTTCTGACAAAATGTGGTCCATTGGAGAAAGGAATGACAAACCACTTCAGTATTCCTGCCTTGAGAACCCCATAACAGTATGGAAAGGCAAAAAGACACAACACTAAAAGACAAACTCCACAGGTCAGTAGGTATCCAATATGCTACCGGAGATCAGTGGAGAAATAACTCCAGAAAGAATGAAGAGACAGAGCCAAAGCAAAAAAACACCTAGTTGGGGATGTGACTGATGATGGAAGTAAAGTCTGATGCTATAAAGGGCAATACTGCATAGGAACCTGGAATGTTAGGTCCGTGAATCAAGGCAAATTGGAAGTGGTCAAACAGGAGATGACGAGTGAACATCGACATTTTAGGTATCAGCAAACTAAAAACTAAAATTCAATTGTTGAATTTAATTAGGATGACCATTATACCTACTACTGTTGGCAAGAATTCCTTAGAAGAAATGGAGTAGCCATCATAGTCAACAAAAGGGCCCAAAATGCAGTACCTGGATGCAATCTCAAAAATGACAGAATGATCTCTGTTCGTTACCAAGGCAAACCATTGACTATCACAGTAATTCAAGTCTATGCCCACACCAGCAATGCTGAAGAAGCTGAAGCTGAACAGTTCTATGAAGACCTACTAGATCATCTAGAATTAACACTGAAAAAAGATGTCCTTTCAGTACAGGGGACTGGAATGCAAAAGTAGGGAGTCAAGAACTACGTGAAGTAAGAGGCAAATTTGGCCTTGGAGTACAGAATGAAGCAAGGCAAAGGCTAATAGAGTTTTGCCAGGACAATGCACTGGACATAGCAAACACCCTCTTCCAACCACACAAGAGAAGACGCTACACATGGAGGTCACCAGATGGTCAATACTGAAATCAGACTGATTATATTGTTTGAAACCACAGATGGAGAAGCTCTATACAGTCAGCAAAAACAAGACTGGGAGCTGACTGTGGCTCAGATAATGTACTCCTTATTGCCAAATTCAGACTTAAATTGAGGAAAGTAGGGAAAACCAGTAGATAAGTCAGGTAAGACCTAAATCAAATCCCTTATGATTATACAGTGGAAGTGATAATTAGATCAAGGGATTAGATCTGATAGAGTGCCTGAAGAACTATGGATGGAGGTTTGTGACATTGTACAGGAGGCAGGGATCAAGACCATCCCCGAGAAAAGGAAATGAAAAAAGGCAAATTAGTTGTCTGATGTGTTAGTGTTAGTCGCTCAGTCATGCCCAACTCTTTGCGACCCCATGGACTGCAGTCCACCAGGCTCCTCTGTCCATGAGATTTTCCAGGCAAGGATACTGGAGTGGGTTGCCATTTCCTTCTCCAGGGGATCTTCCCAACCAAGGGATCGAACCCGGGTCTCCTGCACTGCAGGCAGATTCTTTACTGACTGAGCTGCAAGGGATGAGGCCTTATAAATAGCTGAGAAAAGACAAGATGCAAAAGGCAAAGGAGAAAAGGAAAGATATATCTATTTGAATGCAGAGTTCCAAAGAATAGCAAGAAGAGATAAGAAAGCCTTCCTCAGTAATCAATGCAAAGAAATAGAGGAAAACAACAGACTGGAAAAGACTAGCAATCTCTTCAAGAAAATTAGAGTTACAAAGGGAACTTTTCATGCAAAGATGGGCACAATAAAGGACAGAAAAGGTAAGGATCTAATAGAAGCAGAAGATATTAGAAGAGGTGGCAAGAATACACAGAAGAACTGTACAAAAAAGATCTTCATGACCCAGATAATCACAATGGTGTGATAACTCACCTAGAGCCAGACATCCTGGAATGCGAAGTCAAGTGGGCCTTAGAAAGCATCACTATGAACAAAGCTAGTGGAGGTGATAGAATTCCAGTTGAGCTGTTTCAAATCCTAAAAGATGATGCTGTTAAAGTGCTGCACTCAATATGTCAGCAAATTTGGAAAACTCAGCCATGGCCGCAGGACTGGGAAAGGTCAGTTTTCATTCCAATCCCAAAGAAAGGCAATGCCAAAGAATGCTCAAACTACCACACAATTGCACTCATCTCACACACTAATAAAGTAATGCTCAAAATTCTCCAAGGCAGGCTTCAACAATATGTAAACCGTTAACTTCCAGATGTTCAAGCTGGATTTAGAAAAGGAAGAGGAACCAGAAATTAAATTGCCAACATCCACTGGACCATCAAAAAAGCAAGAGTTCCAGAAAAACATCTACTTCTGCTTTATTGACTATGATTGTGACTATAAAGCCTTTGATTGTGTGGACCACAACAAGCTCTGCAAAATTCTTATAGAGAAGGGAATACCAGACCACCTGACATGCCTCTTGAGAAACCTGTATGCAGGTCAGGAAGCAACAGTTAGAACTGGACATGGAATAACAGACCGGTTCCAAATAGAAAAAGGAGTACATCAAGACTGTATATCATCACCCTGCTTATTTCACTTATATGCAGAGTACATTATGAGAAACGCTGGGCTGGAAGAAGAACAAGCTGGAATCAAGATTGCCAGGAAAAATATCAATGACCTTAGATATGCAGATGACATCACCCTTATGGCAGAAAGTGAAGAAGAACTAAAGAGCATCTTGATGAAAATGAAAGAGGAGAGTGAAAAAGTTGGCTTAAAATTCAACATTCAGAAAACTAAGATCATGGCATCCAGTCCCATCACTTCATGGCAAATAGATGGGGAAACAGTGGAAACAGTCACAGACTTTTTCTCAGGCTCCAAAATCACTGCAAGTGGTGACTCCAGCCATGAAATTAAAAGATGATTACTCCTTGGAAGGAAAGTTATGACCAACCTAGACAGCATATTAAAAAGCAGAGACATTACTTTGCCAATTTCCAGTCATCATGTATGGATGTGAGTGTTGGACTATAAAGAAAGCTGAGCACTGAAGTATTGATGCTTTTGAACTGTGGTGTTGAAGAAGGCTCTTGAGAGTCCCTTGGACTGCAAGGAGATCCAACCAGTCCATCCTAAAGGAACTCAGTCCTGAATATTCACCAGAAGGACTGATGTTGAAGCTAAAACTCCAATACTTTGGCCACTTGATGTGAAGAACTGACTCATTGGAGAAGACCCTGATGCTGGGAAAGATGGAAGGCAGTAGGAGAAGGGGACAACAGAGGATGAGATGGTTGGATGGCATCACCGACTCAACAGACATGAGTTTGGGTACACTCCAGGAGTTGGCGATGGACAGGGAGGCCTGGTGTGCTGCAAGCCATGGAGTCACAAAGAGTCGGACATGACTGAGTGACTGAACTGAACTAAGGCAGGCATATGTACTGGGGAGGAAAGGGACAGGAGTCTCAACGGCCAAAAGAAGAATGTCAAAGCCAAATAAAACCTTAAATACTCTAACTATCTATTTGTGTGGTGAAAAGGGTAGAGGGAAAGCAGCAGTATTTTAGGGTATCAAAGCCATAGCAGGATGAGGAGGAGTACTTCCCTGGTGCTGGAGCCTGGGTGGAAGGATGAGGGCATCCAAAACAGGGGGAGAGGGCAGGAGCAGCCCAGCTCAGATATCAGAGCCTGGGCAGGAAAGAAGGTCATTCAGACAAGGAGGCTTCCTAGTGCAGGATGTCAGAACCCAAGAGGAAGGCATCAGATCCCAAAGAGGTAAGCAGAGCTTCCATGCAGAAGGGTGATCTGGAATATGACAGGAGCAGGATAAGGAGGACAAACACCTGGGAGGTGGCTCATGTAGGGGGTGTAGGAGGGCGTTAACCTGTAAGTACATCAAGAATAAAGGAAGCCAAGTTTCTCACTGTCAGAGGATATATAAAGAAAGAAAAATCAGAATTAACCCTGTGGTGTTGGATAAAAACTAGAGGTATGGCTTTCAATATAAATGGATACAGAAATAGCTTAGCTGCATATGTATATGTGAGCATAGTTCATTCACAGACCCTGAGAGCAGCACCTCAATATAAGTGAACAGAAGACTTCTCTTCTAAAAACCATTTTCTCTTTAGAGGGATCCTTGAAGAAATGGCTAATTCTACAACTAGGGCATGTAAAGTCAGGATGAGCTTTTTTTCCATAAAGGAAAAAAGTGTTCAAAGAATGATGGAAAATGTCAAAAGAAGTAAAAACCAGCTTTAAGAGGCTCCCATTGGCAAAATCTGGGACAATTTAAGCACTGCTATAAATAATAGTAACAAACCACACCCATTTAATAAATACAAATTTATGAATCCATACCAATATATATAATCAACTAAATTTTGATGAGCAACAGCATACTTATATCTTAGAATAACTGGTCTCCAAAATAACTATCAATGAAGAAGGGGAAAAGAGGAAGTTTGAGACAGCTGACAATTAAGTGATCAAAGTTCCTGTGTGCTTAGTTGTGTACGACTCTCTGCAACCCTTTGGACTGTAGTCCAGCAGGTTCTTCTGTCCATTGGGTTTTCCAGGCAAGAATACCAGAGTGGGTTGCCATTTCCTTCTCCAAGGGATCTTCCTGACCCAGGGATCAAACCTGCATCTGCTGTGTCTTCTGCATTGCAAGCACATTCTTTACCCTCTGAGCCATCAGGGAAGCCCAAATGATCAAAGTAAACGCCATCAATATAGGTATAAATCAAAATCATTTACTTTTTAATAAAGAAAACAGCCTAGTGTTGGTGGTATAGTGGTGAGCATAGCTGCCTTCCAAGAAACCAGTCTCACTTCCTTGATATTCCTTCAAAGACACATAACCTGAATCTAATCTATCCTGCTTCTCTCCTCTCAATCATAATGACAATAGAGATTGTTTTATTCATCTTTGTATCCACAATACCAGTGACAATGCCTTGAACACAGCCATTAATTTCAAGTATGTCATTTTAAATGGTATTTTTATCTATTACACAAAAAGTAACACTGATCTACACGTTTTAAGACATGTTCTCTCTATTTTCATGATTCACCTATATTCTGTTCATTCTTCCTGAAATCCATGGAACTCGTTTCAAAACTGCTGTCCACATTAGAAAAGAAATTGTGGTAATTACTATTGTAGTGACGTACAAAGAAAAGCACAAAAATGTGAAACAGTTTAATCAAACACAGCAACGGCCAGAGATTTATCAAAGCTCCTAAAACCACCACCACTATCACAATTCTTAGAAACAGCTTTTCAAAAAAAAATTTATTTTTCTAAGTGAATTATCTGTAAAATCTTTTCAAATACTATATTCAACTTATTTTCTCTCCTACTCGCATGAAGGAACAAAACTAACATCTAATACTTGCATCATCAGATTTTTAGAGACAGAACTCCAAATCTTGATTTGGTCCTATAAGAACAGAGGTCAGCCTACAAATCAAAAAAAAAAAAAACAAATAATCTGACAGAAAAATAAGAAAATATATAAACAGGTAATTCACAGAAAAAGATAATATCACCAGCAACTGGCAACAATCACAATTTATCACTCACTAGTCATAAAAGCAAAAATTTTTAGAAAGATTACAAACAACTATATGGCAAAGTATGGGGAAATGGGCACTCTCACAGTTGACAGAAGTAAAGTGCCTTTGAGAAGAACAATTTATCAGATACTATAAAAATGTACATGTTCTGATTTGAAAATTTCAGTTCCAGGGCTCTATTTATTTCTCAGAAATACTTAGAAACAAAGATGTTTTTTCAAGGACAATCACTGCAGCATTATATATCATATTGAGGTAATAGAAAAATGTCAGTTAATAGGAAAATAGTTAAATTATGGGACACCCTTACCATATATAATACTCTTACTATGTGAAATAATATGTAGCCTTTTAAAAGAATAAAACAGCTCTATAGGGAATAGAGAAAAATATTCAGGATATATGTAATGTTAGGAGGAGAAAAGCAAGTTGAGCAAAAAGATATATAGTACTCTACTTATATTAAAAAAAAAAAGACTATCCATTATATGTAATACATATCTAAACCATATAGATATACCACATATGCACATATGTACATACGTGATGTGTATATGTATATACTTTTATTAATCTGCAAAAACATTAGCAAAGCCATTACTTCTGAGAGATAACTATTATTTAAATATTTTACAATTGGCTTGTAATTCTTCCTTAATTAAAAAAAAGGGGTGGTGGTGGCTGGAAGACAGGACATGACAGGCAAGAAAGGGGCTTTTCCTTCCCAAGCACACACTTCCACAGCCTCTCCTTATAACTGTGGCCAAGGAACAGGTTTCTCCCACCTCTAGAATATCAACTTGACTCATCTGTCATTCTACCACCATGTCTGTCTGTCTTCAGTTCTTAAATCTTTGTCTTTTTAAAAAAATTAAAATGTAAATACCAAGCAATATCAAACTCAAAGTCTTCATTAAAACCTCAGAAATATCAGTTAACACCTCAGCAAGAATTATTTGATTTGATAGCTCTGAGTGTAAGAACAGAAGGTGAACAGCTGTACTGTTATCTAAAAGGGGAAAGAGCTAGATTACAAACAAAGAAGGAAGAATACCAACAGGAAAGAGATTGGAGGAATGGAGAAAAAGGAAGCAGTTATCAAGGAATAACAGAAGAGTCAAAAGGTCCTGCTTCAGACTGTATTGTTCCAAAAGCAGACCATAATGTGGACTGACAGCATCGACTGAGACCACCTGGATTCCAAAACCAGTTCAAACACTATAGCTATGTGACCATGGGCAAGTTACCTAACCTCTCTGTGCTCTTATTCATCTGTAAAATGAGAACACTAATATCTACCTCAGAGAGTTTACAGTTTGGATACATAAAGCATTTAGAACAACTCTGGCACACAGCAGGTTAATATACTGTTAAATGCCTGATGCTGGCAATCAATGCCACTTGTGCCTTGCCCATATACTGTTGATATTCACCTCTACACCAGCAGATTATTCATTCTGAACACCTGCAACACCCTACTGTAGGCTGCTTTCTGACTGCAGAAATGTGTTCAGTCTGTACCTAGGGTAGGCCAGAAATGCAGGAATTAACATCAATGATGCCTAGAAAGTCATTGAGTAAACACCTGCAGCTTTCCTGCTCTTGACTTGGAATAACTCTGATGAATATTTTATTTGGTCTCTGAGAGATCCCCAGTGGTAGTGAGCTGCAGATGCCCACAGTAGTAACTGTATCTTAGCATTCATCACATTGTAACTATTAGTTTTGAAGTCTGTTCCCCACAAGACAGCTAACTGCTCTTTAAGGATGTCTTTGCCCTATTCATCTGCCTATGCAATATTCAACAAAGTTCCTAGTATGCAGTAGTCTCTCAATAAATACTTGTTTCATAAATGAATGAAATAAATGCATCACCGTAGAAAGTACATAATTATGAACTACAGAAGGCAATGGCAAACCACTCCAGTACTCTTCCCTGGAAAATCCCATGGACGGAGGAGCCTGGTAGGCTGCAGTCCATGGGGTCGCTAGGAGTCGGACACGACTGAGCGACTTCACTTTTACTTCTCACTTTCATGCATTGGAGAAGGAAATGGCAACATACTCTAGTGTTCTTGCCTGGAGAATTCCAGGGATAGGGGAGCCTGCTGGGCTGCTGTCTATGGGGTTGCACAGAGTCAGACACGACTGAAGTGACTTAGCAGCAGCAGCCAAAGGTAAGTACTTATTCAAGGCCAAGAGACTCCTAGATGATCTTTTTCACACTCAAGAAAATTTGGTTTTCATTTACTTGAGTTTAAGAAAAGGATATTCAACATCTTAATAATCCATTCCATATATAACAAAAATGAAGGAAAAAATTAATCATATTGAAATCTCTCATGCAACAGTTAAGTCACAATTATTTGCATAAAAGGTATTCACATATCTTCGATTGTTAAAGTTCTTTGAATTTAACCACAGTTTCTTTTCATAAAGGAAACTATATGGTTGTTTGGGTTTTTTTAATTTATTTTTTTATTTAAGTATAGTTGACTTACAATCTTGTGCCAATCTCTGCTGTACAGCAAAGTAACTCAGTTATACATACACATTTTTATATATTATGTTTCATTTTGGTTTATCACAGGATATTGCATATAGATCACTGTACTAAACAGGTTTTAAGAGTTGGAAAATCAATCAACTTTACAGCTTTTAAACTTCATCAACACTGACATTCTCTTCAACATCAAGCGTGAATATCAGCACATAGCAGCACTCTGTACACTAGAAATTCTGTGACGTATGCACTTTGTACACATTTCTGCATTGCTTGCCCATAAACCAGACTGATTTTACATTAACTGTTACAGAATATATACAGATTCTACATAAACTGTTATAGAATATATTTCAAACTTACTTGAAAACTTTCCAGGTATGGTTTGGTTTCTGCACATATGTAAGAAATTATCTTGAGATACTTTTGTAGAGGTCCCAATTTCAAAGTCATTTATGTCTGCCTTAATTAAGAAGTAACTGACTCAAAGTGAAAGTGAAAGTTCCTCAGTCGGGTCTGACTCTTTACGACAACATGGACTATCCAGTCCATGGAATTCTCCAGGCCAGAATACTGGAATGGGTAGCCTTTCCTTCTCCAGGGGATCTTAACCCAGGGATCGAACCCAGGTCTCCCACATTGTAGATGGATCCTTTACCAGCTGAGCCACAAGGGATATGGATACGGAGGAGAGGGAGGAAGTATCCAGCCATGTGTGTTTATCAACATTCTCATCATACCAAGTCCAAAGAAATTATTTTTATTAGGATGCTGTTATGCAGAAACCCAACAGATCCATTTAATAGCCAATTTCTACGAACTGAGAACACTTAAATTGAACTTTTACATAAATACTGTAACATAAAGAGGCTGCTTTAGGAATTAACATAAAGAGGCTGCTTTAGGAATTTTTGCAGATACAACCTTATACTACAGGTGATACCTGAAACAGTATTTTACGTGGATATGGAGCTAGATAAAAACATACTTCACATAAATACAAAAAGTGACAAGGTCCAATAAGGTCAGTAGTCTAAAGTTTAGACTTACAAACATTTTGGACAATGTTACATTACTCTTTTAAATGTTCATTCCATGCTATTAACTCACCATTATAATTAAATATAGCTACTATTATAAAATGGCCAACATTTATTCACTGCTTGTTATGTGCTAGGCACTGTTCTAAACACTTTACATACAGTTACTGATCTAACTGTAAGAAATAACTACCTATTAACAATTCCCCATTTTACAGAAAAACTGTGGCAATAATAAGCAAAGCACAAACACAGCTAAGATATGGCCAGTCTAGGATATGAACCTACACAGTTTGGCTTTACAGTCTGTGTAAATTTATATTGCCTCTCATATCTTATCAGTTCAGTTATTCAGTCATGTCCAATTCTTTGCAACCCCATGGACTGCAGCACGCCAGGCCTCCCTGTCCATCACCAACTGCTGGAGTTTACTCAAACTCATGTCCATCAAGTCAGTGATGCCATCCAACCACCTCATCCTCTGTTGTCGCCTTCTCCTCCTGCCTTCAATCTTTCCCAGCATTAGGGTCTTTTCCAATGAGTCAGTTCTTCACATCAGGTGGCCAAAGTATTGGAGTTTCAGCTTCAACATCAGTCCTTCCGATGAATATTCAGGACTGATTACCTTTAGGATAGACTGGTTGGGGACTCTCAAGAGTCTCTTCTAACACCACAGCTCAAAAGCATTAATTCTATGGCACTCAGCTGTCTTTATAGTCCAACTCTCACATCCATGCATGATGACTGGAAAAACCATAGCCTTGACTAGACGGACCTTTGTTGGTAATGTAATGTGTCTGCTTTTTAATATGCTGTCTAGGTTGGTCATAACTTTTCTTCCAAGGAGCAAGTGTCTTAATTCCACAGCTGCAGTCACCACCTACAGTGATTTTTAGCCCAAGAAAATAAAGTCTGTCACTGTTTCCCCATTTATTTGCCATGACGTAATGGGACCAGATGCCATGATCTTCATTTTCTGAATGTTGAGTTTTAAGACAAGTTTCTCACTCTCCTCTTTGACTTTCATCAAGAGGCTCTTTAGTTCTTCTTCACTTTCTGCCATAAGGGTGGTGTCATCTGCATATCTGAGGTTATTGATATTTCTCCTGGCAATCTTCATTTCACCTTGTGCTTCATACGTATGTTCACAGAAATCAGCATGCAATTGTCTTTTGGTCCTCATTTTTCTTTTTTTTTTTTAACTACAAAAATGAATCCCTTCCATCCACCTTTAAATTCTCGATTAGGAGCTAATATTTAATGTTACCAAAATCCATATTTTGGTACAAAAAATTCATATTTTGCCCAGTATGGCATTTTTTTTTCTTCTAAAAGAATCCTCAAATAAATCAAATGCCAGTAGTCACTTTTTAAAATTAACTACAAGAGGCAACATATCAAGTTATTGAGCCTAAGAAATGGTAAAGGAGGATAAATTGTAAAGTCAAATCTGACTGAACCTCCCCACTTTTCTACACTTCTCTCTCTCCTGGAAGACATAAAGGCTGTAGATATGTATTTTTACAGAGCTTATTTGCCCCCTAAAGAAACTGACAATTGATAGCAAGTATGTGGAAGCTTTAATATATGTACAAAAAGTATTTGATATTCCTCCTTCAAGAAGTGGTGCTTAACTCATTCCCAAGTGTGCGCTGGACTTACTGATTCAGTTCTAAAAGAACAGGGCAATGGAATGATGTGTCACCCTGTGAAAACTGGTATCATAGCTTCCTCTTTGCATGCGTGTGCTCTCTCTCACTCTGATCATTTGCTCCAGAGCAAGACAGCTGCAGGTGCTTTGTTTGGACACTTAGGAAGCCCTCAGTTCAGTTCAGTCGCTCAGTCGTGTCTGACTCTTTGCGAGCCCATGAATCACAGCACACCAGGCTTCCCTGTCCATCACCAACTCCGGGAGTTCACTCAGACTCACGTCCATTGAGTCCATGATGCCATCCAGCCATCTCATCCTCGGTCGTCCCTTTCTCCTCCTGCCCCCAATCCCTCCCAGCATCAGGGTCTTTTCCAATGAGTCAACTCTTCGCATAAGGTGCCCAAAGTACTGGAGCTTCAGTTTTAGCATCATTCCTTCCAAAGAAATCCCAGGGTTGATCTCCTTCAGAATGGACTGGTTGGATCTCCTTGCAGTCCAAGGGACTCTCAAGAGTCTTCTCCAACACCACAGTTCAAAAGCATCAATTCTTCTGCGCTCAGCCTTCTTCACAGTCCAACTCTCACATCCATACATGACCACAGGAAAAACCATAGCCTTGACTAGACGGACCTTAGTCGGCAAAGTAATGTCTCTGCTTTTGAATATACTATCTAGGTTGGTCATAACTTTTCTTCCAAGGAGTAAGCGCCTTTTAATTTCATGGCTGCAGTCACCATCTGCAGTGATTTTGGAGCCCAAAAAAACAAAGTCTGACACTGTTTCTACTGTTTCCCCATCTATTTCCCATGAAGTGATGGGGCCAGATGCCATGATCTTCGTTTTCTGAATGTTGAGCTTTAAGCCAACTTTTTCACTCTCCTCTTTCACTTTCAACAAGAGGCTTTTTAGCTCCTCCTCACTTTCTGCCATAAGGGTGGTGTCATCTGCATATCTGAGGTTATTGATATTTCTCCCAGCAATCTTGATTCCAGCTTGTGTTTCTTTCAGTCCAACGTTTCTCATGATGTACTCTACATAGAAGTTAAATAAGCAGGGTGACAATATACAGCCTTGACGTACTCCTTTACCTATTTGGAACCAGTCTGTTGTTCCATGTCTAGTTCTAACTGTTGCTTCCTGACATGCATACAGATTTCTCAAGAGGCAGGTCAGGTGGTCTGGTATTCCATCTCTTTCAGAATTTTCCACAGTTTACTGTGATCCACACAGTCAAAGGCTTTGGCATAGTCAATAAAGCAGAAATAAATGTTTTTCTGGAACTCTCTTGCTTTTTCCATGATCCAGCGGATGTTGGCCATTTGATCTCTGGTTCCTCTGCCTTTTCTAAAACCAGCTTGAACATCAGGAAGTTCACAGTTCATGTATTGCTGAAGTCTGGCTTGGAGAATTTTGAGCATTACTTTACTAGCATGTGAGATGAGTGCAATAATGTGGTAGTTTGAGCATTCTTTGGCATTGCCTTTCTTTGGAATTGGAATGAAAAATGACCTTTTCCAGTCCTGTGGCCACTGCTGAGTTTTCCAAATTTGCTGGCATATTGAGTGCAGCACTTTCACAGCATCATCTCTCAGGATTTGAAACAGCTCAATTGGAATTCCATCACCTCCACTAGCTTTGTTCGTAGTGATGCTTTCTAAGGCCCACTTGACTTCACATTCCAGGATATTCATGTGGTGAGAATTTGAGGCCTCCAGCCAAAAGCCATGTGAATGAACTATCACGGAAACAAATCCTCTAGCCCCAGCTGAGCACTCACCTAACTGGCGTCCCAGCCAATCAACTACAACCTCATGAGGGACCTGAAGCCAGAAACAATTGGTTCAGTCACTCCCAAATTCCCAACCCACAGAAACTTTGAGATAATAAAAGTGACTAAGTTTGGGGATAATTTCTTATTCTGCAAAGATAACAAATACAAAGTATGAGAAAGGTAATTTTGTGAGGTATCTGCAAGCTGTCTCTACGCTGATGATTCAAATCTGCCATCTTAAGCTGCATTACCCTCACTCCTCTTCACCAAATGATCGGGAGTCAGCAAAACCGCATGGAGAAGGCCACTGATCACATGAGTGAACCCTCTACCATGAAGTGGGAACCTCTTGCAAGGACTCTGGGGAGCAACCTCTACCCTGTCTCCAACGAATTTATCTGTACCGATAATCATCACCACCTCCTTCCCTCTTGTATAAGGAGATGTCTATCTAAAGCACCCTTGACCTGCATCCTTGTATTCTATCCCTTTCAACTTGGCTAATGACCCTGCTCCATCAATTCTTCTCTTTTATTCCTCTGTCTTCAAATTCTCTTTCTCATGACTTTTTATCCTCAGCAAATAAAAACTATAAATGTATTCATATCATCCATACCTTTAAAAAACAAACACTCTCTCTCAAACTCATATCTCTAACTATCTCATTAACTATTTAAAAGCCAAAGTTTCTAAAAGGGCAAATGACATCAGCTATTTCTTTTCTCTATCTTCTACCCAGTGTGAACTGGATCCATCTACATAATTGCCCCTGCTGAGGTCAACAACTTAACTGACATGTCCAATGGATATTTTTGTTATCTTCATTTTAGCTGATGCCTCAAAGATGCCTAATACTCCTTTCCTCCAAATTCAGTACTTCCATTTACTTGTGACTCTGATTTTCTTCTACTTCCCTGCCTACTACCTCATCTTTGAGGTAGGTTTTCCTTTCACCTTATCTTTATTGCTGTTTAGCCACTCAGCTGTGTCCAACTCTTTTGTGACACCATAGACTGTAGCCCTGTAGGAGATTCCAGGCTCCTCTGTCCATGGAATTTTTCAGGCAAGAATACTGGAGTGGGTTGCCATTTCCTTTTCTAGGGGATCTTCCTGACCTAGGGATTGAACCCACATCTCCAGCATTGGTAGCCAGATTCTTTACCCCTTAGACACCTAGAATTCTATCCTTATTCAGTTCAGTTCAGTTCAGTCGCTCAGTCGTGTCTGACTCTTTGCAACCCAGCACACCAGGCCTCCCTGTCCATCACCAACTCGCTGAGTTCACTCAAACTCATGTCCATTGAGTTGGTGATGCCATCCAGCCATCTCATCCTCTGTCGCTCCCTTCTCCTCCTGCTCTCAATCCCTCCCAACATCAGAGTCTTTTCCAATGAGTCAACTCTTCGCATGAGGTGGCCAGAGTACTGGAGTTTCAGCTTTAGCATCATTCCTTCCAAAGAACACCCAGGGCTGATCTCCTTTAGAATGGACTGGTTGGATCTCCTTGCAGTCCAAGGGACTCTCAAGAGTCTTCTCCAACACCTCAGTTCTTATTAAATACCCTTAAATATTATTCCCCATTCTCATATCTCTTCTTTTACTCTACATCTTTTCCCCTTACTGATCTCACCCACTACCATTGCTTTTAACTATCATCTATAAACTGAGACTTCAAATTTAAATATCAGGCTGAGTCTTCTTCTTAACTCAGACCCATAAAACTACCTAATGAGATTTCTTGGAAGTCACAGATGCCTCAAATATAAGAGCCCCAAACTGAACTTGTCTCTGCCAACCATGCTTCTCAATATATTTCTCTTCCTATATACTCCCTCAGTAAATGGGCCCAGAATCCACTCAGTTTCTAGGTATCAGCTAGATATCAGATAATTTAGTTCATTTATCCTGAAAATATTAAACATTAACAACAAAACTGAACATGATAATGGCTAGAAGTCATCCTGACTCCACTTTCCCTCAAGCCTACTAAATCTTACCCATTTTATGTCTTTTGTATCTATCTAATCCATCACCATTTCTTAATTCCCATTTGTACTGCTTTGCTTCTAAGGCTTATTTGCCACCTAGATTACAATAGCCTCTAACTGACTGCCATGCTTCCAAGCTCATCTCTCTCCAGTTATCATGCAGACTGTTACCTCTTTGACCATGTCTCTTCTTTTTGTCATATATAAGTCCCTGAAATTTTCTCAAATTAAAGAGTTAATTTTCTTAATCTCCCTTGAACTTTTGGGATTCTAACATTACAGTTTTTAATTTATCTTTGAGGTAAAACATTGGTTTATAATATTAAGTAAGTTTTATTATATTTTACTTCGGCATAAACTATAATGTGTTCACCACCAAAAATTTAGTTTCTATTCGTTAGCATACATTGATCTTCTTTTCCTATTTCACCTTGTTTTTTATATTCTACATATGAGTGAAATCATGCATTATTTGCATTTCATCTTATTTCAGTTAGCAAAAAAATCCTCAAAATCTATCCATGTTGTAACAAATGGCAAAGTTACATCCTTTTTTACTGCTGAGTATTTTATATGTGTGTGTATATATATATATACACACACACACATATATATATATATATCTCACAGCATTATTTACAATAGCCAAGATATGGAAACAACCCAGCCTCATCAAAAGAAGAATGGATAAAGAAGATGTGGTTTACGACTCTCTCTATCATGGAAAACAGTACACAAAAGTGAAGTCTGTAAGAATTCTGGTTTCTAACTGTATCTTAAAGTAGCACTAATAAGAGTACCTTCCTTTATTAACTATAATAATATGAAAGATTATAAACACTACTATATGAGTAGTGCTGTTTTCCTAGTTTTTACATAAACCAAAAACATTCCTGCATATAAAACTGTTTTAAAAAGATATGGGTTAACAAAAATATTCCCTTCTAGAAAAAAGTTCACTACTCTAGTACTCTCCAGAGCCATGATGACCACAACTCTTATCAGAAGCCTGAAAAAAAATGCCTGACATATGGTACTCAAACAGTAGTTGAGTACTTATTTATGAAATTAAGATTCTCTCAATCATGTTTAACTATGTCATCTATTATTCTCTGTAGAACTCATAGTGAAAAATATACTTAAGTTCAACTATACACAGTATTCTATGAAGAACAAACCAAAAGTCAACTAATTTTCTTCCTTTCTTTTTAAAATTCTTTATAATGTGGGCGATTGATGAGGAAGCAAAAGAGAGAACAGAAAGTTGACACTTAATAGATAATCAAGCAAACACTTCCCTTGGCTTCCTCCTGCCAATACACAAGCTAAGCACATGACTCAACTGTCAGTCGTAGCAACAGTTCAAAATTCAGGTAAAATGATTGACAGGTCACCTTATACACTACTGTCACCCACCCCCATTCTTAGACCAATTTAAGCAGGTTAATTTAAGCAGGTTAAATTACGACTGAAGCAGAAAGTTAGATTTTCTCTTTCTGAGCTTTAACTGACAACCCAAAATATTTACCAAGTTGTTGTCTTTTTCCAGAGTCTGTAATGTTCTGTTTTCCTTTTCTTGATCAGAAGGCCTATCTGAAGTGTTTCATCTTAACACATCTGAAAAGAATACCAATTTTAACCAATTATACAAGATATTCTGGCTTTATCAGCAGTTTCACCATTTCAGATTAAATGATTTCATTACACATGGGCTGGCATGTGTGCACACACAAGGAAACTAATATTAATCCAATGTTATATTTTCTTCAAAAAATATTTCTAAAACTAGAAGACACATTTCCAAACTACAGTCTTCCAAAGATTTCAAAACCACTGTATGGATGGAAAGAGCATGATTTTGGTAATCAGAGGATTCTAGAGGTCAAATGTTACCTTTAAAACATACTCCTGAGTCCTTGCCAGCAAAAACGATGCCTCAATTTCCTTCCTGTTCCCAGCATTTTTTATCAAATGAAAATCAATCTGCAAGTTCTCAAGCTGCTCGGGAGTGGTAAAGCATACTACTTAAAGGACTCTGAACCGGAGTCCAATTACCTGATTTAAATCACAGCTCTGACTTTGGACAAGTTGTTTTTAGGGCTGTGGTATTTAGTTCTCTCATCTATAAAATGAGAGTTAAAAACAGACTTTACATGACAAGGTTGTTATGATTATTAAATGAGATACGCACATAAAGCATGTACCACCAGTATTCTGATAAGATAAATACTCTGGTTAATTCATTTATTTTTAACTTCACATATCTCGCTAATTTAAAATAAATCAGCTTCATTGCTATGCACAGAGAGCTGAAAGCAGCAACGTGAAACCGGTTGAAACTCAGACGTTTCAACAGTAACGGAAAACAATTATTTCCTTACAGAGGAAATTTACAAGAACTCTTTCCCTTTAACAAGCGTCCCTAACTTGCTTTTGTCAAAACTAAGGCCAAGAAGCAGGAGGGGTACGATTCTGTAGAGGGAAAATCAACTTCCCTTTACCTTCCTTTGGTCAAAAGATGTTTCCGCTGAAACGTACTCTTCCATAGTGCAGACTCAGCAAGCACCAATCAGAATACAAGCACACCACACCTGAGGAGTAGAGAGGGTTTCAAAGGCTCCCCTGCCCTTGGTCCACAATCTACCCTGCGTTAAGCACTCTGGGGTCTCATGCAGCCCCATGCAGCTAACAAGGCTAAAGCCAGAGCTTGCAGATATATGGTCTTTCCCATATACCAGCAGGTGGGCGTCGCCCGCCTGTCGGACCACCATTCACCGGGCCAGTTCCTGCATTCGAGGCCCTAATCACCTGACTGTCATGGCCCTTTCAGGCCTTCTCACTGACCTCGGATACCCGGTGTTCAAGTCTCCATGCTGCAGGTAAAAATGGCAAACGAGTTAGAGATGAGTCGACGCTGCAGCAAGCAGCCACGACGAAGCCACACCTCCCTGATTCTAACCAGGCTGCCGTCCAGAGATGCTGGGAGGAGTGCTGCCCACACAAACCCTGCCCAGTCCGAGCCGTCCCCTCACCTGAGCGAGCGCGGGGGCTATCGGAACCGCTCGGGTCTCTCTCCCGGGGACGCCGAGGGCCTTGGGAGGCGGCGGCAGCGGCGGCGGCGGCAGCTGCGGCGCCCAGTCAAACACGGTCTGCTGAGCGCTGCCCGGGTCCACACCCTCTCGCCCCGCCACCCGGCCCGCCGCCCGACCTGCGGCCCGGGGCCCCAGCCTCTGACACAGAGAGGGGCGGAGGAGGATGGGAGGGGTCCGAGATGGGGCCGGGCGGCACTGCGGCTGCGTCAACCGGTAACGTCACGCGTCACGGCGCCGGCGCCTCGAGGCACGCCACCCGAGCCCCGCCCAGGAATTGGGGCGCCCCGCCCCTCTCCCCTTTCTCAGGGCTTGGGGCGGAACCTGGACGTTGAGGCGGAGATAAAGGGCGAATTTGAAAAATCATTTTGGTACCCACCGTAAAGGAATGTTAATAAATTGCTCTACTGAGGCCCTGAGAGAGATGAGCACAGGTAGGGACAGATCGCTAACAAAAAGGAGAATCAGACCGGTGCTCTGATTTGAAGTGAATCCGCTCAGAATAGAGGGCGGTATTCCTATGACTCTTATCAACAAAAGGGAGCTTGACGGTGTGAAATGCTGCCACAGTGAATCGCTCAACTAAGTCTCTTATTGTTACACTGATGAGAAGTGGTTTGATACCAGTTTTAAAGAGAAAAGCTCTTCGTAATATTCGAGGGTGAACCAAAGCAAATGACTTCCTGGAGTTACAGGCTTACTATAGATATTTTGCACACGTCTTAGGTAACAGTTGTAATGGAAAGAGAAAGGTGAGAAACAGTCTTTAACTCTATAAAAGTTTTCTGATTGCTTGGGGCAGATGTAGAATATGCACATAAGATAACTAGAAATGCAAACGATATTATACTAATACTGCTGCTGCTGCTGCTGCTGCTGCTAAGTCGCTTCAGTCGTGACCAGCTCCGCCGTCCCTGGGATTCTCCAGGCAAGAACACTGGAGTGGGTTGCCATTTCCTTCTCCAATGCGTGAAAGTGAAAACTGAAAGTGAAGTCACTCAGTCGTGTCCGACTAGTAGCGACCCCATGGACTGCTCCGGACTAGTAGCAGCCTATCAGGCTCCTCCTTCCATGGGATTTTCTAGGCAAGAGTACTGGAGTGGCACTAGCAATAGCTAATACAGTGTCAAGCTTGAGCGCGGCACTGTTCTAAGCACTTTATATTTACTGGCATTTAATCCTCCCCAACGGAGAAGGCAGTGGCACCCACTCCAGTACTCTTGCCTGTCAAATCCCATGGACGGAGGAGCCTGGTGGGCTGCAGTCCATGGGGTCGCTAGCAGTCGGATACGACTGAGTGATTTCACTTTCACTTTTCACTCTCATGCATTGGAGAAGGAAATGGCAACCCACTCCAGTGTTCTTCCTTGGAGAATCCCAGGGACGGGGGAGCCTGGTGGGCTGCCGTCCCTGAGGTCGCACAGAGTTGGACACGACTGAAGCGACTCAGCAGCAGCAGCAATCCTCCCCAAACCCTCTGAGATAAGTATTACTATTATCTCCACTTACTTCCATTTCACAAATTAAAAGCTTAGGTACAGAGAGAGGTTAAATAACTTGGCAAACTGTAGAGCTAGGGTTCCTAAGCAGTATGACTCCAAAGTGTATGCTCTGAAGCATTATTGTATTGTTGTTCAGTTGCTCAGTCCTGTCTGATTCTTTGCGACCCCATGGACTGCAGAATGCCAGGCCTCCCTGTCCTTCAGCATGTCCCAGAGCTTGCTCAAATTCATGTTCATTGAGTTAGTGATGCCATCCAACCATCTCATTCTCTGTGGTCCCCTTCTCCTCCTGCATTCAGTCTTTCCCAGCATCAGGGTCTGCCTCTTAAATTCTAAATGTCTAAATCTCCCATTGTGATTTTCTTGAGCTGAAGTGCCACTCCCCTAACATTTTTATGTGGGAGCTCCGTTTTTACCTCAGAACAGCTATGAAGCCAAATTTAAAATAAAGCCAGAAAAACGTAATCCCATGAAGTATTGTACTCACCATTATTGCCTATAAGGAAATGGAGGCCCAAGCAAGAGTGGTTTATGAAGGGACTAGATGAAAGCCAAGAAGAAAAAAGTATACATTACCTTAGTTACTTCCACCTGCCACCAAGACACACCTACCTCCCTTATTCAAATGAACTCTTTAGAGCTAATTTCTGCACTTCTACAAATTAATTTCAATAGTCTCTTTGAAAGTCTGAAAGAATCTTCCAGTCATTCTTAATCCTTATTCCCTGTAAGGCTCCAAGAGCTCCACAAGGATTCAAGTTTGCTACAGTCAACTTTTCCAGAGGGAAATTGTCCCAGCACAAGTTCTCTGGACAAGGAATACTAAGATGTGGTTCACGTTCCTCAAATTAAAAACTAAACTGAAACTAAATTGCCCTGGAGCTACGCAAGGAGTTAATAGCAAAGAGGGAAGATGGAGGTGAAATTCACTATGTTCATCTAATCACTGAGTGGAGAACTGGAATCTAAAAGTTTCTGACTCTACTTCCTTTCATCCCTAAGACCAAGAGCCACCTTGTAACTTGCAAATACGCATTAGATAGCATCATAACAATGAATTATTTATTTTAAAAGCCTCTCTATTCTTAAGGATTTTAATATTGTGAAGATCATTAAGCTATCTGACCATTTCATTCACTAATTTTCAGGAAAAAGCTTACTTAGTCCCTTCACTTATCTGCCATCTACTTTCATTTTTTCACCAGCATCCCACTAAACTAAGAATACAAAGGCAACTGTCTCCATCCAGAGACAATAAGAATTGCTCTCATGATGGAAGCCCTCTCTCTAATGATTTTTGGTGTCTTTTTTTTTAACTTTATACTTTTAAATCATTAGAGATACACAGAAGTTGCAAAGGTAATACACAGTGATTTTGTGTACCCTTCACCCAGTTTCTCCCAATGATTATATAATTATACATAATTATAATACAACATGAAAACCAGGTATCTGACATTAGTGTAATGTGCATATATAGCTTTATATCATTTTATCACAGGTAAAGCCATGTAACCATCTCTGCAAACAAGAAAAGAGCTATTCTATCACCATAAATATATCTCCTCAGGCTATAGTCACACTTACTCTCCCTGTACCATTCCTAGCCTCTGGCAATCACTAGTCTGTCTCCAATCGCTATAAATGTAATGATTTCAAGAATATTATTTTAATGAAACCATATGATAAGTGACCTTTAGAGACTGGCTTTTTTCACCAGCACAATGCCCTTGAGATCTATCCAAGTTGTGCATATATTGACAGTTTATTCTTTTTATTGCTGAGTGTTCCAATCTGTTTAACCATTTACCTACTGAGAACATTTCAGTTGTTTCCCATGTGGGTCACTTTCACTTCACTCCATATGGGTTTAATACAAATAAAGCTACTGTAAATAACTGTATTTTCTTTAGCTTCATCTCTTTTGGCCCACTGAAGAGGACTATTTTTTTTTTTTAAGTTGAGACCAAGGTGAAATTTACCTTTTTCAACTTTGTCTCTCCCTTTTGTTACCCTCATTTGCCACTCACTTGGCTCACATACAGAAGCCATTCTGATGTCTGATTAAATCAGTTCTTCAAGAACTATAGATAATATTCTAAGCCATGTCCTTTGAGCTGTTTTACAGACACTGAAAGCCTCATGAGGTGGAAGAAGTTAATTGTATACTGCCCACAAGCACATAGACCCCAGACCAGCTGGAACCAGAAGGTTGATGATGCTGACTCACCATTACTTCACCACCAATCACGCAAAAGAATGTCCATGAGCTGATCACACACTCTGCAACCCACTCCCTCAGTCTGGTTTTAAAAACCTTTCCCTGGAAGCCGTCAGGGTGTTTGGGCCTTTTGAGCACTAGCTGCCAGGACTCCTGTCTTGGCACCTGCAATAAATGTTGCACTTTCCTCCACAACCATCCAGTGTCAGTAGACGGGCATTACTGCACTGGGGTGAGCAGACTCGTTTGGTTCAGCAACACAACTACTTTATAGACAATTTTAAAACAATGATGTTACAGCAGCATATTGTCTGTATTTTAATGCATAAAGGAATTTAATGGCATCAATATGTTAGTTGTTGTGAATGTTTACTTCAGATTTTTATTTCACTATCTTTTAATAATTTCTTAAAATCACAATTTCTCCATGTACAAACTTGAATGTTCCAAAGTTGTTATACACTTTTCATAATACCATACCAAGTCTGAAGTTAATTCTCATAACAAAAAGAAGAAAAAGGTAACACCAGTAAGTCTATAAAAACATACACCAAAAAATAATAGTTTCCTATATTATTTCCCAATATATATACCAACTTAAATTATTTCTTTGATTTCACTTACCCCAGCCAATGTAGGCCACAATTCAAGCCTCTGTGTCCCAGGAGCCACCAATGCTAAAACAAACAAACCAATGACATTTAAGTTGAAATTATGTTAAGAAAACCAGAATTATATACTTTAAAGCTGATGAAAAAGTGAAAGTAGCTGAACATGTGTTTTAAAAGAGGAAGTCTGTACATCTTTTGATACACTAGAAAAATCCAGCTTTCTAATGAGGATTTGAACTGTAATGATATAATATCCTACAAATTAACAAGAAAACCAACAACCTAATGAGCAAAATGTATGAACATATAGTTCACATAAAAAGAAATACAATTGGACCTAAAACATTTAAAAAGATGGTCATAATTCTCATAAAAGTATAAAGTCCAATTAAAGCTAAAGTTGCACCATTTCTTTTCTCTTCAACTGACAAAGCTCAAAACAGTTTTGACAACTCAATATTATAAACAGTTTGAAGAAGCAGAAACTCTTACCTTGCTGGTGGGCATGAACTAGTTTAGCCTTAATGGAGGGCAATCTTTTTAAAACTTTAAGTGCTTGTATCTTTTGACCCAGCAATTCCATCTCTAGAAACAAATCATATAGAAATATTCACAC
Source organism: Aepyceros melampus (assembly GCA_006408695.1). Taxonomy (NCBI): domain Eukaryota; kingdom Metazoa; phylum Chordata; class Mammalia; order Artiodactyla; family Bovidae; genus Aepyceros; species Aepyceros melampus. The sequence continues at coordinate 580,026 of SJXQ01010197.1, read as the reverse complement.
ATGACCAAAGTATACAAGCTACCCACTGCTACTTTGTTTATATAGATAAAAGACTTTTAGGTTTTACTTTTATTTTTTATCAGCATTTAGTGGCCTTTTGTTCCTCAGTGCCCAGAAAGACCTTTCTTGAGTGTCATTTCCCATGTCAGAAGGAAATTTTACAGTTCAGAAACCGATTGTGGTCACACTTGTGTAACAGAAGGGGTAGGAGGAGGATGTCTCAGGCATTTCCTACTTAAAATCTGTATCTTAGTATAGTGCATCCAGCAAGAACACATTCAAAATTGAAGGAATTAAACAAGCTCTTTGGGAAAACATAGTGCAGGAACAAACATGAAGTAATTAACAATGCTGTTATCTCAAAAGAAACTGGAACCAAATGCTTTATCAGTAATACAGCTTGTAGGTTACAAATTCAGAGACTATGAATTTAGAAAAGAATCCAGAGTCAGTTCATAGTCTAGATTAAAAAAAAAAGTGTTAGTCACTCAGTTGTGTCTGACTCCTTGCAACTCCATCTACTGCAGCCCACCAGGCTCTTCTGTCCATAGGATTCTCCAAGCAAGAATACTGGAGTGGGTAGCCATTCCCTTCTCCAGGGGATCTTCCAGACCCAGGAATCTGGGTCTCCTGCATTGCAGGCAGATTCTTTACCATCTGAGCCACCAGAGAAGTCCACAGATGAAAAAGAGACTTCGTGAATTCTAAACCTTCTGACAGGCCTGATCTGGATATCTTGGAAAAGCTGGCTTACCAGTTGCTGTCTGCTTCAATTCCGGGAAACTTTGACCTTTGAGTCCCCAGATAATGTGCAGGTCCAGTCAGGACCTGGTGCTTTCTTTTGATGTATCATTGGAATCCAGGAGTCTGTTCCCTGAGCTCAACAGCACATGGATTTGTTAGCAGTACCTGATAGGGCCCTTTCTAGTGAGACGGAAAAGGATCCTTCTGGAAGTATCTTTTCCAATAGACAAAAATCACTAGTTGTGATGCTTAAGGTCTTCATCTTCCAAGAGCACACTGAAAAGGTGGCTCCACCAGAGCAAGATCATTTTTAATAGAAGAAGTTAGGCCTTTACAATGTTGAAATACATCTCCTTTTATCAGCGGCAGATGAAAAGAGGCAAAGGTCAAGTGTATTGGGACTCCAGGGACTATCTCAAAGGGTTAGAGTTTATGAGTTCTGAAAGAGGTAGATCTGAGATGTAGAAAGACTAACAGCAATGCTTTGGGCCAGGGTATTTGGAGGGTCTCTACAAATTTTGCCAATTGTGTCTTAATAATGCCATTTGTCAGACCTCTCCACCATGACCCACCCATCTTGGGTTGCCCCGCAGGCATGGCTTGGTTTCATTGAGTTAGACAAGGAATTGTTTTTGCTTTGGCTCTATCCCTTCATTCTGTCTGGAGTTATTTCGCCACTGATCTCCAGTAGCATATTGGGTACCTACCAACTTGGGGAGTTTCTCTTTTGGTATCCTATCATTTTGCCTTTTCATACTGTGCATGGGGTTCTCAAGGCAAGAATACTGAAGTGGCTTGCCATTCCCTTCTTCAGTGGACCACATTCTGTCAGACCCCTCCACCATGACCCGCCTGTCTTGGGTTGCCCCGCAGGCATGGCTTGGTTTCACTGAGTTAAACAAGGCTGTGGTCCTAGTGTGATTAGATTGACTAGCTTTCTGTGAGTATGGTTTCAGTGTGTCTGCCCTCTGATTCCCTCTTGCAACACCTACCATCTTACTTGGGTTTCTCTTACCTTGGGTGTGGGGTATCTCTTCACGACTGCTCCAGCAAAGCACAGCCACTGCACCTTACCTTGGACGAGGGGTATCTCCTTACCACCACTGTTCCTACCTTCAACGTAGGATAGCTCCTCTAGGCCCTCCGGTGCCTGCCCAGCCACCACTCCTCGGGTTGCTCCTCCCAGCCGCCGGCCCTGGCCTCAGGCGTAGGTGGTTCCTCTCAGCTGCTGCTCCTGGCCTCGGGGGTGAGGTGGCTTCTCCCCACCACCCCAGACCTCAGACGTGGTGTGTCTCCTCCCTGCCGCCACTGGCCTCAGACGTGGGGTAGCTCCTCCCGGCCGCTGCCCTGACCTCGGACGTGGGGTGTCTCCTCCCGGCTGCTGTCCCTGACCTCAGATGCCGGGTAGCTCCTCCCAGCCGCCACTGACCTCGGACACAGCGTAGCTCCTCTCGGCCGTTCCTGCGCCGTCACAACCTGGCACTCTAGGCCGCTGCCCCTGACCTCAGACGTCAGGTAGCTCTGGCAGCACTCAAGTGTGGTGGCCGCCTCCGCCGCCTGCGCTCAAGTGCGGCAGCCGCCTCTGCCGCCTGTGCTCAAGTGATTTTGGAGCCCCGCAAAAATAAAGTTTGACACTGTTTCCACTGTTTCCCCATCTATTTCCCATGAAGTGATGGGACCGGATGTCATGATGTGCAGGCGGCTGTGAGCTGGCGTGGCCAAGAGGAGCTACCCTGCGTCCAAAGTCAGGGCAGTGGCTTAGAGTGCCAGGCTGCGACGGTGCAGGAATGGCTGAGAGGAGCTACCCCACGTCCGAGGTCAAGGGCGGCCGGGAGGAGACACCCTGCATCCGAGGTCAGGGGCAGTGACCCTGAGGAGCCACCCCGAGCCCGAGGCCAGGGAGGTGGCTGGGAGGAGCAAACCACGCCCAAGGCCAGGGCCGGTGGCCGGGAGGAGCAACCCGTGAAGCGGTGGCTGCACGGGTGCAGGAGGGCCTAGAGGAGCTATCCCACATTGAAGGTCAGGAACTGTGGCGGTAAGGAGATACCCCTTGTCCAAGGTAAGGAGCAGCAGCTGTGCTTTGCTGGAGCAGCCGTGAAGAGATACCCCACGCCCAAGGGAAGAGAAACCCAATAAGATGGTAGGTGTTGCAAGAGGGAATCAGAGGGCAGACACACTGAAACCATACTCACAGAAAACTAGTCAGTCTAATCACGCTAGGACCACAGTCTTGTTTAACTCAGTGAAACCAAGCCATGCTGCGGGGCAACCCAAGATGGGTGGGTCATGGTGGAGAGATCTGACAGAATGTGGTCCACTGAAGAAGGGAATGGCAAGCCACTTCAGTATTCTTGCCTTGAGAACTCCATGAACAATATGAAAAGGCAAAATGATAGGATACCGAAAGAGGAACTCCCCAGGTCAGTAGGTGCTCAATATGCTACTGGAGCTCAGTGGAGAAATAACTCCAGAAAGAATGAAGGGCTGGAGCCAAAGCAAAAACAATCCCCAGTTATGGATGTGACTGGTGATAGAAGCAAGATCCGATGCTGTAAAGAGCAATATTGCATGGGAACCTGGAATGTCAGGTCCATGAATCAAGGCAAATTGGAAGTGGTCAAACAAGAGATGGCAAGGGTGAACGTCGACATTCTAGGAATCAGCGAACTAAAATGGACTGGAATGGGTGAATTTAACTCAGATGACCATTAGCAATCTTAGGTAAACTTATTCATCAGGGTTCTACGTGTTTCAAGCTAAAAACCTTAGCTATTGACAGGTGTCTCCCTATCCGAGGTCTCAAATTTTAACTTTTTTCCCTCATGCCTGTGATTCTGAGTGAAGCTCTTCTTGCCTTCTCATATGCCACTCTTGAAGTTGGCATTGCCTTGAGGCAGTAAAGTGACCCCAAGTCCCAGGCTCAGCACAGGCACTTTGCTAAAATTTGGCTCAACAATTCACCACTAACTTTACACTCTGTGATGCACTCAAAGAGATCTAAAATCTCCCCCCACCCCCAAGGCTCTTCCAGTTATTTTAGTAAAAGGCTGGTGTGAAGCTGAAACCTCAGAAATGCATCTTGGGGAGCTCTGAGATTCTCCAGTTCTTTATGTCTCTGTTGTGTCCAGAGTCCGAGTCCCCAAAACTGAGAGAATAGATGTCCACAGCAATGCAATAGCATAAAGGGGTTTATTGCTAGCTCGAGCTAGGGCCCATGTCTCATCCAGCGCAGTGGAATCCGATAAGAGCCCTGAGCTCTGGGTTGTAGTTGTTTATATACCGGCAGTTTTTGTCTTAGTAACAGAGTAGCTGGCATTACATGATTGGCTGAGGTTTGGTGTGAATGGGGATTTTCTTGATTAGTTCAAGGGTATAATTCCTGGAGACATAACTTAGGTTTAGTTTAAATGACTCAGGTTTAGTTCAAGGGTATAATTCCCAGAAACATGACTCAGGTTTTAGGCCTAGTGTAGCTCGCTGAGCCTGTCATGGCCGGAGTCTGGTCCCAACATTCCCCCCTGTCTCTAGATCATATAGAGGAATCTTCCTCTATGTTTTGGGACACAGCCTGATATTGCTGCCTTAACACGAATAGCTGGACTGTATTAATATGTTCTTTTATAAAAGTCACAAGTCTGTTTAAAATGCATGGGCCAAAAGTGAGTATTAATAGTAGCACTATAAGTGGGCCTATCAGGGGGGAAATCAGCGTTGTTAACCACGGAGGCTGTTGGAACCAGGACTCAAACCATCTCTGTTGTGTCTCTTGCTCTTTTTTCTGACTCAGCCCTTCTTTTATCTTGGCCAGGGACTCCCTAACTACCCCTGAGTGATTTACATAAAAACAACATTTTTCCCCTAAGCAGCACATAGGCCCCCTGAGAGACTTTATACTCAAGATACTTTTTGGGAATTGGGGCGGAGGTCTCTTTCTTCTGTAACTTCTTTCTGCTGTGCATGGGCGTAGGCCTGCCTAGCAGATCAGAAGTCTCTCTCTACCTGATCTAAGTTGGGGTTTTTTACATCTGAAACCAGCTTTTATCCTTGTAGTAACAGCAATTTAGTTGGCCCCTCTCAGAGATGAAATAGACAAGGGCCAAACAGGAGACCCAACAGGATGGTCATCTCTGGTCCCTGAAAATAGAAGGCAACATTTGGGGTGAGGGTTGCAGGGTTTTGACCCTTTCTGATTGGTTGGTGGTGAGGCAACAGAGCTGTGCTCCAGGAATCTTGTGTTCAGTCTGAAGTTACCATCTTCCACCTGGGTGGGAGTTCAAAGACATTGTTATGCATATTTTTGTTGAGTAGGAACCAGGACTCTGTCTGGAGGCTGTATAACTTCCTGTCAAAAGGGGACATTTTAGGACTGCCCCAGCTTGGAGCAATACAAGCTCTAATCTGAAAGTACACTCATAGCATCACCTAGTTATTTTCCAGGATATCTGAACCATAGCTATTTTATTTTGACTTTTAATTGTAAACTTTTCCTTAATAGCCAAAGCAGATTTTACCGTTAATGACGTTAGTGTTTCTCTAGGTATGAGAAGATGTAAGAATTGGGACTCATAAAATCTTTTCCTGAAAAGACCTAACTATCTGAAGGCCAGTTCTGCCAGTTTTTCTCAGAGCACAGAGTGTCTTACTTTTTATCTCTACCCTGAATTCCTTTCAGGGGATGTCGAAGGTCAGCAGCTTGCAATGGTCATGATGTAATCTTTGTAGAAGCAGCTGGCAAGTACCAACTTCCAGTCAGCAGGGCCCCTTCATAGCCACATATTTGACCATGTTTGGGGGGCATTTCATGACCATTTTATCCCATGGTGCTGAGAATGTCCATTCTCAGGTTTGGCAAAGATTCTGTTGACAGGCCACTCAATGCGCTGTTACTGGACTAGGCCATAAAACAGTATCCAAAATTTTCTGGACTACTTGTCTTATTAGCTTTTTGGTCCAGGAAAATATTCCCTCTTGTTGCTTCTTGCCATATCTAGAGTTACACTGTTACCATCATTGATCTCAAAATGAACTGCATATCAGCATTATATCACAGGCTCAGTCACCATTTGTTAACATAAGAAATTTTTCTTAAACAAGTGACATAGCTTGTCACTTGTATAATATAGCTATAGCTAGCATAAGTCCTGAGAAACTTGTATCATGCATAAAACTCTTCTACTTGCCACAAACCATTTTTACTCTTTTGTATTCATCTTTCCTACTTGCCACAAACCATTTTTACGCTTTCTGTATTCATCTTTTTTATTTGCCACAAACCATTTTTACACTTTCTGTATTCATCACTTTATTTATCCTTTCATAAAATAGCCATCTATAAGCCATATTTCTTTCTTTTTCTCTTCAACTATGTACCACACAAAGAACTTTTTTCTTGGGTCTCATTTTCTATAAACCTTTTTTATACTTTCATTTGTTCTCCCATCTTGGAACAGCCAACTGTAAGTCAGACCTATTTTTTTTCCTTTCATAAAATGTAACTTCATTCTTTATACCTTCTCTACTGAACACACACACCCTACTTTCTTTAAGTAAACAAGAATTGACCTTTATATTAGCATTTTATAGATTGGTGAACATAAATTAACCTCAGAAATATTACTCAGAAACAGAGACTTACCAAGACATATTTAGACAGACACAGTGCAAGATCTCATGAGCACTCATCTTGACCTCTTTAAAATTATCAGTAACCAAGGATAGAGGTGTGGGGCTAGAATGGCATTGTCCCATCGTCCTTGAATCGATCAGGCTCTGGTAAATCAACACAAACAATACAGATAGCCACATAGACAGACAGAGAGACAGAAGAAACAGACCTTCAGGAGTCCAGAGACAAAACTGAAAGCAGGATAATAACCTCCGGCTGTTCAGCGGGAGTGACCTCTTATTAAACAGGGGCTCTTTGTTCTCTTCCAGAGGGCCGGGGACGTCTCCCAACGACCCGCACTGGTGACCTGTTGGTGCGTCCGCTGTTTTTCTTCATTAGCACCGATAAATCTTGTGCCCTAGACTTAAAATCAGAAAAGTGGTCAGTCATAAGGGACAGAGGAGTAGAAGTTGCTTGCCCCATGGGTACAGAGAAGAACACAGGAGACGAAATGAACACACAGAGACAGTGCCGGCATTCACACAGACATGACAAACAGATAACAAATATACATCAGCCGTGAACACAGTACTAGGTCTTTCTGGGTCCCCCTGGAACTTTTTTTTCTCCTTGAAAGTATCTTACTGACAGGACGTCCACAGAGCCAGCCGCCTTCCCAGTACGCTAGTGGGGCCCCGGCCTTACGCTGGACTTAATCAGAAAACAGAGCCAGCCGCCTTCCCAGTATGCTACTGGGGTCTCGGCCTTACGCTGGACTTTACCAGAACTAACACCGGTGTTCAGATATCTTCCCTCCTAGTGAGGAAACCCCTTCTGCTGGGAGAGTGTTATTCCTCCCAGTTAAAGGGATCCCGGACGAGCCCCCAAATGTTGTGCCCAGAGTCCAAGTCCCCAAAACTGAGAGAATAAGATGTCCACAGCAATGCAATAGCATAAAGGGGTTTATTGCTAGCTCGAGCTAGGGCCCATGTCTCATCCAGCACAGTGGAATCCGAGAAGAGCCCCAAGCTCTGGGTTGTAGTTGTTTATATACTGGCAGTTTTTGTCTTAGTAACAGGGTAGCTGGCATTACATGATCGGCTGAGGTTTGGCGCAAATGAGGATTTTCTTGATTAGTTCAAGGATATAATTCCTGGAGACATAACTTAGGTTTAATTTAAATGACTCAGGTTTAGTTCAAAGGTATGACTCAGGTTTAGCTCAAGGGTATAATTCCCAGAAACATGACTCAGGTTTTAGGCCTAGTGTAGCTCGCTGAGCCTGTCATGGCCGGAGTCTGGTCCCAACATCTCAACTCAGAAAGAATTCCGTGAGAAGCAAAATGATAGCTAAGAGGTGAGTTATTAGGATAGGATGCTAGTGAGGCTTACAAGTAGGTGGGCAAGAGGGTGCTGTGCCCTGAGAACTTATCAGCTACAGTTTTAAAATCAAAGGGTAAGTGGGGAGGGGGAGTAGGCCACCTTCTTCCTCATTTCAAGTCTTCCATCATTATCTCATCCTACATGTTGAGTGGTAGAATTTTGGGCCCTATGTGGTCATGGCAGTATGGAAAAATTATTTAAAGTCTCAGTATAATGAAGGTCTTTCACTTTCAAATGTCACCTTTCCATAAACCATATTTTTGTGTACACAGTTTGTCCTAAGGGTCATTAACTTGTTGGCATCACCAGAATGTGGGTCTTACTCCACCATTGTTGTATTGTTTGGGGGCGTGTCTCCTGCATGGATTTGTTGTTAAGCAAATCTGCTTGGTTTTATGGTTACGCAAACCTGCTTTCTTGAGTAATCATTAACTTACAGGGATCTCCCATTCTTTTTTCTCTACTTATAATCTCCTAGTGGGATTAACTATCTAATCATTTATTTTACACCTTTACTCTGTCCCTATCAAAATCACTTATTCTACTTTGCCAGAAGCTGAAATAGAGGAATTTCAAACCAGTGAAGACACATTGGACTATCTTTTGAAAGTTAGCAGATGGTGTTACGTGTTAGCAGTCACCTTACATTATACACTAAAAATAATCTTGTATGTATTAAATGTTTTAAATGTAAGCTGTTTAAAAATCACAATTCAAAAGCAAAGCAGAACATGCAAGAAAATGTATTTATAATGTCAAATGAGATGCAAACTATCAGTCATAATTCAGTGTATAAATTTTAAGACCTCTGGAAGAGAAACTATATCACAAAATATTGGTAAACAAAATACCCAAATATCCAGATTATCCAGGGAAATTTTATTTGCAGCATATACTAGAAGGATGAGAAATAAAATATTGCCATCACGTAAGTAAACAAAAGATGATGTCATAGTCAGTGACTGCAGTCACAGCCAATGATGAGCTTTTTGTGTGTGTATGTATATATATATATTTATTTATTTTTGGCTGTGCTGGGGCTTCATTGCTGCATGGACTATCTCTAGTTGCGGTGAGCGGGGGCTACTCTCTAGTTGTGGTGTGCAGGCTTCTCGTTGTGGTGGCTTCTCTTGTTGTGGAGCACAGGCTCTAGGGTGCAGAGGCTTCAGTAGTTGCATCACATGGACTCAGTAGCTGCAGTTCCTGGGCTTAGAGTGCAGGCTCAACAGTTGTGGCCCAGAGGCTCCACAGCTTGTGGGATCTTCCTGGATCAGGGATAAACCATGGTCTCAGATTCTTTACCACTGAGGCACCAGGGAAGCTTCACATTTAAGTTTTAAATGCAATTTCACTTTGATCCAGAAAGAAAAAAATTGAACATATTAAACTTGAAGTGTAACACTAAGAAAAGTGCATGAAACATAGATGTACATCTTAATGACAACAACAAATCAAATACTCATGTAACCCACGAAGTTTACTTATAGGACTCTACCCTCTGAAAATATCCCCAAAAGCAAAAAGAGACTTCACACAAGGATATTAATACCTGATTGTTTTATTATTGTTTATGTTTTCAAACATTTCTATTTTCTTAAAAGTTAATTTAAAATATATTTCTATCTAGTCATAGTTCTGCTCTGGACAGTTAAAGCAAAGACAGACCTGTAGGTGGAGAGGAAGCAGTGTTCTTTCCCCTCCCTGAGGCTGGGGCAACGTTGGAAGCAGCGTCACAGGTGTGAAGACAGGCCTCTGACATCCCCAGACACAACAGTCAGCACACGTGACCCCTCCAGAGAGCGCAGAGAGAAGGATCTGAAAGAACTCTGAGAATATATGAAGTCAGCACCATCAGGGGCTTCAGAAGTCACCCATTAAACAAACATTGCGTGTTTGTGCTCGGTGCTTTAGTCGTGTCCAACTCTGCGACACTATGGACTGTGGCCCACCAAGCTCCTCTGCCCATGGGATTCTCCAGGCAAGAATACTGGAGTGGGTTGCCATGCCCTCCTCCAGGGGATCTTCCTGACCCAGGAATCGAACCTGGGTCTCCTGCATTGCAGGCATAATCTTTACTGACTGAGTTATGAAGAAAGCCCTGTAGCTTCCCCCATAGCTTCCAAAGGAATACTAAATCTCTGTTTTTCCAGTAGTCACGTATGGATGTGAGAGCTGGACCATAAAGAAGGCTCAGCACTGAAGAACTGATGCTTTTGAACTGTAGTGTTGGAGAAGACTCTTGAGAGTCCTTTGGACTGCAAGGAGATCAAATATTCAATCCTAAAGGAAATCATCCCTGATATTCACTGGAAGGACTGATGCTGCAGGTGAATCTCCAGTACTTTTGCCACTTGATGCGAAGAACTGACTCATTTGAAAAGACCCTCATGCTGGGAAAGATTTAAGGCAGGAGAAGAAGGAGACGACAGAGGAAGAGATGGTTGGATGGCATCACCAACTCAATGAATGGACATAAGTTTGAGGAAGCTCTGGGAGATGGTGAAGGACAGGGAAGCCTGGCGTACTGCAGTCCATGGGGTCACAAAGGGTCGGACATGACTGAGGGATGAACAACAGCAACAATATTCCTATTTGGGAGACATAAGCATCTGAAATCTTTAAAATTTGTTTTAGTGCGTAAGTGTAACCTTATTTTGTACTTACAGGCTGGAAGCATATTGAAGTAAGTATACTGAAGCTTAGATAGGCTGCTTCATGATTTTTATCAGTACCCATTCTCTCTTAAGGAGAACAGCTTGATCTCGGAGAGGCAGCAATGGGCAATGGTGTGAAGCAAGGTCTTATTCCCTGCTCAAGAGTTGAACCTGAGTAGCCTAAATAAAAACCAGTAATCCTTGCCAGCAGACTAGCAAAGGTTAGAGGCAGACGCTTTTTCACTGGATTTTTGCCCCCAGTGAAAAATACATTTCTTATGGAAGCAAAAGCTGTAAATGCAGGTACAGAGTTTATTATTAAAGATAGCACAACAAGTGGGAGAGTATACAGAAACATAGTTTGTTTAATTAGGATAGAAGCAAGGTAGAGATGAACATCTGGAGAGAAAGGGTGTGGACGCACCGCCCCACCCCACCAGTGAGGAGGAGTGCATTTCTTTAGGATAGTTGTTTGGGGTCTTTGCTTACCTTTAGCCAATTATCTAGTTTCTTTTTTCACACCTGATCTACCCTAGGGCCCTCCTGACACGCACACATAACTTTTGTTCAAGATGGATTCCAGCCCAGAGACCTATGGGGTCAGGTACTAGCATATAAAGGTTGTTGTTGAATCATGACACCGGGATTCTTGGCCCCCGGAGGAGAATCAATCCGGGGCCAGAGACGAGGCTTGATCGCTCAGAGCTTTTGTGTAACAAAGTTTTATTAAAGTATAAAGGAGATAGAGAAAGCTTCTGACATAGGCATCAGAAGGGGGTAGAAAGAGTACCCGCCTGCTAGCCTTCAGCTGGATGTTAGTCACCAGCAGTCTGTTAATGAAAGAAAGGAATGTCTCAAAGCTTAGAATGGCACCAGGCCCCTCACCCATAAGATGCATTTTGGGATAATCTTGGCACTAAATGGTTTATCTTGGGCCATAAAAGGATTAACTTGAATCTTGAAGAAGGGCAGATCACCATACAAATAGTTTCATTTACATAGATTAGAGGAACAATATCGGAGTATAACATACTATTTTATCAAGTAGGTTCTGAGCCAAAAGGCGGGAACCAACTTGAAGACAGAGTTTGGGGTAAATGCATAGTACCTTAGCGCAGCTTAAGATAAACATTTCCATAAGAAAAAGGCATTGATTATCTCTAGGTTTGAGAATAGTTAACTTCAGGTGAAACCAGGTGTCAGGGCAACACAAAATTTTAAGAGAAACCTCCTCTTAAATTTGTATAGAAAAGGAGAAAATATTGCTAGTTTGTTTCCTCCTGCCGATTAAGAGAGATAAAAATGTCTGACACTTGCAGGCTATTTCCTCCGTTTGGAGACCCCTGGCCTTCCTGCCAGTTACCTTCTCAATATTATATGGTGGTGTCCCCTTTTGACCCCTAAGGAGTCCTTCTGCCTGTGCGAAATGTCTCCCTTGCCCAGAGGGTGAAAAATATATGAACTTCTGATCCTTTACTCAAACAAGGTTTAGTCCCTCTCTGTTCCTGCCACAGCTGTTATCTTAAGGTGTCCATACCTGCAGAGACAGAGCCTGGCTTTTTACCCTGTTTCAGTTGTTACCTCTATTTTGGAGAGCAAACAGGAGACTGGTTGTACGTCTCTAATCGGAGCCCATCTCTCTCTGTTTTAGGAAATGCGAACAGGAGGCTAGTTGTGTCTGGTCTGAAACAATCTTTTTCTTGTCCCCCAAAATGTAAACAGGAGATCAGTTGTAACCGCCTAGGCTGGGGCTCATCTATCTCCTACCTCAAGTTGACCTCTAAGTGTTTTGAATAATGACTGAAAATAAGGTGTGCATGGAATACACACAGAATGTTCTGTATTATTTTTTTAACCTGTCAACTCTGTCCTTTGATCATGTGCCAGCTGTGCCCCAGGGATTTCTCAAGATTTTCCAGTAAGAACTGGAGTCATTATTCTCCTTTCCTGGCCCTCAGTAAAAACAGAAAGCCCGGGGCAGCACCCTAGGGTGTGCTGATGGTATCAGGCTATTGAGGAACAGAAGCTGGAAGGGTTGATATGTTTTGCTGCCCTCAAAGCAGTTTTTCCAGAGCACCTATTAAGTTTATTTTGGTTTTAACAGTGCGAGTTTAATTGGTTCGGTCAGTCAGTTCACTTGCTCAGTCATGTTCAACTCTTTGCGACCCATGGACTACAGCATGCCAGGCCTCCCTGTCCATCACCAACTCCCGAAGCTTGCTCAAACTCATGTCTATTGAGTTGGTGATGCCATCCAACCATCTCATCCTTTCTCATCCCCTTCTCTTCCTGTGTTCAATCTTTCCCAGCATCAGGGTCTTTCCCAGTGAGTCAATTCTTCACATCAGGTGGCCAAAGTATTGGAGTTTCAGCTTCAGCATCAGTCCTTCCAATGAATATTCAGGACTGATTTCCTTTAGGATGAACTGGTTGGATCTTCTTGCGGTCCAAGGGACTCTCAAGAGTCTTCTCCAACACCACAGTTCAAAAGCATCAATTCTTCAGCACTCAGCTTTCTTTATAGTTCAACTCTTACATCCATACATGACTACTGGAAAAACCATAGCTTTGACCTAGATGGACCTTTGTTGGTAAAGCAATGTCTCTGCTTTTCAATATGCTGTTTAGGTTGGTCATAGCTTTTCTTCCAAGGAGTAAATATCTTTTAATTTCGTGGCTGCAGTCACCATCTGCAGTGATTTTGGAGCCCCCAAAATAAAGTCTGATACTATTTCCATTGTTTCCCCATCTATTTGCCATGAAGTGATGGGAACAGATGCCGTGATCTTAGTTTTCTGAATGTTGAGTTTTAAGTCACCTTTTTCACTCTCCTCTTTCACTTTCATCAAGAGGCTCTTTAGTTCTTCACTTTCTGCCACAAGAGAGGTGTCATCTGCATATCTGAGGTTATTGATATTTCTCCCAGCAATCTTGATTCCGGCTTGTGCTTCTTCCAGCCCAGCATTTCTCATGATGTACTCTGCCTATAAGTTAAATAAAGCAGGATGGCAATATACAGCCTTGATGTACTCCTTTTCCTATTTGGAAGCAATCTGTTGTTCCATGTCCAGTTCTAACTGTTGTTTCTTGACCTGCATACAGATTTCTCAGGAGGCAGGTCAGGTGCTCTGGTATTCCCATCTGTTTTAGAAGTTTCCACATAGATAATCTCTGGGAAGAGTCAGAGAAAGACTTAACAAAAGGTATAAAAGAACCATCAGAATGGAGGTACTGCAGGACTGATTTGGAGCTCAAGAGAAAGGGGATGTTCCCAACCTATAGGGATCGAACCTGTGTCCCCTGCATTGCAGATGTATATCTCAAGTGTGTGGATATCTATCTGCTTTATTCTAGGAACAGAAATCATAACACACATAGAAATGGATGATCACACTTGTCAGAAGCAGATAAAGAATCCCTTCAAGATGGTGGAGTAGAAAGATGTGCGCTCATCTTCTCCTGTGAGAACTCCAATATTACAACTTGCTGCTGAACAACCATCAACAGGACAATTGGACCCCACCAAAAAAAGATACCCCACATCAAAGGCAAAGGAGAAACCCCAACAAGATGGTTCAGTTCAGTTCAGTCGCGCAGTCGTGTCCGACTCTTTGCGACCCCATGAATCACAGTACGCCAGGCCTCCCTGTCCATCACCAACTCCCGGAGTTCACTCAGACTCACGTCCATCGAGTTGGTGATGCCATCTAGCCATCTCATCCTCGGTCGTCCCTTCTCCTTAGATGTGCGCTCATCTTCTCCTGTGAGAACTCCAATATTACAACTTGCTGCTGAACAACCATCAACAGGACAATTGGACCCCACCAAAAAAAGATACCCCACATCAAAGGCAAAGGAGAAACCCCAACAAGATGGTTCAGTTCAGTTCAGTCGCGCAGTCGTGTCCGACTCTTTGCGACCCCATGAATCACAGTACGCCAGGCCTCCCTGTCCATCACCAACTCCCGGAGTTCACTCAGACTCACGTCCATCGAGTTGGTGATGCCATCTAGCCATCTCATCCTCGGTCGTCCCTTTCTCCTCCTGCCCCCAATCCCTCCCAGCATCAGGGTCTTTTCCAATGAGTCAACTCTTCACATAAGGTGCCCAAAGTACTGGAGCTTCAGTTTTAGCATCATTCCTTCCAAAGAAATCCCAAGATGGTAGGAAGGGTGAAATCGCATTTAGAATCAAAACCCATACCCACCAGAGATGCTCAGGGGGCTCAAACAAAACCTTGTGTGCACCAGGAAACTTCACAGAGTCTGAGCCAGACCTGCCTTTGAGTATTAGAGTGTTTCCTGCAGAGGCACAGGTCTGCAGGGGCCTGCCGCAGGGGCAAGGGCCGTCCTGAGTGTGACATAAGCCCTCTTGGAGGAGGTCACCATTAACCCCACCATAGAGCTGCTGAGCAGACAACCCACAAAACTGCAGAACAATTATACCAAATAAATTCTTGAACTGTTAACATAGTTGCAGGACCCACAATAGATTTCCCAACCTGTGGATCTGGCAAAGAGACTGAGAACTCCCAGGGAATTTGACTTTGGAAGGCAGTGGGATTTAATTACAGAATTTACACAGGACTGGGGAAACAGACTTTTGGAGGGCACAAACAAAACCTTGGGTGCACAGAACCCAGAAGAAAGGGGCAGTGACCCCACAAGAGACTGACCCAGACTTGCCTGTGAGTGTCCAGGAGTCTCTGGCAGAAGTGTGGGTTGGTGGTGGCCTGCTACAGGGTCAGGGGCACTGAGTGTGGTACTGCATGGGACCTTTTGAAGGAGGTTGTGATTATCTTCATTAAATTGGTTAATATATTAAAAAATGAAAATGCATAGTTATTCCATAGGCTTTTAAATTTAACTTGAAAAATTTTTTTTTGTTCATTTCATGTGCTTGAATGCTCAGTTGCTCAGTCATGTCCTACTCCTTGTGACCCTATGGACTGTTGAAATTCAGTCAATACTTGACTGCATTTTGAGTATCCCACAAAGCTTCCTTGTAACCTGTGGTTATAAATTATGAGTGGATATAAAGGATGAATTGCACTGGGAATCTCAGTCTGGGTCGTGGCTGGGGCTTAAGAGAGCTGAAAGTTTGCCAAAGAGCCTAACTTCTGCCTGTAATAGTCTTAAAATTAAGAAGAGTCACGTGAGGCTAATGAAATGCAAATAATTTCTGTGGCCTTCCAAGCTCATAATCAGGTCAGTAATGCATCCAAAACTGTAATTCCCAACGTAAGAACTGTGTCTACTGATCCTTACATTTGCATTTTCCTTTGTTGCTTCTCCATGACAGAGCCTCTAAAGTGAAGATTGGGGAGTGAAAAGTAGTTAGAAGATGAGATTGTCTATTTCTCTACTGTAGAGTCTACTCTGTACCTCTGTTATATATTTACATGTAATTCTTAAAACTCACATGAGGCCTAGGCTTGGTCTACCTCTATCTCCTTAGGCCTCATCAGTTTGAGGTTATGGACGGAATCATTCAATAGTAACCATCAATGTCTCACATTCTTGCCATTTTAGTTCGCTGATTCCTAGAATGTCGACATTCACTCTTGCTGTCTCCTGTTGGACCACTTCCAACTTGCCTTGATTCATGGACCTAACATTCCAGATTCCTATGCAATATTGCTCTTTACAGCATCGGACCTTTCGTCTATCACCAGTCACATCCACAACTGGGTATTGTTTTTGCTTTGGCTCAATTCTTTCATTCTTTCTGGAGTTATTTCTCCACTGATCTCCAGTAGCATATTGGGCACTTACCGACCTGGGGAGTTCCTCTTTCAGTACCCTATCATTTTGCCTTTTCATATTGTTCATGGGGTTCTCAAGGCAAGAATACTGAAGTAGTTTGCCATTCCCTTCTCCAGTGGACCACATTCTGTCAGACCTCTCCACCATGATCCTCCTGTCTTGGGTGGCCCCACAGGGCATGGCTTAGTTTCATTGAGTTAGACAAGGCGGTGGTCCTAGTGTGATAAGATTGACTAGGTTTTTGTGATTATGGTTTCAGAAGTGATGGGGCCAGGTGCCATGATCTTCATTTTCTGAATGTTGAGCTTTAAGCCAACTTTTTCACTCTCCTCTTTCACTTTCATCAAGAGGCTTTTTAGCTCCTCTTCACTTTCTGCCATAAGGGTGGTGTCATCTGCATATCTGAGGTTATTGATATTTCTCCCGGCAATCTTGATTCCAGCTTGTGTTTCTTCCAGTCCAGCGTTTCTCATGATGTACTCTGCATATAAGTTAAATAAGCAGGGTGACAATATACAGCCTTGACATACTCCTTTTCCTTTTGGAACCAGTCTGTTGTTCCATGTCCAGTTCTAACTGTTGCTTCCTAACCTGCATACAGATTTCTCAAGAGGCAGGTTAGGAGGTCTGGTATTCAAACAGGAGATGGCAAGAGTGAACATCAACATTCTAGGAATCAGTGAACTAAAACTGACTGGAATGGGTGAATTTAACTCAGATGACCATTATATTTACTACTGTGGGCAGGAATCCCTCAGAAGAAATGGAGTAGCCATCATGGTCAACAGAAGAGTCCGAAATGCAGTACTTGGATGCAATCTCAAAAATGACAGAATGATCTCTGTTTGTTTCCAAGGCAAACCATTCAATATCACAGTAATCCAAGTCTATGCCCCAAACAGTAATGCTGAAGAAGCTGAAGTTGAACAGTTCTATGAAGACCTACAAGACCTTTTAGAACTAACACCCAAAAGAGATGTCCTTTTCATTATAGGGGACTGGAAGGCAAAAGTAGGAAGTCAAGGAACACCTGGAGTTAACAGGCAAATTTGGCCTTGGAATACGGAATGAAGCAGGGCAAAGACTAATAGAGTTTTGCCAAGAAATCGTGTATCAAAGTACTATTTGAAATATAACAGTATTTATCTTTATAACAGTACCTAATGAAAGTAAAACTTTTCTCCAGGGACTTCCCTGGTGGTCCAGTGGTTAAGATTCCATACTTGCACTGCAGGCAGCACCACAGGCTGTGCAGCAGTGGCCAAAAAAACCCCAAAAACCTCTTTCTTCAGATGTTAAGACTCTTCCAAGTAGTTAACCCACATTTACCTTATCTCCTACCCCAGGCACTAGAGATTACAGAAATGATCTGATGCCCATTTTCTGGATCCGTTCAGGAAGTACCAATTGTGTAAGGTTTTTTCGCAACCTGAACGAATTTAGGTAAAATATTCTGCCTGACCATGGCTTTGTGAGACAAGTCATATACCTATAGCAGGACCTTCCCACTACTATTCAAGTAATTTAGGTATCTAACCTGAAAGCCGGTGGAGCTAGGCGAGCTTCAGGAGAAGTTGGAAAGGGTGACAAGAGAAGGAAGAATGAACCTCAGCTGAAAAGCAAGCGGAAAAGGTCCTTAGAGATGAGTTCTCTTGAATGAAGAGATGATATGCTGAAGTCCATCGGCTTGCCCTCTGGGCTGTCAGCTCTCTGGGCGGTGGGGGAACGCTGAGCCTAGATCTACTCCTGGTCTCGGCTCCCAGGCCTGACCATTCACTCAGATTCTCAATAAATATTTATATTAAAAGATCTTACAAAGGGAGCACATCTGTGAAAACACCGCCGCACCCTCACAGTTTACACGGGGCGATCAGAACTGGACATGCCATCACAGGAGCTGAGGGCGACAAAGGAGAATTGTAGGGATCCGACATCGGATCGCCAGAAGCCCTCAGCCCTTCTGATTCCTAATGCCAGGGCCCCATCGCCGCCTGTCGCCGGACACCGATCCTGCCTTCCTCGCTCACCCTTCCCCAAGGTTGGCCAGGGCCTGGACATCACCATCCGGTTTGGACCTACAGACCTCGCCGCTGCTGAACTCTACAGATCCTCCCTCCTTCCACACAGTTCGCCGATTCCTCATGTCTTACTGAGCCGCGCCGGCCACCGTCCGCGAGGACTTGGCGCGCGTATGACGTCTCTGTGGTGCGCCTCTTCCGCACCAAGGGGACTATGGCTCTAGCACGGCCGCTACGGCTGTTGTCGCTCGTGCCTCGGTTGCTTCTGGCGCCTCGACGGGACCTGACAGTCCGCGGTCCCGACGAGCCCCTGCCCGTGGTGCGCATCCCGCGGGCTCTACAGAGGCGGCAGGAACAGCGGCAAAGCGGGCAGCGGAGCCCCCTGCGGCCGGTGTTGGTGCGACCTGGCCCACTGCTGATCTCGGCCCGGCGGCCAGAGTGAACCAGCCCGCACGCCAAACTCTGGGCCGTTGGCAGGCTGCGCCACTCGTTTCGCGAGGCTGGAAGCATCGGCGCGCTCGCCAGGACTATTTCTCCATTGAGCGCGCTCAGCATGAGGCCCCAGCGCTGCGGAACCTCTTGTCCAAGGGCAGCTTCGCCGATCTGGGTCTGGAGCCCCGTGTGCTGAGCGCACTCCAAGAAGCTGCTCCCGAAGTCGTTCGGCCCACAACCGTGCAGTCGAGTACAATTCCCCCATTACTTCGTGGCCGCCACATCCTCTGCGCCGCGGAAACCGGCAGTGGCAAGACTCTCGGCTACATGCTACCTCTGCTTCAAAGGCTCTTGGGCCAGCCAAACCTGGACGCCAGTCGTATCCCTGCTCCTCGAGGCCTGGTCCTTGTGCCTTCTCGAGAATTAGCTGAACAGGTGCGGGCCGTGGCCCAACCCTTGGGCAGCTCCTTAGGCCTCCGGGTGCAGGAGTTAGGGGGAGGCCATGGCATGAGTAGGATCAAGCTGCAACTGTCCAAACATCCTCCAGCAGATGTACTGGTGGCCACTCCGGGGGCTCTGTGGAAGGCCCTGAAAGGTCAACTGATCAGCCTGGCGCACCTCTCTTTCTTGGTGTTGGATGAGGTAGATACATTGTTGGATGAAAGTTTCCTGGAACTGGTGGATTACATCTTGGAGAAGAGTCACATAGCAGAAGGCCCCGCTGACTTAAAAGACCCTTTCAATCCCAAAGCTCAGTTAGTGCTGGTGGGGGCCACATTTCCCGACGGTGTAGGCCAGCTGCTGAGTAAAGTTGCCAGCTTAGACTCTCTAACCACCATTACCAGTTCCAAGCTCCATTGCATCATGCCTCATGTCAAACAGACGTTCATGAGGCTGAAAGGAGCAGAGAAGGTGACTGAGTTAGTGCAGATCCTCAAGCAGCATGACAGAGCACACAGGACTGGCTCCACAGGAACTGTTCTCGTGTTCTGTAACAGCTCCAGCACTGTGAACTGGCTGGGATATATTTGGATGACCACAAAATCCAACACTTAAGACTGCAGGGACAAATGCCAGCCTCCATGAGGGCAGGTATCTTTCAGTCCTTCCAGAAGGGCTCCCGAGACATACTTCTCTGCACAGACATCGCCTCTCGGGGCCTGGACAGCACCCAGGTGGAACTCGTCATCAATTATGATTTCCCTCTCACCCTGCAGGATTACATCCACAGAGCAGGGAGGGTGGGCCGTGTGGGGAGTGAGGTGCCAGGAACAGTCATCAGCTTTGTGACCCATCCCTGGGATGTGAGCCTGGTTCAGAAGATTGAGCTGGCAGCCCGCAGGAGGAGAAGCCTACCAGGTCTAGGGTCCTCAATAAGTGAGCCTTTGCACCAGGAAACCTTATTGCAGCAGGCTTAAACATGATGCCATAACAGGGATCTTTCCCTGTGTGCTAGATGGGTGAGCACACTTGTCTGTAGGATGCTCTGGGCTGCTTAGTCACCTTCTAAAGGCCCCAGCTGCTGGTCAGCACTGAAGGGTGAACTATTGAACGTGGCTCTCTGTAGTCTTTCACACGAAGAATAAAGTTGATTTTGCCTTTGTTTTATTGTCATGATTTCTAACAATAAGTGATGTTTCCGTAGTTTCCACCTGGGGCACAATTCACTGGATTCTGAGAAAATTCACACTGCAAACTACTACACCTGGGACAAAGTCTCCTTCAGTTGATGGTTTTGTTTCGACTTTATTTCCTGCCCCCAAAACCATCCATTACGGGGACTTCCCTGGTGGTCCAGTAGTTAAGAATATGCCTTCTAATGCAGGGGATGTGGGTTTGAACCCTGGTAGGGGAACAAAGATGCCACATGCTGTGGGACAGGGCAGCTAAATCCTAGCCTCACCCTGTGGCCACAGCTAAGACTTTACACAGGCAAATTAAAAAAAAAAAAAAAATCCATTAAGCCCTCAGGAGAGGAAAAGGGGATGTGACTAGCAATAGAGAAATTTTCTTTATGAACAATGGCCACGGCAAGCTTAGGCTGTCTTAGTAAATCTCTCTGGGAAGTAGTGGCAGAAGAATAAAAGGCAGACTGACACAGAAGTATTCCTTAGTGTGCATTTCCAGCCTCTGCCTTCTTTCCCACCTCTTGATTGCAGAGGAAGAGGTTAAACATTTTTATTAAACTGGCAAAATAAGCTTATAGCATCCTCTCACTATCTCCTAGGTTCTATAATTGTTATAGAACATAGCAGCATTATATAAGCTTTGCCTAAAGTAAGGAACGGTTGAAAGAGATAATACTTAAGAAAACAACTTAAAACTGCTCACACACTGAAAAGGATTAAGTTGCAGAGAACAGAAACGGGCTCAGAGCAACCTTTGCCAAAAGAGAATATTGTCCTAAATGTACAGTCTTTCCCATATGAGGAAACAGAGTCAGAAAGATAAAAGAACTTGCTCAAAATCACACAAATAAGGACAGAATCTGGTCTGTGTCCTAAGAGTTGTGTTCTTTAACCACTAGACTAAGTTTTCTCAAATGTGATTCATGTGTAGAATAGCTATACATTTCTGTTTGCCTTGAATATTCTTTGTTTATATCTATGCCTGCTGCAATTTTTAATATTGCCCACTTTGACTCTCAAAAGCAACCCCAAATAGACAATAATTTAGTCACTATCCGTGGACCACTTTGGTGCAACTGCCCAGGAAGCTTTTTTTTTTTTTAATTAATTTTTATTTTTTTAGTTTGTTTTGCTTTACAATACTGTATTCATTTTGCTACATCAGGAAGCTTTTTAAAAGTACAGATCCCTGAGCCCTACTCCAGAGCTACATGAGTTTTCTGACGGTTGGTCCAAAAATCCACATACAAGTGTTTGTTGTTTTGTGGAATCCCCAGATGAGTCTCCCACCCTCTTAAGTTAATAAACCATGTATTCTGCCTTCCCCAGGTGCCCAGCTGAGTTGTTATAAGGTATTGGTACCCCCACCGCACCAGAGGGATGCTCTCAGACAAGTAATCTCTGAAGCCTTGGACAATCAGTGGTCTCACTCTGACCTACTTGCCTGAAACACCTACAGAGCATTTCCCTTCACATTTTACCTTCTAGTATTCCCAAAGGCAGTCTGCTCTAATTAGGCCTGACTTCATCTGTCCTAATGTGCACCCACCAATTCAAGCAATTTATGAGTAGACAGAAGGAACGTTTTTGTGATTCGCAACCACAGTGGCCCAGCCTCTCAAATAATAGCCCAAGATGTCTCCACCTCCTGGGCACATCCCCTCTGCAACAGCCGCAGTAAACAAATGTCCCATCTTTGCTTTTTTAAGGTCAGCCACAGGGAGCCCCTGAAGAAGGTTATCTTACATTGCCACATTACCAAAGGCTGCCCCAAACATTCCTTCCTGTGAACCTGATCAGGCTAAGGGCAGAGCTGTCTCTTTCCTTCTTTGAGTCAGATCAAACTGTCTTAGTAACACCTCTTCATGGTGTTAACCATGTTTTTCACCTGGGTTGCTACTTAGCCTGTTATCTCATCTTTTCATGGTGGAGAGAAGGGGGCTTATAATGATTTTTGCTTTTAAGGGAGAGGGGAGTGTAATGCTTATGTTGTCATTTTGTCATGAGTTTGTTTTGAATTTCCTATTAAAATGGGTCCATCCCACTTTGTGAAGTCATCAGGGCCCTCATTTTGCACCTTTAACATCCCTTGGTGTCACTTTAAATTGGGATGAGCTTGTCCTCACATTCCTATTGGCTGTAAATCTGGACACTGATATGAACCTACCATTGAGCAGAACCACTCCACTGCCTGTGTAGCCTTGGGTAGGCCCCTTAACCTCTTGGTCTTTTAAGTCTTGGCAGTTGTAAAAATGTGAGAGGCCTATGAATTTCTATTTTGGGCAGAACAAGGTCAAGAAGAGTGTGTCTTTGCTTTTATTCTTTCAAACTAGTATGACTCCCCACTCTTCCCCATGGGTCCATATCTCACTTGTCCTTCAGGCCCACTGCCAAGCAACCTTCCCCAATTCCCCAGTCCACACAAATCTCTGTCTCTCTCCGGGTTAGTACCATACAGCCTAGTGTCCTTAGGTCAATTTTGCCTCTCAAGCCAATCTCAGAATGTGGGTTTCTCTTGCCCTCCCATGGCACCAGGGGCTGTTGTGCCAGCCCACAGGCATGCTCCCCAGGGGGTGGCTACTAGACTAGGGCACGTGTGGGGAGGCCCAGGTGTGTGGGGCCAGGCAAGGTGCCTCTCTGCCTTCACTCTGCTCTCCTCCAAAAAACCCCAAGAGCCTGCAGCCTGCCCCTTCAAGTCACAGGTTCCTTATATGACCTCACTGGGTAGTGATGACCTCACAGCCCTTATCACAGTTTCCATGGCAGGGTAACTGTGCAAACGTGCTGCTCTCGGAGAAACTTCCCTACCAGTCCTCTACCAGATAGCAGTCTTTGGCTGTGTAAAAGAGAATGTCTGATCGAATCTTCTATATTCACTCTAACTTGTCCTCTGTCCCTTGGGAGGGCAACACAGCAGGTAGGCTGAGACTGGACATCTGTATAAGAGGTGTTGTGTACACACAGCCTCACCTGACCACCACGTGTTCCTTTTGGGCTTGCGCACACACACACCTCAGCACTTTCCCAACTGTAAATAATACGAGTGCCCTGGGGCACCTTCAGGGACCCACAGTGCTCACTGCTGAGGATAAGCAAAAGGTCACCCCTGGGCAAGTGAGCAGGAAGGTCCTGGTCTTTAAATGTAGCCTTCCTCTTTGGGCTACAGGATGCTTCCATTCAGATCCTTTCCTGATTGGCCTCTTAGCAAGAGGCAAGTGCATTTTTGTCGGCAAATGATAAATGGAGCAGTTTGAGGAAGAGGGCTGCTCTTGAACTGCACCTTCAAGCCCAGGCACCTTCGTGCAGTTATGGGGACATCTACATGGGTCCCCTCGGACACATTCCAGACTGAGCTGCTGCATACTGGGGCAGAGTGGTGTGGTATTGAGGGAAAGACCAGAAGAACCCAGGGGAGTGATGAAATGCTAATAAGACTGGAGGGCTGAGGAGATGGTGTCCCAGGAGGCTGATGCGAGTCTAGACTTGGTACCACAATCTGGTTCTGAATCTCCTGGTCACTCTGCCTCAGTATTTTCTAATCTAGATAAAAGTATCAGAGGGCTAGAGTTCAGTGTGGATGAAACAGGCAACATAAATGGGGCCCAAGAGGGGTTGCCAAGATGGGAGGGGTTCTTACCAAATTAGACTCCTTTTCCCAAAACTTGAAATGCATTTCCATTAAAGACAGACCTTAAGGGATGTTTTCCCTGGTGTGGAAGGGAGAGATGGAGGGGATCCTGATTGCAATTATTTTCAGGTTTTCTCTGGAAATGGGGAACAGAGTTCTTCATCGGCTGCAGTCACAGGCTCTTGGAGTTGCTTTGGCAGCCAATGTTTCTTCTCTAGGGACTCATGGGGTGATGGGCAGAGGCTGTGTTTTGGATGTCAAGCAGACTAAAGGGCTTCAGCCAGAAAATGGGAGAAAGGTGAGAGGGGAAACTTTTGCGCAAGCCCAAAAGGAACACGTGGTGGTCAGGTGAGGCTGTGTGTACACAACACCTCTTATACAGATGTCCAGTCTCAGCCTACCTGCTGTGTTGCCCTCCCAAGGGACAGAGGACAAGTTAGATCAGCAGAAGCGACTGATCAACTGTTTTCTTTGCAGCAGCTCTGACTCCCATTTCCCCTCCTACATCTGGTCACTGCCGTGTCCTCTACCAAGGGCATGGAGAAACACAGGCAGGCTGGCATGGGGACACATACTGCCTGGTCGGTGGCTACTGGGCCTATGGGGATGCTCCTGTGGCCACCCCAGCCAAGGTGGAAGCAGAGAAGCCAGTCCTCAGCTGCACTCCCAAGAGACAGTGAGCTCTGGTGGAGTTGGATAAAGACCTCAGTTGCTCCAGCCCCAGAATTCAGTGACTGCAGCATGGTGGCAGGCGGTTGACCCCGCAGAAGCTTGCCAGCTGAGCCACACTCTGAAGAGAGGGCAATGGTTCAACTGCCTAAGGGCAGCAAATGCTGCTTCCTGCAGTGACCCCCACTGCCACAGATTAGAACCTGCGCCATTCGTCTGAGCCTTCCTTCCTCGACCAGGAGCCTCCTTCCACACTAAATGGCCATGAGCAAAGAACCTCAGAAACAGGATTGAGAGTCTGCTCTGAACATCCCAGGACTGAAGCTGGCCTGGAAGAAAACCTGATGTTCCTCTGCTCAATTCTCAGGAGCCCCTTTGTGAGCAGAAGAAAGAATAATCTGCACACTGTGAGCCAAGGAGGACCCAGGAGCAGAGAGAAGTGTGGAGTAGCCTTTGCAGGGGCCCTGTCTACCACACAGGCTCCTGAGCCATTGGCCAGCTGCCACCACTACACACCAAGGGGAGCTGGGCTTTTCCAAACTGAAAGAAGCAATGTGCGACTTTCCAAAAAGCCTCCTGCCTTGGATCAGGAGGCAGGATAAAGAGACCCAGGAAGACCTGCTCCCTGGAGCAAGAACATGATGGAGAGTCAAGTGGCAGCAACCCCTCCCCGAGGCTCACATGCTCCTTTATTCCCAGCCCTTTCTGGCCCCAACAGGGTCCCTTACTGCTCAATAAAATGTTTTTCTGTAATAGTGTCTGACTTGAAATCCAAGTTATCTAAGACCAGGTCCCAGACCTCCCTGTTTACTTTAAATATATTCCCACATGGGGCTCCTGGTCCTTTTGAGAACTTCTGTCTCTAAAAAGAGCCTTGGGGGTAGTTTCTACCTACGGGGCTCCTGCAATGACACCTGTGCAAATTGAGGCAAGATGTAGGCAGGTTCTTTAAGAAATGTGGAGCCTGATGAGTACTTCCCTGGGGTGTGCGTGTGTGTGTGTGTGTGTGTGTGTGTGTGTGTGTGTATAAGGAGAAAAGAGGAAGGACTGGGAAGATGTCATTCCATCTGTTGATCCATTTATTCAACAAATACTTACTGAGTACCCAGGTGGTGCTGGCGGTAAAGAACCTGCCTGCCAATGCAGGGGACCTAAGAAATGCAGTTTTGACCCCTGTTTTTTTGGAAGATCCCCTGGAGAAGAGCATGGACAGAGGAGCCTGGTGAGCTACAGTCCTTGGGCTGCAAAGAGTCGGACATGACTGAAGCAACTTAGCAAGTACACATGTACCCGTTACATACCAGCCACTGTGCTGGTTGCTTGAGATGTTTCAGTGAGTGAGATGATCGAACACCCTCTTCTCATGGCACCCACAACCTAAAAGAAGATACAAACAATAATTTCAAGTAATTATAATTGCTATACAGAAAAGTAGAACAGGATAATGGGGTAGAGTGATGAGGGGTTGCTATGTTATACTAGGTAGTCAGGGAAGGCTTCTTTGAGGAACTGACATTTCACTGGAGATGCGAGTGAAAGAATCCTGTGAGGAGCTGGGAAGAGAATTTCTGAAGGAGGACATGGCAAGCACAAAGACCTTGAGGTAGGAGCGAGGCTGGCCTGTACTAGGACCGGCAGAAGGGCCAGTGTGACCAGGGAGGAAAGAGAAAGATGTGGTTGGAGAAGTAGGAACATGCCAAATCATAGTAGGCCTCATCAGCCATACTGAAGAGTGTGGCTCTTAAGTGTGATAGGAAGCTGCGGAAAGGATTTGAGCAGGGGAGTGAAGTGATCTGATGCAGGTGCTAGAAAGGCCACTCTGACTGCTGTGTGCCATGGCAGTGAGCTGCTGGATGTTACTGGTGGAATGCCTCTTTCAGCAGTTAAGGGGACAGTTGGTCCTGGAGAGTTGGGGCAGGGGAATACTAGGAGAGAAGAAGTTACAGGGTTTGGGCCTGTATCTCAGGCCCACCTTCCTCATCAGCGCATCAGATGTATATACCACATCTTTTTTTTTTTTTTTAGCTACTTTTAAAATTTCTTTTAATTGGAGGCTAATACAATATTGTGGTGGTTTTTGCCATACATTCACATGAATCAGCCATGAGTGTACATGTGTTCCCTATCCTGAACCCCCATTCCACATCTTCTTTATCCACTCATCCATGATGGACACTTAGGTGGCTTCCATATTTGGTTATTATAAATAATGTTGCAGTGAACATGGGGGTGCATATATCTTGAGTTAGTGTTTTTGTACCTTTGGACAAATGCCCAGAAATCGAATTGCTAAATCATCTGATAGTCTTATTTTTAATTTTTTTGAGGAACCTTCAAAATATTTTCCATAGTGATTGCACCAATTTAATTCTCACCAACAGTGTGCAAGTGTTCCCTTCTCTTCAAGTCCTCTCCAACAATTGTTTTCTTTTTTTGATAACAGCCATCCTAACAGGTGTGAGGTGACAAGTCACTGTGGTTTTGATTTGCATTTCCCCGAAGGTTAGTGAGGCTCAGCACATTTTCATATACCTCTTGGCCATCTGTATGTCTTCTTCAGGAAAATGTCTATTTAGATCCTTTGCCAGGATCTGACTTTTAAAAAGAGCCCCTCAGGAAGTTCCGCTGGAAAGAAACTGGCAACCACTCCAGTTTTCTTGCCTGGAGAATCTCATGGACAGAAGAGCCTAGTGGGCTAGAGTCCTTGGGGTCACAAAGTGTCAGACATGACTGAGCGACTAACACGCCTGTCTTTTAGAGATGGAACCTTAAATGTGGATGAAATAAATGTCTGATTTGCTTGAAAATATTCTGCAAAAATGGATGGGTAAGGTATAAATGAAATAAGAGGGCATTAGTTGATAACTGTTGAAGCTAAGCAATGGGTACAAAGGGGTTCAATATACTCTTCTCTCTACTTTTTCATATGTTTGAACATTTTCCCTAATAGGTAAAAAGAAATAAAAACTTCTCAGATGGAGCCTATGTTTAGCCAGATTTGGAATCAGTGAGGACTCAGGTGGTCAGCTTCACAGGGTGAGCTAGTTTGGGCAAGCCCTGGAAGTCAGGCAGAGGAGGGCAAGCTCCCCATATGAAAGC